>JAJJWW010007752.1:0-254924 GCA_023531295.1 Papaver armeniacum | reverse complement strand
GGCGTGGCCAAACTAGGGTTTCGGGCCAAAGGTTACCATGCGTTGTCTGGTAACCTTGGACGGCTAGGATTTGATCCTGGGACTGAAGGGCAACTGTTGATTGTCGCACGCCTTCGTTTTAGTAGCCGCATAGGGAAGGCCAGCATGGTGGCGCGGCTAGGTTGGCATCCACTTAGATTGGTTCCTCAACTCCTACAACCAAGATGTTCCCATCCACTTAGATTGGTTCTAGAACAGCTTCTATTCTTTCGAAAAGGAATTCGTTACAATCTGAGCAAACCTCTCTGGAATCAATCCGAGTTAAAGTAAGTTAAATAGAGACGAGGGAAGCTGCGTGGAGCTTTGATACCCAAGGCCTCACCGGCATTACAAGGCGGCGCATTCAACTTACAGAAACCATCATGAACTTCAAAGTATGCTCAAAAGAGTAACCAATATTTTTCGAACGACTTTCCTATTAAGCTCGTTACCCTATCAGTCTCGTTCTATTCCAAATTTTAAGGCTTAGGTTCGCGTTAAGTATCGTTATCCTAAGGCGGGCAAGAAGAGAACGGTGATGAAATCTGAACCCTTATCTTGTATGGCCAGGCCTTGCCCTTTACTAGGAAATTAAAGCAGCCGTATTCAGTTCCTCGACATATATGCAAACGAAGGAATACAGATAACCCGCGACAGGGGATTCGCGAGTGTTTCGACAAACTTACCTCCGTTCCCGGGCAGGGGATGAACCGTTGTAGTCGACTCGGGCCACGACTCCTATGTCATGTACGAACCCGAGGGGCCGAGGCGATATCGTAATCGCCGTCCTTCTCTGCAAACAGTTTATATTTACCCTTCCGTAGGGTTTAAAAATAAAAGAATGTCCAAATGTCCAAGTCCAAAATCCAAAAAGGAAAGTGCAAAATAAAAAGAAAATTACAAGAATATAAGATACCCTAATACAATCTAAAAAAATAAAATAAACTCTTCTTCTTTTTTTTTTCCGCTCTTTCGCTATGTCTTTGACTCCAAATCTTTAAGTATCCACCAAAAGCTTTGGCAAATATTTCTTTTGCTCCAAATTCCAAAATCTGTAATGCAAAGACAAAAACCCAAAAACGTAAATGTTTGAGGGTGAAAATGGTTTTTGCTGATTTCGGTAATTTCGGGTGTGTGGGTGAGAAACGAATTTAAACCCTAAACAATGTAATGCAAGGGAGTACTTTAGATTCGAAAGATCAATCTGTACAAATCTGGCCTAAACCAAGAAATGGTCGTTCCAGACTTGCTTCGGTCACAAAAAGGAGGAGAATGGGTTGGTTTTGGGTAGGGAAGCGAAGAAAGTGTTGAGACCAGGTTGATTCTGGAAGAGTAGTGGTTTCACGACTTGTATCAGAAAGTGGGAAGCTAACAGATGGAGAGCTAGCAAATGTTTTCTGAGTGTTGTATTGCTCCTGACTCAACTTGTTGTTCGATGGAAATAGGTAAGACCTATTTATACAAGTCGAAGTGAAACGTACTCTGGTCTCATTAAGGAATGGAAAAATGGGTGAGTAAATGGGAGGAGGTGGTAACCGTTAACGCATGGAATTGATGTTCCATAAAAAAGAGCGTTTCACCATTACTCCTTGTATTTCCTAACCTCCTCATCCTTATTACACTTCCTTATGACGGGCGTAGTGTACGCCGCACGCTGTAAACCGCCAAACCAATACCCAAAGTGGATCCCCCAGTTTGTGATATGTATTGATGTCTCGAATGTTTTCGTGGAAAACATGTAGCATGGTTGTTGCCTGGCAAGTTGAGCTTTGGAGACTTGCTAGCATGGTGACCTTCGACGGTCGAGATTTTGTATCTTAAGAGGAAAGGTAGCCGTTGATCGTTGCACGCTTTCGTTTTTGATAGCCGTGTAGGGAAGGCCTGCATGGTGGCATGACAGAGTTGGCATGCCAATGGCATGGCATGCCTTGGTGCGGTTTGGCGCGGCCAAACTAGGGTTTTGGGTCAAAGGTTACCATGCGTTGTCTGGTAACCTTGGACGGCTAGGATTTGATCCTGGGATTGAAGGGCGACCGTTGATTGTCGCACGCCTTCGTTTTAGTAGCCACATAGGAAAGGCCAGCATGGTGGCGCGGCTAGGTTGGCATGGCATGCCTTGGCACGGTTTGGCGTGGCCAAACTAGGGTTTCGGGCCAAAGGTTACCATGCGTTGTCTAGTAACCTTGGACGGCTAGGATTTGATCCTGGGATTGAAGGGCAATCGTTGATTGTCGCACGCCTTCGTTTTAGTAGCCGCATAGGGAAGGCCAGCATGGTGGCGCGGCTAGGTTGGCATGGCATGCCTTGGCGCGGTTTGGCGTGGCCAAACTAGGGTTTCGGGCCAAAGGTTACCATGCGTTGTCTGGTAACCTTGGACGGCTAGGATTTGATCCTGGGATTGAAGGGCGACCGTTGGTTGTCGCACGCCTTCGTTTTAGTAGCCGCATAGGGAAGGCCAGCATGGTGGCGCGGCTAGGTTGGCATGCCATTGGCGCGGTTTGGCGTGGCCAAACTAGGGTTTCGGGCCAAAGGTTACCTTGCGTTGTCTGGTAACCTTGGACAGCTAGGATTTGCTCCTGAGATTGAAGGGCGACCGTTGATTGTCGCACGTCTTCGTTTTAGTAGCCACATAGGGAAGGCCAGCATGGTGGCGCTGTAGGACCAGAATATCGCGACAGCAATACTTTGCGAGAGTAATAAATGATAACATTGCGAAGGTGTCGCAAGGAAATAATTTAAATGACGCATCAGATGACGACAGCCAAAGCATGAGAAAAGTGTGAAAGCTTGGCGAGATTTAGGAGTGTTGCGAAGTCTAACACTTATATACTTGCGACGCTTCGCGAAGGATTCCCGAAAATAAAGGACAGCTTAGCTGTCATCCACTATGTAATACCCTATATAAAGGGTTGAGTAAGTCTGTTGTAGGGAGAGATCTTTTTGAATTGTTAAGCAAGTCATTAAGAGAGAGAAAACAGAGAGTAATTGTAATTGCTATGGTTTTGTTCTAATTGCATTTGTAAACAGTTCAAGAAGATAATCAATAAAGTTCAAAGTTAATCATCTTTCAAAGAGTTAATTACGTTGAATCTAATGAGGGGTGTAGTGTGGGATTTCCTGCAACTACATATGCGCTAGAAACATGGAGAATTTGGAGTAAGAAAAGAGAAATTTGATAAAATTTTTAACAGTTTACCAAAAGAAAGAAATGGCTAGAAGGAGAAATGTACCAGAAGGACCAACAATCGTGAGAAGAAGCGGGAGACTTGCCGGTGAAAGGAGAAATTAAAGGGGAGAATCATCAAGGATGAACATAAGAAATGATGAAGAAAATCAAATTCAATCGCCAATTCAACCGATTGCAAACACAACTACAGATTATGATAGAGTAAGTGTACACACATGGAGATCAGATTCTGTGGAGGAAAGAGAGGAAGAGCAACAACAGATAAACAATGGACGAGGAGAAAGAAATCGAGAAGAGATGGGAGAAACAATTCGTGGAAATGAAGAAATTGCAGCATTAGAAACATTGAGACAAACAATGTATGAAGAAAGGCGGTTAGAAGCAGAGGAACGTGCAAATTTAACAAGGCAAAATCATGAGTTGAGAATGGAAAATGCGAGGCTGCAAAATAGAAGATCGAGAAGTAGTAACAGTCAAGATCGGGATCGGTCGAGAGAAGATAGGAGGAGAACATTACCTGTAGAAACTATTAATGAAGAAAATTTGGAAAGAGAACCAAATGTTGGTGAAGGATATCGCGAGAGAAGAGAAATAGAAGGAGATCGTCATGTTCCACGACCTGAGACTGTACAAAATGGCCAAAATAATGGAAATCAAGGAGATAGGCAACCTCAAGAGCAGAATAATCCAACTGACGAAGAAAATCGAATAGAAGGAAGAAGAATATTGCATGGGAGAGAGGCACGAAGGAAACAAAAGGAGATCGAAGATGACATTGAAAAACACTATGTTGAGCAAGCACGTTTAGCTTGCGAAAGGGAAAGATTGAGGGCAGAAGTAGAAGAACGTGAATTTGAAGAGGCAATTCGGCAGAATAATCATGACAACCGAGAAAGAAGGCGCGAGCAAAATCGCAACAATGGAAATATCAATGAAGAATATGAAAGAGTGCAAAGGAGAGTCGATAGACAACCGAGAAGAGAAATTGATAGATATAATGGTGTACAAATTCGCGAAAGAGATGAGGGAGAAAGCCGCAGAGAAAGGAGAGAAAGAAAGTGATGAGCGGAACATATAAGTAGACATGAGCGCGAGAAGAAGAGGCGGAATTAAAAAGACTAATAGATTCAAATTCTGAGGCAAATGAACAAATCTTGAGAGAATTGGCAGAGATGAGAGGAATATTGAACAACGAAGAAGAGAAGGAGGAAGAAGACAGGTTAGATGAAGCCATCGCAGAAGCTGCGAAAAATCCCTTTACATTAGAGGTGCGATTAGGAGGAATACCCCCAAAATGTAACTTACCAAAGATTAACCAAAGATTTTTGATGGGACAACTTGTGCAATACAACACATCAAGGCATATGTAAGATGTATGTTACAATGGGAGAATCACGATGCCATATTGTGTAAATACTTTGCATCAAGTTTGATCGAGAAGCGTTGAAATGGTTTGAGGGTTTACCAAGAAACACTATCACGTCATTTAACCATTTGCAAGCTATATTTTTAGGGCGTATATAAGTAACAACTCCTCGCGACCCAGTATTGAAGATGTATTCGGGTTGAAACAAAGAGTTGGAGAAAGTTTGAGACATCTAACCTGTCGGATGGAAGACAATGTGCGGCGAGATGGCGGAAGGGTAGATGAAAGATACCTCATACTATCATTCATAAATGCTATGTTCGCAACCAATCTATTGTATGTTCGGGTTTTAGAGTCAAGAATACGATTACAATGACTCGAATTACGAGAACTCCGGGAGGAATATATTGCTTTAGAAGAAAGACGAAACGAGATGGAATCTTACCCGGTGGCGAACACAAATTCTAGTGTCGCGAATGGAAGTTTATTACCTCAACTTATACACACAATGGCGAGCACATCGCAAGGTCAACAAGAAAGAAAGGCGGTTGATATAGAACCAAAGTTAGTAGCCATGGGAAGTCGAGATCGGGAGGAATTTGAGAAAGAAAGGAACTATTACAATCGTGGTGGGAATAATAAGATCCAAAGGCTCGATCATCCGCAGAAACTTACGGAGGTCGAAGGCGGAATTATAACTATCATGGAGGGCAGCAAAGTCACGAGTAGTGTGGGAGGAAATTAAAATGCCGCCATTGAATGCCAATGTGGAAAAAATATGGGAAGCAATACTCTTGATGGAAAACATACCGCACCATGGAACATGGGAAGTGAACCACCACCTGGAGATAGAAGTCACGAGTTAAATGTTCTTACCACCGCTTTCATGGGCACCTAACAAATGACTGCGAAAACATCAAGAGAATTATCCTAAGAATGATTGATCAAGGAAAGTTGAATCACTTTTTAAAAAGAAGAAGAGAAAGTTCAACATTTACCACCACCACCTCAAAAAAAGGAAAAGAAACATTTGTTATAGAAGTTGGGGCAAAGGCTAAAAATTTGTTTTGCAATTCCATTGTACATTCATACCGCACAATCGAAGATTTTCATGACAATGTACTTAGTAGAGTTTTTGCGAGGGATGCTTTGATGATAAAGAAGTGATGAATGTTGCGAAGACATCGCATTAAAAAGAGTGGCAACTGCAGATTATTTCTTTCTCGGCTGAAGAAGTACCCAAAGGAAGAGAAATACATGATAGCCCATTGGTTGTAAAGTTGGAAATTAATCCAAAACCTATTGATGGCGAAGATGATGAAGCGGAAAATTGTTGGGCAATCAATAGAATATTGATTGATCTTGGCGATTGATCAACATTCTTTTCTACCATACTTACAAAACTATGGGAGGAAAAGATGAAGATTTGATCCCTTCAACATACAAAATATATGGTTTCAATGGTACCGCAAACAAGCCCAAAGGAGAAGTGCACATGAGGATACCCTTGCGGGGGTTGTCAACCGATATTTTGTTACGTGTGGTTGATGTGGAATCTCCCTACAATGCCTTGATTGGAAGACCATGGTTGCATGAAATTCAGGGTTAGCATCGACATACCATCGGTGTATAAAGTTTCCACATCCTAGCGGTGTCGGAATTATAAAAGGAGATTGGATGGAGGGGCAAAAATGTTATGAGGTCGATGTAGAGAGAGCTGAGAAGAGAGAACGGCAAAAAGGAAAGGTTGGAGGAAGAATGTAAAGGATGAGCAAAGAAAAGAAAGACTAATGGTGGATACCATAGAAACAAAGGAAGAAGAGATGTTGCGAAGTGAATGCATGAAAACAATTGAATATCATGATGAAAAGGAGACATTGAAAAGTTTGACTGACGCGGAGGCAGAAGGAAGTAGGAGTAAAAGGTGTAAAAAATGAATAGTTGCGAGAAAAGATACCAATTTAGTGATGAAAACATGATAAGGATAAGAAGCGAGAGATGATGGTTGCGAGAAAAAGTTGTGCGAAAATATCGCCGTGAAGAATGTATAAAAATCTATTGAATAGTTGAAATGAGATTGTGCGATAGCTTCGCAGACAAATTAACAAAAGTCAAAAATGAATGATTGAATAAATTGATAAAATGAATGAGTGAGTGAATGGGACGAACCTTTATGGCGTACACCCTAGTTCGCGAATGATATTTCGTAAGAGGCAAATGTAAGACCTAAAGTATATAAAGGGGGTATCTCTTGACATCTCGGGGAAAAGGTTATAAGTCATGGAAATTTGGGGCCCATGAAAGCCTATCTCTTGACATATGGCTCGCAATGGGGTAAAAAAATTTACCCGCCACCCTACCCACCACTAAACGTTACCCTACCCATTTATTGCTCCGGGTATAATTTTTTTTTTTTTTTTTGCCCATGTTCTCTGGACTTTACGGTTACTAGTCATGGAAATTTCCCAAAAAAAAAAAAAAAAAAAATCTTCCAACACAAGGAGCCAGCCTATCTAATGAAATCTAACAAGGGAAAAATGAACAAACAATAACATCTGCTAGGCACAAAGCCATTTGTAGTCTCAAGAAACAAAAGTTCTATTCTTTTTTTCAATCGACTTGATGAATCCCAAAGATAATTCCATGTTCTTCACGTAACCTTGTTCTTCATATAAAATTGGCCCTTCGTTGCTCGATTGGGATGCGAGGTTGAGAGGGAATATGAGGTCTCGTTGACATCTCTTCTCAGACTCAACCATGTTTGCTCACACAGCCTGCACAAACTAAACCAACGACATTAAATTTCATAGTTTTTCTACAAATCGAAATGTCTTATCACATAATCTTCAACCACTAGCTATAGCAATGGTATAATAGCATACATTGCATATATTTGAGAATCTAACTAAATTGAAATTCACAATCGAATCTAACTAAATTGAAATTCACAACAAACAATCAAAAACAAATAGTTCCAACAATACATTAGATTTTCATAGTTTTCTATAAATCTCCTATAACGATAGCTTTACCAAATCATAGGAACCACCACTGAAGTAATTTTAGGTGATACAGGACACTCAATTCAACTAGGCGAAAACAGATAACACTTGTATTTTGATAGCACTTCGAACTCTCAAAGCCAAAATAATTAAGCTTGGTGTCTTTTTTCGGAAATCACGGTATAGGATTTAAAAAGCTTTTACGGACAACAAATTTCAATACTGAGCTAATAGATGATGAATGTCAAATGTTTGATTTACATCTGGTCACTTAGATCGGAAGAGCGACCAATGGTGCGGCTTATTAAGTGGTACGTTTCTTAGCTAACATAACATGTTTCCTGCTGGACCGATTGACTACGCATTTCGGTTATCTCCTTTCGACCAATATCCACCTACTATCAAAATGTCTACCGTAAGTTCCTCAAAATTTGCCAACATCAGTCCAATAGAAACAAGGCAGGCTCAAAATCATATAAAAATAGCAATGGAAACAATGCAGGCTCAAAATCATAAAGTGTTCAACTCGCGAACTTTATTACCTTTCCAAACCTACAAATTTCCTTTATTCTCCATTTTCAAGGGACATTAAACACATTTTAGGGGTGAGGAACAAGGTTAGAGTCTGAAATCATAATGCCAAGACCAGGGAACTAAATACATCATACAATTTCAAGCTCACAGTTCCACAACAAAATGAGACGGAAGTTCCCCTCTTGGCCCAGGACCTAATTGATATTTGGTATAACAAAAGTTGGGTGTTGCGGTTGTCAACACTACTTAAGTCATTCAATGTCACAAACAAAAGCTGCGGGCGGCTGTGTCAACACTACTTAAGTGGTCAAAATCAGCTCAGAAACATTCAGAAAAGCAACATAGGTCCACCATTGTGGTTATATATGACTATCACGAGTTTAGAAATGATAACATTTCCACGAATGTTGATAACAAGACAAATAAGCTAAACCATTAACTCAAGGGTCAATAATGGAACCAGAAGGAACCAATCCGGACCCATGAATTTGAGTTCAATGTTTTTTTATGCAGGCACAAATCAAACTAAGAAGGACCCGCAATTGGGTTCAATCTTTTGCATATGGGAACAAAAATAATATCTAAAAATGCATCGAAACGCAACCAAACTGAATCGAAGACAATTATTTTGTCATCCTACGATCAAATAGGTAAATACGGCCATGTCCGTATGCAGGATAAGAATAATTTCTCAATTCAAATCAAGCTCTCGTGATAGGAATGAACTTTAGATTGTCACTCAAAAAAACAAAACAAAAGAATAAACACCGAGTCACATTCAGTTAAAATATGAATAAATATGCTCAGCGGTCAAACATGCACAGATAATTATAGAAGACAAATTATAAGATCATTCCGAACCCTCGATTAATTTCTATATAAGAAACACTAACCATACTGATAACCATTCTTCACTTCACAAAAAAGAAAGCTTACTATCAGGGGAGAAAGTGAGGATTTAACTAAGCCACCCAAAATATATGTTCTTGGCTTTACATCTAGAAAAAATCTTGAGATGGCTTTACAACAATAAAATCATTGAATTTTTTTCAATTTCAGGTAACTTCAAAAACTCTACAAAATTTTCAATTTAAGACCCTAGAAGCAAAATAATTCAACAATAGATTCGGACCTTGGGTAAGAAAACAAAAGAAGATAAGAAAACAAAACAAACAATAGAGGATAAGAAAAATAGAGAATAAACCTTTTGTGGGCAGCTTCAGCAGCTCTTGATGGAGCTTCTTCAGATGCTAACCGATCTTCTTCTCTACTCTTCTCTGTTTCTTCTCTACTCTCCACTATCCTTTGTTGGTTTAGCCCTCCCTGTTAATTATGAATACTTGTTTACTCACGTAATCAAAATCTCATTGAAATTGATTGAAATATTGAAAATCTATACATTTAAGACATGGGTTTTAGCTAGAAATCATATTTTGGAACTGTCCTAATCAATTAAGATTACCTAAGATCATATCCTGCAACATGCATGAAATCATAAAACCCTAAGATTTTTCAATCAATTTAACACAGAAAGGATAAAAATAAATTGCAGTTAGATCTTACCTTGAAACAACCGAGTAAAGGGTTTTAAATGATACCCTGAAAGATGAACATGAGATTGATCGGGTTCAATTTCTATGTAGAGGAGAAATGGTTGAAGGAGAAAACTAGGAAGCAAGGATTTTGGATTTTCTGTGTTCGATGATTCGAGAAAAGAGAAAAGAGATTATAAGAGAGAAAACAAGTTTATACTTTTACCCCTGATTTATTTTAAAATAACGAAAAAATGGGCATGAAAAAATAAATAAATAAGGATTATTTAGTCTTTTTAATATTAGGCGGGTAAACGGGTAGGGTAGGATAATTTCAAGCTTTACCCGTCACCCTATCCATCAAACAACGGGTAAGAAATGAAAGCCTATCCCAGGAGAGATACCTTGGATTCCCAACTATATATATAAGGTTATACCCGGTTGGGCGACCGAGGGTCTCTTCCAAGGAGTCGAGTGTATGACCAAGGCGGCGAGGTACACGGTTGAGTCAAGAGTGCGGGAGCATGGAACTTCCTTACCACTCTTGACAAGTCTTGGCACATCTTTGCACTCGGCCCGAAGAAAACTCCACTTAGGGTGCGATCTCGTAACCATAAGCCCTATAGGTATAAGGGATAAGAGGCTGCGAAAACAACCGCTTGTTGTTAAGACCGGATGGGAGGAGCTAGTCTTGTATGGCCGATGTACGCCTCCTTGAAGGGGCAACCGGGGAGAAGATAAGGGCGGCACCCTCCATTAGGGAGGCGATAAGTGTCAAAAGACGCAAATGTCATGAGGCTTTATTTTCGCAAGAGAATTTAGGCTTGTCATATTTGTGCAATGATCCTGCAGAAGCAATAATACTAACGCGAGGGTAAGACGAGATCAATGGGTTTTTACATGAAAGTGTAAGAACGTCCTGCGATTTAAATCGCAAAGACGACAATGTCACGGGATTTTATGGTCGCAAGAACATTTAAACCTGTCATATTGTCGCAAATATAATGTCCTGCAGAGGCAAAAATACTTAAGAAATGATAAGACAAGGTCAATGGGTCATTACATGAAAATGTAAAGACGGCCTGCGATCTTGTCGCAATGAGGGGTGGCAAAATAAGACCTTTACTTAGGAAGGCAAAATAAGACCACACAAATAATGATAAGGCAAGATCAATAGATTTCTTAATCCATGAAGATATCTTGCAATCTTGTCGCAATGATAAAATGCAAAGTTTCAAAAAAATAAAAAAAATAAAAAAAATAAAATAAAACAATATATATATATATATCTCGCAAGAATGATTAATTCACAAAGTTGATTATATCTTATGTAACTCGCAAAGTTGATTATATCTTATGGACAGAGGCAAGTGTGTAGTTATAATTACAAAGAAGGGTTGTTTGATTGATATATCCGAACAAAGGAAGCAAAAGTTGAATTCACATTCAATAATCAAAGAAATTTATAATAAGGAGTTACAGAAATGGAAGATTAACAAAGATATATGTATAAAGATACTACAAGAAATGAAAGAAGAAAAGAAATTATTTCTTTGTTGGTTCTTCTTCTTTATCCGATTCTTTGGTTCCATCACTCGTCGCACACCGATTCTTCTTCTTCATTAGCTTCACTATCGAAACATTCGAGACAAAGTTCTCAACTTCTTGACAAGAAAAGGATATGAATGAAGAGGAATGTTGTGATCGTTACAAACTATTTCCATAGCTTGATTGCAAAACGAACAACATCATTATTAAAATTCGCCACCGTAGTTTGGAATTCTTTGCTTCAATTTAGAATATCTATTCTCGCGAAGAGAGAGATCCATTGCGAGTCGTTCTTTTTCGGTTTCAAGCTCTCCAATCTTTGTCTCAAATCTCTTTTGATTAAGAAAACATGAGAAAATGAATTAATGATAATAGTACAAAAAGAAAAAAGAGCGAGAAAAGTAAAGAAGTATAACAAACAACCTTCTCTTTCAAAGATCATATCCTTGATTAAGGTAGTTTGCTCGTGCGCGAAGACTAACATCGACACCTAAGTTATTTCTAGCATTATCTAGAACCTTCGCAGCCCATGCAAACTCATCATCATTATTTATGACAAAAAGTGAACGAATTTGGTCTTCTCGCTCGCTAAGTATGGTATTCTGACAAAGGAGTTCATCTCGCTCAACTTGCACATCAAGGAGAGATTTTTGAAATTTTGCTAATGCCTGTGCACCTCTATTAGTAATGCGATCTTTCTCATTTATGAGATCACTAACTTTCTTCCTTAAGGTTTTGGCTTTCTTCTTGGAATCAAGGTACATTCGTTTAAATTGATTAGCTAAACTTAAACTAGCCCTATGCTCGATCTCTAAGAGATGATATTTGGATTGAAGATCCTTTAATGAAAGAAGGTTAGTCTTATTTGAAGAACTACTTAGAGATTCATTGAGATGAGTAAGAAGGACATCATCATCCATGGGCTCGGGAAATGAATGGAGAAGAATGGATTCTTCGAGAGAGATTATATATGTCTGCGAAAATAGTAAGTCGCATCTTTTAGGCAAAGAAAAGCAAATGATAAAATAAAAAGGATTTGAGGAGTAAAGATTGCTATACCATAAAGTCTGGAAAGGTGTCATCAAAATGACAAAATTTTGCTAATCTTTGTGTGGATTTGCACTTTCAAGAGTAGATACTCTATTCTCTCACACTTGAGAAGTAAGCTCGGCTTCCCTTGTTTAATTCGTTCATCCTTCTTGCCACTTGCAAGCAGATGTCGCTTACCCTTGCTTCACTCTCTAGTTCTCGGATCTTATCTTTAAGTTGCAAATTTCTCTTTTCAAGATTGCTCCCTCGTGTTTGCTTCTTGCATCACAGGAAGGTTTTGGCTTTCTTCTTCTTGGAAATCAAGGTACATTTCTTTTCTCAAGGTCGAGGCGACAACAAAAGAAGCTCTCCCCGGACTACAAAGAAAAATATGGGAATGATTAAGATAGAGTTTATAATTGAAGTCACAAAGAAATAAAAGGATACAAACATACCAAAGCATTAAGAGCGTTTAAGAAGCTAGAAGTCACTGTTCGGAAACCCCGCGAAATGACTCATTATCCTCCAGCGAGTGGGCATCGCAAATCTTAGCGAGAGCGTCGCAAATAGCAGATTAAATGCTCGTCTCCCAATCCTTGCATGGAATCGGAGAAGATGCTAGACAATTGCGCCATAGCGAGAGGTGGTTGAGTGATTCTCCCTCGCGGAAGAAGTACCAACCTCATTTTCATTCTCGTCGAGTTCTCGCTGTTTGAGAACTACAATGAGAAGAGAGATGGGTTTTCCGTTTTTAGAAAACGGAGCGGAAGACTTGTCCTTGTGCAAAGTAGCTTTATCCTTGCCTTTAGCCTTCGCGGCTTGACCTCTTCAACTTCAACCTTCGCATACGCATGAAGATAAGAAACAGAGGCAACAATATTGTTTAAAATAACAAAAGAAAATGTTTCTTACTTCATCCGTGAGCGATCGAAGTATCGCCCGTGGTACTCGGCTTTGGATTTTCTTTATATTTCTTCCTCATTCTGGCGATCTAAAATTTTTGAAAGTTAATAGATAAAAGAAGAAGAAGATGTCGCAAAGCAAAATTGAAAAAAGGAAATATACCTCATTTGACTCCTCGGGTGCCACTTAAACTCCCAAGGATGATAGTTCGCGAGGTGTGCGGGAGAATATATGAACTGCGATGTAAGGTCCACTCAAAAGTAAAGGAACAACCCACCATTTCTCATCTTTGGAATGACGGGGGAGTACTATTGTTGCCCGAATGCCAATCAATATCTTGCATAAGCAATTTGTCGGCATCAACGTTATCATTCTTTTTCAAAGCGAGCACCCAAATGAGACTTATCATTTCTCATATTTATAACGAGTAATTCGCAAAGAAATTGTCCACGGTATACTTCTCAGTAGCTATTTGTAAATCTACAAACTTAGGATCCCTAACATTATCAGGATATAAAGATCCTTTACCAGCGCCACGATGGGCGAATTCAAGCATTAAACGGATGCAGTCGCCACTCAATTGATAGACAGCTCGCGAGAATTTCTCATGAGCAAGAATTTCATAGAATAATGGCAACTCGGGATTGTATAAAGGAATGGGGAGTCCTGCGAGGAGTTGACCCAGTGAGATTATGATTTTATGATCATCACATTGATGATCATAAAACAATTTTGCATAAAGAATAGATGAAGATCCTTGATCGGGAATAGTTGATAAAGTGAAACCCTTTTCCTGTAATTTCTTTTGAACATCAATAAAAGGAGGAGTGTATGAACGACCAAGTGAAGCCATTGCTAGAAATATGGGAATGGATAATTGCAGATCAAAAGAATGAGAAAGAAGTAGAAGAATTATGGTAGCAGAAACGCAAATTGCGGAAGGAGAGAGAGAGTTAAAGAAAATTTGCGAAGGAAAGTAAAAAGAAGAAAAAAAGGAGTGGGGAAACTATTTATAGAGAGAAAGAATCTTCGGGAAAATAAACGCATTTAATGCGAGATGGGACGTGAATGGTTAAGAATAAGTAGTTGAAAGAGACGTGTCAAGAAAAGAGTGGAAGAAGAAACACCTGTAATAAATCCCGTACATGAATAAAACGAGCAAAAATGAACAATGGCGAGGTAAAGATGAGCGGTTGCGGCATTCTAAAATATTGTTCTCATGACATTCTCTTCTTCGCAGAGAATACATGAGAAGAGGCAAGATGTAGGACTAGAATATCGCGACAGCAATACTTTGCGAGAGTAATAAATGATAACATTGCGAATGTGTCGCAAGGAAATAATTTAAATGACGCATCGGATGACGACATCCGAGCATGAGAAAAGTGTGAAAGCTTGGCGAGATTTAGGAGTGTTGCGAAGTCTAACACTTATATACTTGCGACGCTTCGCGAAGGATTCCCGAAAATAAAGGACAACTTAGTTGTCATCCACTATGTAATACCCTATATAAAGGGTCGAGTAAGTCTGTTGTAGGGAGAGATCTTTTTGAATTGTTAAGCAAGTCATTAAGAGAGAGAAAACAGAGAGTAATTGTAATTGCTATGGTTTTGTTCTAATTGCATTTGTAAACAGTTCAAGAAGATAATCAATAAAGTTCAAAGTTAATCATCTTTCAAAGAGTTAATTACGTTGAATCTAATGAGGGGTGTAGTGTGGGATTTCCTGCAACTACAGGCGCGGCTAGGTTGGCATGGCATGCCTTGGCACGGTTTGGCGTGGCCAAACTAGGGTTTCGGGCCAAAGGTTACCATGCGTTGTCTGGTAACCTTGGACGGCTAGGATTTGATCCTGGGATTGAAGGGCAACCGTTGATTGTCGCACGCCTTCGTTTTAGTAGCCGCATAGGGAAGGAAAGCATGGTGGCGCGGCTAGGTTGGCATGGCATGCCTTGGCGCGGTTTGGCGTAGCCAAACTAGGGTTTCGGGCCAAAGGTTACCATGCGTTGTCTGGTAACCTTGGACGGCTATGATTTGATCCTGGGATTGAAGGGCGACCGTTGATTGTTGCACGCCTTCGTTTTAGTTGCCGCATAGGGAAGGCCAGCATGGTGGCGCGGCTAGGTTGGCATTCCATTGGCGCGGTTTGGCGTGGCCAAACTAGGGTTTCGGGCCAAAGGTTACCTTGCGTTGTCTGGTAACCTTGGACGGCTAGGATTTGCTCCTGAGATTGAAGGGCGACCGTTGATTGTCGCACGCCTTCGTTTTGGTAGACGCATAGGGAAGGCCAGCATGATGGCGCAGCTAGGTTGGCATGCCATTTACATGGCATGCCTTGGCGCGGTTTGGCGTGGCCAAACTAGGGTTTCGGGCCAAAGGTTACCTTGCGTTGTCTGGTAACCTTGGACGGCTAGGATTTGCTCATGAGATTGAAGGGCGGCCGTTGATTGTCGCACGCCTTCGTTTTAGTAGCCGCATAGGGAAGGCCAGCATGGTGGCGCGGCTAGGTTGGCATGCCTTGGCGCGGTTTGGGGTGGCCAAACTAGGGTTTCGGGCCAAAGGTTACCATGCGTTGTCTGGTAACCTTGGTCGGCTAGGATTTGATCCTGGGATTGAATGGCGACCGTTGATTGTCGCACGCCTTCGTTTTAGTAGCCGCATAGGGAAGGCCAGCATGGCATAGTGGGGCCGCGGGGTTGGCATGCCGTTTGGCACATGGTGTGGCTAGCATGGCTAGGGCCAAGGCAAGGTACGTTTGGCTTGGCGAGGTGGGGCCAATGGTTTGGCATGCCGTTTGGCACATGGTGCGGCTAACATGGCTAGGGACAAGGCAAGGTGCGGTTTGGCTTGGCATGGTTTGCTATTGGCGCAGTAGTGCGGCTGACATGCCTTGGCGCGGAGATGTGGCTGGCACGGTTTGCCATTGGCACAGTGGCGCGGCTGGCATGGTTGGCATGCCTTGGCGCGGTAGATGTGGATGGCACGGTTTGCCATTGGCACAGTGGTGCGGCTGGCATGGTTGTCATGCCTTGGCGCGGAGATGTGGCTGGCACGGTTTGCCATTGGCACAGTGGTGCGGCTGACATGGTTGGCATGCCTTGGCGCGGTATATGTGGCTGGCACGTTTTTCCATTGGCACAATGGTGCGGCTGGCATGGTTGGCATGCCTTGGCGCGATAGCATGAGGGTTTTGTACATGTGATGTCAATCAATGTTAGGGGTTCTGCCGTGGAACATGATACATAGAAAGAAAAAAGGTACGCTGGTAATTCTTACGTAAGCATGCTGATCGATTCGATAAATGTGCTAATGGTCATAATGACGTCATGCCAGATGTGCGGTTTTACGATTTTAACCCCAGGCTAAAAGCCACCATCAACAGTAAAGTAGAACAAATAAAATAAAAACAAAAACCTAAAAAATAAATCTAAAAACTCTAGCCTAAAGACAAGTCCGCGTCGGCGGCGCCAAAAAATGATGTGATTTTTAATTAAGTTGTAGTAAATAGATTCGTTGAGACTTGTGAAAGCAATATATTTTAGACTTATAAAACTTAAAAATAAAGAAAACTTAATGCAAAATTGATTTCAAGATATTAAAAATAACCAAGACACTGATTCCACTATTACACATCAATGAATGATAGTAAATAATACAAAACTCTAATTATCTTTTGAGTCCCTTATTTCTTAATTCACAAATAATCATACAAATTCTCAAATAATAATTGTATTCCCTAAGCATAGATTATCAATTGACTAAACAAATTATAACCTATCAAATTGAATCACAACTAATTAAGAAAATTATGCAAACAATTTAGAACTCTGCAAAAGCAGTGATTGAGTGAATTATAAATTATAAATTAGAGAAAATAAAATAATTACCAATTATTCATGCGTAAATAGCTTTCTCATTGCCTTGGTTGTGGGAGATTTAGCATATCATCATGTTGGAAACACGCTTAAAAGTTGATTTCATTGCTCAAAGTGTTTACAAATGATGAAACTGGGAGAAATATAATGAAAACCGTGTTTGTAACAGTTATATTTGTTACAAACCGAGCTGTTACAGAGAACGATAAAACAAGAGTGTCGTTGTCACTGTAGCACAACGATTGTCTTTTACAGTCTAATGTTCTTCTAGCTCTCTTCAATGGCAGCAGCAGCAGATTTCTCCAACTCTCGTTTCTTTGCTTTGTTGTCTCCCCAATCACTCTGTAACCGCTCTAGACTTCCCCAGACCCTTATATATACTCGACAGGATCTAAGATTACTCCTCATAACTCCAAAATATCTCCCATAACTCGTAGTTAAGAAAAATATTCTCGGGTTGTTTTCTTTCCTTTCTTGCCTGCGCCATGCATCTTCAGCTGTCAATTATGCGTATACTCTCTTTTCTTAACTCCACAATGCCTCTGTTGCGACTCATCATACTCCAAACACACACAGAACATGTTATGAACACACAGAACCCGTGAAGAACTCGTGTTCTCTGTTTGCTTCCACACGAGATTGTAGCCAAATTTAGACGAATCCAACTGGCATACCAGTCTTGTTTAATCGAAACAGGATATCTCCAACCAATTTACATGCTTTAATCTCCCTAAAACTCGCCAAAAATCCCACCAGAAGATATGATGTTGTGCGGCAAGCTTTCCCTTAAAATAAAATTCAAACGATGAAGATGGGTGCGATGGATAAATTTGGGCTACACATAGCCGTGGGTGCTGAGAATGAATTTGGGCTGCACATAACCTTGGGAGCCCCTTAGCCAAATCTGGGGTCCGTTTAGCAAATGTCCTCCGGGGGTGCCTTTAGCAGTTTTTTTAGCTGATTCTTCCAAAAACGTTTATTTCCAAAAAATACCAACAAATACATAAAACACCACAATAAGTACGAAATCGAGTACCAACAATACAAAAAATTGAGGACAACTTAGACACAAAAATGTGTCTATCATTAACCGTCCGTTCTTTCCTGACACTTTCTCGTAATGGGCGCGTTGCACGCCGCACGTTGTAAACCGCCAGACTAATACCACAGTGAGCATCCCCCAGTTTGTGACACGTTTGATGTCTTGAGTAAATGGGTGAAGTCGTGAGACTCGCAGCCAAAAGCAGCACATAGTGCTTTTAGGTCAAATAATAAAATTATTTGTGAAATTGATATTTATAAAACATCGCTTATAATCGATGTATATAAAGCATCGCTTTTAAACAAGCAGCTGAAAATAATCGATGTGCAAGAAACATCGTTGTTTTAGAGTTCGTTCAAATTAGTCACGAATTGAACGTATTAAAAGGGTAGCATGACCGGCCACCTTTGGGCGATCGTTTGAGAACCCTATGGGTGAGGTACCACTTGGTCGATCGCTCCCTGTGGAGGAGGGGTGGTCGATGATCACAGCGTTACCCTGTTGGCCTCCTAAAATGAATCTAAACCATCCGACTGGGCTAGCGAAGTTGGATGGACGAGATGATTTGCGGCAGTTGTGTACTGCCGTTGGATTATGCAAGCAGCGCGACCAGCCTCTTTTGGGTGATCGTTCGAAGGCCATATGGGCAAGCCATGGCTTGCCCGATCGTTGTTCATGGAAGAGGGGTGGCCGGTGATCACAGTGCCACGCTGTTGTCCATCTAGAATCCGATCTAAGTTGTTCGACCAAGCTGGCGAAGATGGATGGACACGATCGATTTGCGGCAGTTGCATAACGCCGCTGACTTAATTTTAGGGTTTTAAAGATCGCGCGATCACCCTTCTTTGGGCGAGCGATTCAACACGTTTCTGGTTTGCCGTGGGCAAGTCGATTGACCAAGAATGTAGTTGGGTCGCCGGTGGACACGCCAGTACCCTTTTGATCATTCGAGGGAAGATCTAGGCCGTCCAACTAAGCTAGCTAAGTTGGGCGGTCGTGATGTTTTTGAGACCATTTTTGCCGGTCTTAGCTCGTTTGAGCTCATCTTTCAACAGCGCGATCACCCTTGTTATGGTTAGCGTTCAAAGGCGTTGCGGGTGAGCTAAAGAAGTTTCGACCGGTCAGGATGTTAGTGGGCCCGCCGGTGTTTATCATGATGATCGCCTAGTTCCGCTAGGAGAAAGCTAGGCTTGTTGAATTGCGTCTCCAAATCGTGTGGCCGTGATCGTTTTTTAAAACTAATATGGTCAGTCTAGATTTTCCTTAAGGAATTAAAACACGTTCGATCACGCTAACTTTTAATTAAAAAGTGTGTAAACACGCTGATCTCTTTGTCAAAGAGTGGTGTAGTCTACGTGAGTGTTTTCATGTAGGTCTCAATACTAACATTTCAGGAGATTCATGTCACTCCGCTGCGAGTGAACATTAATCGTCATGTCATGCCAATATTGAGAGCTCGGCTGGGAACATAGCATAGGAAAATACCAGACAGGTCATGCATTAATGAATAATGCAATAGGTTAAAATTTACAGAATATCTGGGATTGTTGCTTCACGCACCATTCTGGATAAATTTCACGAATATGTTGAATTGCTCAATACATATGTAAGTAAAGAGGTCTGGACACTCATTACTTTTGAATGGCTCAGTCTCTTTGCAGAATAACGGCGCATTAAATACATGATTTTACAATTTTAGGCCTGAACTAAAAACCACCTATAGAAAGGAAGACAAGGTTCAATGGAAAGGCAACCCTCTCTCTTACTATTCCTAGAAAAGTGAGGTCACTTGGTGTAGCTAGGACGGGTAGGACCAGAACTAAATTCACCCTTCAACAAGAAGAATTATCAAAATCTTTAGGTCATGTTTGATACTCTGGACATCCCATCCTAGGTTGGGTTATCTAGTAAAAAACAGTTAAAATGTGTTTGTCTCATTGCAATCCCAATCTTGGATAAGGATTACTAAACCTCTTAGATTTTAGGAAGTGAGGTTATGGTATTCTTCTAAACACCTGGGATACAAATATCCTCACCCGGGTTAGGTAGTTATTTTCCTTTAAGATAAGTAGTTGTCTTAAAAATAATTATTTTTATTATCCGCATCCAATCCGTCCATCCGTAGATCCGTTGGATGTTGGATTGGATGCGGATGCCAAATTCGAAATCCGTGATGAACTGGATTGGATGCGGATGAGGTAAAAACCGGCCTATACCGGCCCATGCTCACCCTAAATTCCTACTACGTTATCCCATTTCCAAGCTCCCAAATATACGTCGAGTCCTTAAGAATATGGTCCAACCTAGTCTACATAGGCCCGTTTTGACAATAATTGACCACAGCTAATTAAAAGGAAAAACTAAAACGAATCGTTTCCTTTCTTTCTTTTCAAGTCAAATGAAACAAAATTAAATCATAGATAGAAGAGATTAGATTACATATCAGGGGAAAGGGAGATAATTTATTTAGAGCGAAGAAGACAAATTCCAAAGCTTGTGAAAGATGAAGATTACTGTAATTACTGTTGACGAGCAATTTATCACATTAGATGTTGATCCAGAAGAATCTGTAATAATCTGAAAACCCTAGAAACACTTTTCCCCTTTTCCCTTTATTATTTTTTCTGATCTGGTTTGCAATTATTTGTAACAGGTTGAAAACTTGAAAGCATTACTTGAAGTTGAGGTGAGATTAATTAGATTTTGTTGAAGAGAGATTATGTTGTTGTTGTTGAATTCTTAGTTTTAAACTGATTTGATTTTATGCTTATATGTAGACGAGAGTGCCGCTTCAACAACAACAACTGCTTTTCAATGGGAATGAACTTAATAACTCAAGCAAGTTAAGTTCTTTTAATGTTAAAGATGGAGAATTGTTAGTTATGAAAGTTGCCACAGCTGCTCCATCTAGGTAATGTTTCAAGTCGATTTATTCATTCAAATTGATCGGTGCAAGTAATAAAAATGTTAACTTTAAAACTGAGTTGAAGTTCTGATGTTGTTTGACTGATTAGGGTAGTGATTTTCCCTAATTTTAACTTATATAATTCAGTAGAGAATACTTTAGTAACTGGGTGTTATTTCAGGGTAGCTAACAATGACTTGAATATAAATCCGGATGGTTCTTGTGTAAACCCTGGAGCCTTCCAGCAGCATGTTCGTCGTGATTCAAATATGATGACACAGTTGCTTCAGGTACATGCGGTGGTTACCTTGCTCTTTTAGAAGTAGTCTAATCTTTTTCAACTTTGAAGGCTTTAAGTATTATATCGTAGCTGACAAGAAATGAACTTCCAGAAAGCTCAGTTCTTTCTTAACAGATGATCTTAAAGTTTTTGCATTTGCTTATTTGTTTGTAATTTCTTAAATTTTATTTTGTGTTTCATTAGCGCTATTAATTTATGATTGGTGACCGACCAAGATACAAACATTCTTAAGTTTTTAGTTTGGCATTTGCTTAAATTCCTTCAGTTTCAGAGATATTTCTGTTTTGTGCATTTGCGTAACAATTTTGTATTGTCTACAGTCTGATCCTGAACTTGCACAAGTCATTCTTGGGAATGATCTCAATAAATTGCAGAATCTCATGCGAGATCGTCACCAGCAAAGATCTCATCTACGACGTCAACAAGAGGAGGAACTAGTAAGGAATTTGTTTTCTGTTACTCTGGTCACGTGAGACTGGCATCCATGCTTTTTCGATATTGTTCTATTTGCTTAATAGTTTATAAATTATAACCAAAATTATCACTCACTTTTTTATAGTCCATAGTCTAATCTTTAGAGCAAATCATACAATTGTATATGACACACTCAATTATGAAACCCCGTATGAAGTATGTGTATTTCTGACTTACTGTTTACGTAACGTCGCATATGTGAGTTTGAACTGATTTTAAGTATGCATAAGTACATGTGACATACTTGAATCAACAATGCTATTTTTGTTGTCTCAGGCCCTGTTGAATGCGGATCCTTTTGACGTTGAAGCGCAAAAAAGAATTGAAGCTGCAATTCGTCAGGTGAATGAGATTTAGCTTTTATGTTTTTGTTTGTCTTCAGTCTTTACTAGTTACGAAAATGGGAAGAGACTAAGAGGACAAAAAGTTTGCTACCAGGTTGTTTGGGTCTAGAGTAATCTCATACCAATGTGTATCATGCAAATTATTCTTCAGTTTTGTGTTTTTGAAATTGTATTGTAATCTTTGCGAACTCCTCAATCTTTTAAATCTTAGTTCTGATATCTGGATTGCAGAAAGGAATTGATGAGAACTGGGAAGCTGCAATAGAGCACAATCCCGAAGCCTTTGCCAGGGTGGTATGTGTCTCACCAGTGCTTTGTTCTTTTGCATGCACTGTAGTTGTTTAATTTTTCTTTTCCTAATTTATATTTGTTCATGCTACTTTTCAGGTTATGTTATATGTGAACATGGAGGTCAATGGCGTGCCCTTAAAGGTATTGGCATCCCCTTTACAATCTTACTCTTGAACTGTTGACCTAGTTAAATTTTAGTATTTTTGTGGGTTGATGTTATGAATTTGGCACATATTAACCAGCCAACTTGGGAGTTTAAAAGGTAATAATCTGCCGGAATATTCGTAGCTGGAGGAATTGATAATTACAATTTTGTTACGTGTTTCTTGTCATTGTGAACTCTTTTCAATGACAAGATGAAGTGCTGTAATGTGAAGTGTGAACTTCTTTCATGCTCACATGTAGTATTTTTCCTCTCTTTTCCAGGCATTTGTCGACAGTGGAGCACAATCAACAATAATATCTAAAAGCTGTGCTGAACGCTGTGGGTAGGGTCCTTTATTTGGAAACAGAATGAAGTTTTGAAGCACAGAATGCATATTTCAATTCTAAGGAAACAAATATAAAATTGGACAAATCCAGGTCGGATTCGTGTTGGTCAAAGGCAAAATCATCTTAGTATGACTTTTAGTCTGCTTGAAATGGTTTTTGTTTGGTCTATACGTTTCCCTTTGTTTTAATTTGACTGGCTTGGACTTGACTGGGGTTGATTTAGTTAAGTTTGAACCTGCCGCTTGGATTGATAGCCGATGAAATAACCTTCTTCCCATGAGTTCGTGTTTGATTACATTCATTACCCTGATTTGTTTGTCGGTCGTTCTGGATTTTTTTCTTTTTTTTTTTAGATTATTGAGACTCTTGGATCAGCGATACAAAGGTATTGCTCATGGGGTTGGTCAAGCAGAAATTCTGGGTCGAATTCATGTAGCTCCAATAAAGGTAATCTGTTTTTTTTTTTTTTAATAGCACTCTTACATGGAGTTTATTTACCCTTAATCTCAATGTGTTCAGCATATATCTTGCTATTTGCTTAGGCTAACTCATCTTTTATCTCTTACCACGGTTCCTTCTCTCTGCCAATAGATTGGGGATGTATTTTACCCATGCTCATTCATGGTACTGGATGCTCCCAATATGGAATTCCTTTTCGGGCTTGATATGCTGAGGAAGCATCAGGTGGAATATTTGGGTTTTCGGATTTTCATTATTTATAATTTTGAATTAGGGTTTATAGTATGACTAAGCTACATATGAGGGAAATTATTCTAACTAAGTCTACAGTGTATGATAGATTTGAAGGATAATGTCTTAAGAGTTGGTGGTGGAGAGGTTTCAGTTCCATTTTTACAAGGTACTTTCTGTACTATTCTGTTCAACAGTTTGGGGTTTAGATGCTAATTAGCAGCTGTTCCCTTGTGATGCTCGGCCTTTTCCCCTTATTTAAAGTCATTGGTGTTCCTAACTTTCTGGCATTTCTCTTTTTCTCTGCCATTTGCCATTTGCAGAAAAAGACATCCCAGCTCAGTTTCTTGATAGGCAAGCTTCTGATTCAGACATTGTTCCTGTAAGTACTACACGTCGATCTCATCAGTATAACCTATATGGTTTATCAATTGTAGTCCTTTTTGGGCATTACAACTACTTCTCTCTATAATAACATTAATGTTGCATTTTCACTTGCGTGCATTTTAACTTGTTCGTCGAAGGCTAAATCATGCTGTTGTCGACTTTTTGAGCCCAGATTTTCAAAACCATTTGTGCTTTAAACTCTAGAACCATAGCCGATTGGTAGATAGGTTTGAATTAACCTCTTAAAGACCTCCGAGCCGAAGTCTGTAAAATTGTTATAACTTTTTTAGCTCATGAACTTAAGCTGATATTGATAAGTGATAACAATGATTTACCTATTTCGTGTATTTTAAACCTGTGTACTTCAGAAAATTGTATTAGGTGATCAATTCAGATTCTAGTCGCTCGTTTTTCTGCACCCTAATAATTGGTTAGACTTTTCGATGATTTAATCGGAATTTCCTTGTTGGTTTGTAATCTCAACTTTGGTCTCTTATATGCTTATAGGAAACATCGGGGGCGAAAGACGTAAAAGATAATATCCCCACTCAAGGCCAGTCATCAGGTTAGTTTCAGAAAATTTGTTTACATCTTTTTACATTTTTTATATAACCGCTGTTGTAAATTCTTCTAACTTTTTTGATGCGAGTTTAATTCTTAGATTATTGCTATTTAAATTAATAATTTTCATGCATCTCTTTCCAAAATGTTTTACTGAAGTGTGCTTTGTTTGCCGGACAGGAACTTCACAAGGTGACGTAACACAGGTAAAATTCTTGTAGACAGTTATTTCACTACATCTTTTTTTATTTACTGTTTTCTGTGAATTTCAAGATGGTATAGTATTGTGCCTTTTTACCCATCCCTGTGATGGAACCACTGCATAAACTTCAAATACGTGACTCATAGCAACATTGCCCCACAATTAAAACCATTAAAATAAAAGTTTAGTCAGATTGGAGGTAAATATCTAATTGAAGAGAATGTAACTGCAGACACCCGGCTTTGAAGCCAAAGTTACTAAGCTTGTCGAGCTTGGATTCAGTAGGGATGCAGTAGTACAAGCACTAAGGATTTCGGAAGGCAATGAAGAACAAGCTGCTGGATATCTTTTTGGGGGTTAAAGATTATTGATTTATTATTTGAACATTTTATAAAAATTGTGTTTCTCCCCAAGTAATTTAAAAATGATGTGTTTTTTCCTCAGTTATCAACTGCAAATTAACAAATTAAATTTTAAGGAAAAAAACATCGTTATGATTCTAATGGATTTAAGGCAGGTGTTCAGTTGCTGAGAATATAAATGTTAACCAACAGAATTCAGGGGAATATAGATGTCAACCAACAGAAATCAGCCAGGGTAGAAATCAGCCAGGGTACAACGAGGTTTTGAGGAATGTTGGTAAAAGGTCACCTTGTATTTCCTGAACTCAAAACATTTGTCTTATGGAAAGACCAGAGTTTCAATTGCCTACCAGCTAGCTGTTGTTTATCAGTATGTACCTGTATGGTATGTAGAAGATAAGATGCATGCTCCCAGTTGCCTGGTATGTAGAAGATAAGATGCATGCTCCCAGTTGCCTACTATCTGGGAAGCAGAGGAATGAAAATTATATACTTACATATGCCTAATTGGGCTCATTTGAGATGATACATGCAAAGTCTGGCTCATACTAGACTGTAGAAGATCGTACACTATTACAAGAATTCTGCTCTACCACATTTTTTTTATATAGTCCTAATTGGGTTTCATACATTCCCCGTGAACCATTGTAAAGAGGCATATAAAGGAACGGAGGCGGAAGCAGAAAGGAGAAAAAACATACCAGAACCAAGATTACAAGACATTGAGTTAGAATAGAAATATCAGGTTAAGAAATAGTTATTGCACAAAAATACTACGGCATCGCAGTAACTGCCCTCACTACAATAGGGGTCCTAACAAAATGCACACCATCACTCCATGTCAGCCTCCCAAATGCATATTCATTTAAAGAATGTACAGCCTTCGAGTTCCTTCTCTTTTTCATGATAGCCTTCAAGTTCATTTTAAAAGTCTTTTCTTCACCGATCTTGTCAAATGTTAACGTTTTTGGCTCAATGGATACCCTTATCCTTAGAGGTGCACGTATTCGAGCTTTGTAGGTTCCGGGAGAACCAACATTCTTAAGGGTTCTTGTCACAGTAATTGAACCATGGAGATGAGGTACAGTGATAGAAGGGTAGTTAAAATTGGTTAGGTTGTACGACTTGGGGCATTTATAATGCATGTCTGCAGTACTGAAAGCCTTGAGTTTGGATTCATCGTAGCCAAGTCCGCAGAGGAAGTTTAGGTAGTCGTTAGTAGTTAAGTCGTACACCAAACCAGGGTTCATAGCAGCGTTGGGTCTCACTTGTCCTGATCCATAATTGAATGGGGTTGCTTGGATATTTGTTGAGTTCCGCATTGCCAACTTCCGGCTATCTCGGGTCCTTGCTATACAAAGGTGCAAACAAGTTTTGCGCATAAATATAGCCAACTAAAATGACGGACAATAAAGGACAACGGATCTAAGTGTGATACAAAACATTACAGGTGGCATCTCACCAGTAGTCATAATTGCTGATTTAATTGCAGATGGACTCCAACCGGGGTGAAGTGTTTTGAGAAGGCCAGCGATACCAGAAATATGAGGGCATGACATTGAAGTTCCAGTTTTGGCACTATAAAGAGCTTCCCGATTGTCTGTTTCACTTGTAGGGCCTGCTGTTGGAATGACTGCTGCAATAATATTTACTCCTGGTGCAGTGATATCAGGCTAACCCCCAGAAAGCAAATAAAGATTGACTAGTTAAAAGAAATGAAGAAAGTTGATGGTGATTATTTGGTAACATTGATATGGTTGAGATAATATTTGTTAACTAACCTTAAGAATTTCAGGTGTGATAGTATTGGGTCCTTTACATGAGAAACTAGCCATGACAGGTGCTGCTTTCCCACCAAATTGCGTTCTTGCACGCGTCATAAAAACATCTGGTGACCTAATAAAAGATGCATAATAAAAATGGTAAATTGACACATATTGATTAACGAGAAGACACAATTGCATTTCAGCGAGAATAGATAGTGTATGAAGTTTACTTGGTTGAATTGATGTAAGAGAGCAAGATCAGACCATCTCGATAGTTGATGTGTGCACTGGGAAGAACATGATGATCAGCTACAGTTTCTGGCCCGGTTAAAATGTCATTGACCAGAATCATCCCAATGGCCCCAGCATCACGAGCAACTCTACCTTTATCCGTTCGATTTGTTACTCCCCGAAGGCATGCCAATATCTTCCCCTTTACCTTCTTAATATCAAGTGACCCAGCAATACACAACTGACTGCATTCATGTATCATTGTAATTTGATTTAAACAAGTTCACATAACTTTCAGTTAATAAAGATTCATAATTAATTAATTATGCAGTCTAATTTCAAAAAAAATTATTCTGTGTAGTCTTACGCGTCATGATCTGTCGAATTCGCTGCTCTTGCGGCTGTGCCATTAATCAAAGGATAAAATTTCCGAATTGGCAAAGGTCCTGGATATAAACTTTGTCCCTGTAATAGATAAATACAGCAATATTTTGAAAGCAAAACAAACCACGCAAATCTACTAAAATAGCACATATTCAAAGGCATAATGCTTTGCCTCCATTCGGGCACCATAGCAATACACATTGTGAGGTAATTTTTACAAACATCAGTCTATTTTAAATTTATAACTTGAGGAGTCCTACACTTGCATTTGGTTAAATTGAGTGTTAAATACCTCAAGGTGCTTTCGATTGCCAAGTCCAATTCTAACAGGAAACTCCCGGTCCATCGTGTTAGCACCAACCGTGAACACCCAAGGAGCGACGTTGGTAACCGATTCATCCTTGGCGACAGATTCCGTATCAATATTACCAGCTGCTGCAATGACAGTGATACCATGCTTCATGGCATGAAATGAACCAGTGGCAATACCATCGCTGAAGTAATCAGAAGCTGATTTACCAATTGATACAGATATAACATCGACACCATCTTGAATTGCAGCTTCAAAGGCAGCCAGAATATCAGCGTCATAACATCCACTGCCGTCATATACAGGTCTCCAACAGACTTTGTAAGAAGCAACACGAGCTTTCGGAGCCCCGCCCTTGGCTGTACCATTACCTAAACGAAAGTTACCAGACACACTAACACCTGGGACGGAGTTACCACCGGCCGTCGATAGTGTATGGGTCCCGTGTCCATTATAATCACGTGCTGATATAATATTTTTTCTGACGTTTGATGAACCCACTGCCGCAGCATAGCCCTTGATGAAGTATCTTGCTCCAATCAACTTCCTAGAAATTGTCAAGAGACCAATTAGGTTGTGTTTTCACTGTGTTTGATTGCAACTAACTGAATGGAATAATTAACTGTTTTCCCTGCCCACTATAAAACGCGCGGACAAAAAGATTTCCATAGATTCAATACAAATTGAAATGGGTAATCTACGACTATATTCATCACCAATGTTATTATAGTGGAGAAGGAAAAATTCTATGTTAAATTTAGCATTTTGGTGATTTCTGAAGTTAACAATATGTCTGCAAATAGATTTTGTACTGATTAAACCAAATAATGCACTAATCAATACTATGGAGAATCCTTTAAGCTGAAATGGTGGCACCACAATCATTATCTATGGCTGAGCCACATCATTTCACTTTTTTTTTTTGAAGCATCACATCATTTCACTTGTTATACCCTTTGAAGGGCATATCCTAAATTTAATAGATATATTTACGTTTCTTAAGAAAAAATTGAAAATTTCCTTTCTACAAAATTTGTAACGTAATTTTTTTGAATAGAATTCAGATAATTATTTTAGTTCCAAAATCCTGATAGTAATCAGCTTCTTTAAAAAATCGAACCCCTGCGTTGCCCAGGCACAAATTGAAAACTATATAGGGAGCACTAAATTTAGACTGAGAACACAAAGCAAAAAAAAGAAAGAAAAAGAGTGACAGAGTAAGTTACTTGTTGCAACGAACTCCATTTCTAGTGTTACTCTGACAAGTTCCTTTCCATCTTGATGGAATTGGTCCCATTCCTTCATCACTAAAGCTTTTTGATTCAGGCCACACTCCTATTACACATTCAAAGTCAAATCTGAAAAATATATCAAACCAAAGGAGCAAATGCATACAAATAAATATAGGTTCACCTAATTGAAAGTTTGGTGTATGCTCATAAATAGGCACACCAACCAAAGGTATCACTGTGATTGAATTGAATAACACCGACAACCTAACCTTCTCTAGTTGGTTTGACCAATTAAGTACCATAGTGATACCGTATTAACTAAAATTCAAATTTACTCAAGTGAGAAAATAGAATGTTAACTGTACACAGTACAATGCAACATTTTGAAAAGGAGTGAAATGCATTATGAGCTTACCGGAATCCAAGTTGGCAATGATTGTATCTTCCCCATACCTCGCCATTTTCCATACCGAGCGAGACAGGACTACACCGCTATCGGATTCTAGTCCAAGGAAGTTCCATGAATAGGTGGTGTGTAATTTCCTTCCTTGATTTTCAAAAACAGAAAAAACATTTGGATTCTCTGCATTTAAGCAAAAAAAAAAATCAGACTTTTAAAAATCGAAATCCAAGTAGTTGGTAAAACTTGAAAGGCAGTTGCCTGAATTTTGCTTACTTGAAATTTCCTCTGCTTCTTGGGTATCAAGGACTGCAGCAAAACCATTTATATATCTTGTATATGAGTAAAAAATTGATTCTCTAGCCTTTTCAAGACTGTAATTTGCAAGTAGAAAACAGATTAGAAGACTAAAACAGAGAAATCATCAGTGAGAAAAAAGATAAACAAATTACCCACCTTCCTAGAACAGTACTCAGTAACTGATAATGAGAATCAGTCACTTTCTCCAAATCTGATTGTGTAACTTCTGGTCCATGTGAGTGTGCGCCCAAGTAGACAACATAAGACTGTATTTCAGAAAAAAATCATACTCTATTTTTTAGTTATAACCAAACATCTCTGTGCTAGATTGTTCAATAACTTCTGTAAATCAAATGAAAGAACTGAAATTAAAAATTAAAATGCTAACCTTTTTAACAGCAAATGTTGGTGTTTGTGACAAAGAGAAGAGAATTATCACAGTGAGTGATAACAATGGAACTTCAAAAACCCTCATTTCTTTGTTTTGATCGATAAAGATGAAACTACATTGACCACCCAAAATCCCTAATTACTTCTTATCTCTATTTTATGTTTCTCTTACTTTTTTTTTCTACAGTTGCAACATACGGTGCTCATTTCAAAGTGTTGAGACAAATAAATTGACAGCTAACATATCTTCAGTTCGATTCCCATTCCCCACCATTAAAGCTGCTACATCGTTCTGTCCTTGGTCCACCTTGATGGCTCCAACTTCCACAGCATAAACTGTAAGAATTTGACTTATAGCTCGGAACTTATAGCGCAGCATTACCCCGGAAGAGAATTTGACTTGGAGGTAGATATTCAAATGAAGAGAATTTTGACTGCAGGCACCTGGCAGCTTTGAAGCCAAAGAAGCTTGAATTCCGTAGGGCTGCAGAACTACAAGCACCCAGGCTTTCGGAGGGTAATGAAGAACAAGCCGCTGGAGAAGTACAAGCCCCGTCCAATTTTTTTTTTTTTTAGCCGGGCGTTATTAGGGGCGACCCGAAAAGAACTAGGGGCGACATATAAGACAAAATAGGGTCACCCAAAACTAAAATAAAGCCACCCTTTATCTCGACTTTTTGAAATGACAAATATACCCTTCACAATCGGTAGATAAAACTACAATCGGTAGTTTATTTACGGAATCGGTAGATGTTAGGATAATCGGAGGTTATTGTGTACATATGTAGTTTGAAAGTTTTGTTATTTTGAAAAAAACCTACAATCGGAAGGTATTTATTTACCATGTCTCCCGATTATGAAGTTGCCCCAAAATTGATATTTGAAAAAATCTTAAGTTTTTCGAATTTGGGAACTCATAATCGGTAGACAATACTACAATCGGCAGTTTATATTAATGTATGTTGGTTTGTGTTACGAAAATTATAATCGGTAGTTAAAATGGTAAATACGTGATGTTAATTTTCTACCGATTATGGTAGTAGGCCCAAATTCAAATTTTTCAAAAACCAATGGAATTTTGAATTTCTCTATTTGCGCAATCGGTAGTTTCGTGATGTTTATTATCTACCGATTGTACAATCGGTAGTCTCGTGATGTTCTTTTATCTACCGATTGTGGTAGTTGCCCCAAATTCGAAATTTTCAAAAAACAATGGAATTTTGAGTTTCTCTATTATCACAATCGGTAGACTCGTGATGTTTATTATCTACCGATTGTACAATCGGTAGTATCGTGATGTTCTTTTATCTACCGATTGTGGTAGTTGCCCCAAGTTCAAATTTTCAAAACCAATGGAATTTTGGATTTCTCAAAGAAGAGAAGAACATAGTCACAATCGGTAGATAAAAAAAAAAAAACTAAACTACCGATTATGAAGGGATTTATAAGTATTTTCAACCTATTTTGTCTTAGTATGTCGCCCCTAATTCTTTCCGGGTCGCCCCTAATGATGCAGGTTTTTTAGCCCCGTCCATTTTTTTTTGATACCTTAGACTAGTGGTCCCTATACCACTTCTAAAGTCCTTAGATTGGAGTGGATTATGGTAATTACGGGGTTCGAACCCTTACCTCCGCATTGGGAAAATAAATACAAAGGTCTTTGAGAAAGTCTTATCTAGACTTTCGAAATGATCTCCGTGTCATATTTTTGCCTATTTTTTTTTTTGAAATAATTCAATTAAATCTGATTTTAATTAGTATAATTTTAAGCTTTTTGATTTTAAATTCTTTTCAAAATTTTCCATATATGAAATTCAAAGGATTAAAATGCTCTACAATGGAGATGGTATTTTAGGCATAAGGTCCAATATTTACTCTGTGTGTAGACCCCATAAATAAAACGCCTAAATAATAAATCCATGTAGGATTTTTTGCACAGAGCATCTCCAATAGCACATCCTCAACTTCCTATTAATTAGGCCATATAGGATTTATTTAGTTTTTGACAAAAATCCTTTTCCAACGCGAATATGAGGATTAAATGTAAATATGATGTGTAAGGTAGTTACACATGTATCCTCTAACTTAATCTCTAGTTTCACAGGTTCTTCCAAAGGATGTGAACATCTTAGTCACCAGTACCTATGGTTATTTTCAAAGGGATCAAATATCTAATATAAAATCAAGGGTTTCCTAACCAATAGAGATAAAGTTCTTCACCTGGTACTTGTGGGGAAAGAATCATAGCAGATGAGAGATAAGTTTTAATCTGGTCAAAAGATATTTGACACTCGAGGTCCCACTCAAAATCTTGCTTCTTCCAAAGTAAATCAAAGAATGGTCTGCATTAATTAGATAATCTGGTGATAAAACGATTTAAAGCTGCTAGCTTTCCATTCAACTGCTGGATGTCCTTTTTGCATGCTAGTGGTGGCACTCAAGTATAGCTCGGATCTTCAATGGATCGACCTCAATACCATTTCTTGTTATCATAAAGCCCAAGAACTTTCCATTCTGAACTCCAAAGGCGCACTTAGATGGATTCACTTTCATCCTATAGTGCCTCAGGATAGAAAAGCTTTCAGGAGATCGCAGTGGTGATCAACTTCTTTTGAGCTCTTGACCACCATGTCATCCACGTAACATTCAATTGTTTCCTCAATGAGGTGTTTGAAGATTTTATTGACTAGCCTTTGGTAGGTCGAGCTAGATTTTTCCAGACCAAATGGCATGGCTTTGAAATAGTATAATCCTTTGTCAGTTATGAAAGCATTGCGCTCATCACTAGTCGGATCTATTAGTATCTGATTGTAATAAGAATACCTATCCATGAAAGATAAACGACCATATCCTTTGGTTGACTCCGCCAATCTGTTCATGTCAGGAAGTGGGAAGCCGTCCTTGGGGTAGGCCTTGGTAAATTCGATGCAGACTCTTACTTTAATATTATTTTTCATCATCACGATAATGTTAGAAAGCCGATATTCCTTGATAAATTTTGCTTCTAACATGCGGTCGATGTCAGCACTAACTGCAATGTATAACTTATTTGTTATTTTCCTATTCTTCTACTTAACAGGCTTAAAGGATGGATCAATATTCAAAGAGTAAAAAGCTATAAATGGGTCTATGCCTGGCATGTCAGACATCTTACAACCAAAAATCTATATGTTATATTTCAACAGCTCGAGCATTTCTCGCTTCTGAGCTTGTGATAGATTCTTTCCATTGAAGTTAATTTTATTTTCATCGCCAGTTCCCAGGTTAATTTCCTTCAAGAATTCCACGACCTCAGCTTTAAATTCTCGATCTGAAAGTCCTGGTAGTTCTTTTTCAATTTTAGGATTTGCGGATAAAACTTGTTTTGGTTTGGCAGCCAGTGTATTTCAGCCAACTGCTTCTCCAGTTTATCCCTTCTTTCTGACATCTTTAATTGCTATCTACGTGACCTCCATGTGGATATTCTTGCTGAGATAAAGATAGTATTGCTAACTCCCTTGAAAAAACTTGGTTACTTCGAACCACATATTTTCTAGTGCTAGTTATAAATTAAAGCTTTTGATGATAGGTGGACGGTACCGCTTGCATTGCATGTAACCAATATCTTCCTAGGATCACATTGTAAGATGATCTAGTAATCAGAACTAAAAAATCCACCATAGTCTTTATCATACCAGCTTCCACAATAAGAGTTACTTCACCCAGTGGATAAGTTTTTGATCCATTAAATCCAACTATTGGCAAGCTATCATCTCTTAAAGCTCATTCCTTCGTAAGATTCTTTTTTTCAGCTGCTTGGAGATAAATATGTCACAATGCGATCCATGGTCGATTAGGTTCTTCATGCAGTCCCATCCGTCAATGTTAAGTTCGATTACTAATGCGTCATAATGTGGAAAACTTACTCCAGCTAGGTCTTTGGCAGCGAACCTAATGTCATTAGGTGGAAACAATAACCTTTCAGAGCTCGGATGTAAACCTATGACATTTATCTTGTAAAATTTTGCTTTCTCATCGGCTAGGTATAGCTGTGAATTCTCTTCAGATCGAGGTACAAAGTGTATCATATTCACGCACCCTTTAAACTCTTGTGGAGGTGTTAGAGTTTGATCCTTGGAGAAAAATTATTTTAGACAACCTTCGAGCAATGCTCGGTTGAACCCACAAGTTTTGATATCTCAAGCTTGTTTTCAGTTTTAGTTGATCAAAATTATATCTTGATTTCTAGTCTACTAAGCCAAGTCTCGGACTAGGTTAGAATTTGGTAGTTGAGTATCAGACATCACCCTGGAAGACTGAAGATCGAACATTTGGAGAACTTCTGTATCAGGTATGTAAGAACTGAACCATTCTATTTTACTCATTATCTTACCATTCTATCTATTGAGACTATGCCATATGACTTCTAGTGTATTTTAAAAGAAGAAGTTTAGAGTCAAGCTTGTCTTGTAAAAATATAATTTTAGCAACGGTCCTTAACAACATTTGTTCAAAGCAATTTATTGTTTATGAATTAATTTGTGGATCAATTGAAAATTGCCCATGCAAATGATTTTATCACTCGAGAATGTTTCAAACATCATAAGAGAGAAATTCAGAACTTATGATATTTCTACTCAGGGTAGGTTGGCGAACCAGATCGCAAACCGTAGATATATGAGTTTCAGAAATACAAGGAAGGTTGGTGAACCAGTTCGCAAACTGTAAGTTCAGTTGAGAACAGTTCATAAATCGTAATGAACTGAATTCTTGAAGTTGGTATTTTAGGATAGCAGTTCGCGAACCCGGTTCACGAATTGAGGTCAATTGAGTTTCAGATTCTTCTAGGGTTGGCGAACCTGGTTCACGAACCGTAACACCCTGACTCGAGAACAAGCCTTACGGTTCACGAACCGTTTTACCAACGGACCCAGAAGTTTTTAGCAGATGCTCAAAGACATTTTTTTTTAAATATGTTTAGCATTGCTATGACAATCTCAAACACTTCTAAGACTTCATTGATCACTCAAAAACTTATGTGTGTGTGTCATGATTAAAATCTTAGGTGTTTAAATGAAAATCAAATTGCTTTTAGTTCTTTGGCATACTTGCCAAGCCGAACAACCATTACACACGGTTCCAGAACCGGTCCATAGTGTATATTCTTCTACTTTATTTTCAAGATCTAAAAGTAATTGATTGATTCTCAAGTTATCTTAGCTTGAATTCAAAGCAACCCCTGGTATTTGAAAACTATAAATAGAGATGCTTTTTCAACTAGGAAATTTAATCCCTGACACTTTGTGTCCTAATTGATTCTAGAGTCGTCCTCTATATACTTAGGTTTCCTGTGGGAAACATAATTAGGTCTACGACTAAAACAATTCGCTTTGGGGATTCGTGAAGCCGGGTCCGACTATCTTTATCTTGATAGTTTGTGAATCCTGACCTTTCTTTTTTGTTATCGAGGTTTTTTGTAATCTCTATCAGGCAAGATAGATACTAGTTGCAAAGTTTTATTCGTCTCAGACTTTATGATTCCTCAAGATAGATATCTGAAAACTGATCTTAATTGATCTTTTAAAGATTATTCTTGAGAGGTGGTTAAGAATCTAGGTTGCTCTCCGGGGGTCGTAAGTTACGTATTTGTGAGGTTTGCTAGCTTTTTCTATTGCAAACATATTTTCTCACCTTGATCTTTGATCTAAATGAAAATCAAATAGGCATATCTGTTAGAGGTAGATTGGTATCAAAAGTCTTTACTTATGCTGAAGCAACTCTTAGGCTGTAAAGGACATCAACTAAGGGAATCAATTGCGTAGAGCCTTGCGAGGTTCTAGAGACGTAAGGAGCTCTACTATAAATGAATCACTTGGAGGGTGGATTCGGTCTCAACTACATTCTAGTATGAAGTAAGATAGTAGGCTAGTATCTGTAGCGGATTAATACAGTTTGGTGTTCAAATATGGACGAGGTTCTGGGGTTTTTCCTGCATTTGCGGTTTCCTCGTTAACAAATCTTCTGGTGTCTCGTGTTTTTCCTTTTCCACAGTATATTATTTATCTTTATAATTGGATTTACGTAAGTTGTACGTATTCAATCTTGGTAGATACGTTCATCTAATTATGATCGATTACGAGACTCCTTTCTTGTAAAATTCGTATCTTCAAAGATAGATAACAAGTTTTATTACTTGGCAGAATTCCGATTGGATTATTTGGATACAACTAGATTGATCTTGGATATTGATTTTTGAGATCGTCCAAGTACTCTTCTTAACAATCATGTTCACGGATTTTTTGTCTTTATACATACTGATTGAGAAGAGGTTAGAGATATAAACTCTATATACATTGTCAAGGATCATTCAGTTGGTTTACTTGCAATTGTATTAGGTTCTATACAGTGTGCCGAACGAAAAAGTTGGTGGTGTACTTGGTACCCCTGTGTTTTCATGTATTGCTTGTTTTGTAAGATTTGTTATTTGCTATCAAATTTTAGTAATTACAACATATATCTTATATTTTATCATAGGTTAAGCTCTTAACTCTTGCAAAAGTGGAGTAAACTATTTAGAGAATAACAATATTGATCATCCACGGTTACACCTTTTGTGAATATATAATTACAAGATTCCGTAAAATGTTCTTTAGGAATATGCTTACTTCCTTGATTGCATAACCTCCATGGGATAAGTGATGAACATTAATCTCTACGTTCATACATGGCTAGAGAAGTTATAATTCTCATGTTGAGTCATATCGCAACAATTATTCTCTTGTTCGTAACTGACATAGAGAATAGTTTTTGTCGATGATTATTTTTCTCACGAAAATCTTGTATCTTAGTGCCTCTAATATTAATATCTATATTTTTAACTTTTTTGTTCGTACCTGGCGAGAAGAGAGAAAAATATTGGGATACAAATTTACTTTGATCGTAACTGGCGAGTAAGTTTGTTAATGTCCAAAGAAAATCCTTCTCTTTTGATTAGAGTTAAGGTCGCTCATGTTGTACTTTCGGGAATAACATCAAATGGGGGAACAGTTCTTTTGAACTTGTGCTTAATGGTAATATGTTTGTGGGGAGAGTGGATTATTGTGTATAGGTTTTACCTATTTTGTAAAAGAAGTATGTATTGACTAAGGAAGAGAACATATCGCCATAGTATTGCTTCAAAGTTGTGGTGCAATTAAACTTTGAGGAAGGTAACAATACTGTGTTTCTGTATAAAAACAATGAGTAGAGTGATTATCTCATTCTAACAAAGCTCTTTTTGAGCAATCTCATAAGTTGTTATCGCTACGGTTCTTTAACAACAAAATTGCTAAACGAACACATACAGAACCATTGAAGTACTTGAAGTACGAAGAATTCAAGACTTGTGTTGAAGAACCAAGGAAATCAAGCATAATGGATTCAGCTGAAAAGTTTATTTATTTTGAATCCATATGTATTGAATAGTTTTGTCACTAAAATTCACAAAGGGGGATATTGTTAGAAAAATACTCTGTTGAACCCACAAGTTTTTTATCTCAAGCTTGTTGTCAATGTTAGTTGATCAAAATAATTTCGATTGGATTATTTGGATACGACTAGAATGATCTTCGATATTGATTTTTGAGATCGTCCGATTACTCTTATTAACAATTAGGTTCACGGAATTTTGTCTATATACATACTGATTGAGAAGTGGTAGAGATACAAACTCTATATACATATTTTCAAGGATCATTCAGTTAGTGTACTTGCAATTGTATTAGGTTTTGTCCATACAGGTTGCCGAACTAAAAGTTGGTGGTGTACTTGGTACCCTCTCATTTTAACTTCCCTGATCAAATTATCAAGGAATATGATCAAGTTTCTGGAGTCATTGTTGTGATTCCCATAAGCTTCATGATAGGTACAGTAAATTTTCCTTTCGGTTCATTTCTCGTTGTTGATGGGTAAAACGTGGGAAGGAGGAACTAGACCTAATCACAGAAAGTACTCCCAAGGAGAAGAGGGGTTTATGGGAAGTAGATAGAGAATTAATGATGATCTCAAGAAGTGTGCCCTCTTTCCCTTTTATAACGACCATCTTATGGATAAATGCCCATAAGATTAACATATTACTAAAGTACCATTTCCCTTTCCTTAAGTTAATACCAAACCCTAAAGGGCTTTCCTCTTAGGCCAAAGACCAACTGCCTTAATATGCGCTTGGGTGAACTAGGACTTCCCCATCTTAATGGGTTAGGCCTAGTCCCCAAGTCTCTGTATCCTAAAAAGGGACCCTTAATGGGTTAAGGGGCTACCTACTCTAGGATTGGTTATTTTCATGTATCAACACTAGTCCCCTGACTGTTTGACCGGTCAAGGACCGTGTCAACAGTCACCTGTTGATGCTACTGTTACAATCGAGAGTTATGGGTAGTTTAAGTTCACGACTCTTGGGACGTGACGGTTACTAATCTGCTCAGTAACTGCTCCTTCTTTTGCCCTCCTATAAATAGAAGAGACCTCGCCCCTAAATCCTCATCCTTTTCACTGTCCTGCTTTCTCTCTCCTTATCCTCTCTATTGCTTACCATGTCTAATGAATCACCTATCCGCGACTCGCCTCCCAATATCGAATCACATACACTTGAAGAGTTTAGGAGAATTCCCCAGCTTAGGGATAGACTTAGACCGCCCGCAACGGATGATGATACTTTTCTTTTTCCGGCCGATGATATTTGGGTTGCACGCATGTTAAACCCCCATCCATTTCCTCCATCCGGATCCGCAGAATGGCTTCTCCGTCCTCAAGCAGAGTCGCCCCTTGTGCCTTCCTTTGAGGATTCACCCCGTTTGGCAGTTCATAGGGGAGATTACGTTTTCCCTTCAATCAACTTACGCTCGTCCGCCGAATCTCATGCCGCTTGGGATCCCTGGTCGACTATATTCGTTCCAATCCGGATAATGCAAGGATCATTCGTTCTTTAAGTATAGAGGAAGCTTTAGAGGCCTCCAAATTTAGGTACGTTCGGCGAGATCATGACAGTATAAATCTCTTATTAGCGCGTTGGGGAATCTATCCTCACACATTTATATTTTCCTAGGGTGAAGCGACCCCCATCCTGGAGGACGTAATGGCACTCACTGGCCTGCCTGTTCATGGTGATGTAGTTTATGACAGTTGCTGCCTTCACAAGTCTTTAAATAAGGATGACAGAGATCTCCGCGATCGCTTGCTTAAGGCCAAGACGAAATCCATAACCTTTCAATTGCCAGAGGAGCTTAAGGCTGAAGCTCCGAATGAGGTAGGAGGCTCGATGGACAAAGGGAAGAGTAAATCTACCGCGTCGGCTTCTCAGAGATCTCCTGCGAATGTTTCATCTTCTTCAAAACTCATGGCGTCCGTCACAAAAGCTGCTCAACCAAAGCCGTTTGCTACTGAAGAGGCTGATGATGTGAGAGAGGTGAAAAGCAGCCATAATACAAAGTCCGGGCAACGTCGAGCTTCTTTCTCGTGTTGGATAAAATACTGGGCTCTTTTACAGTCTGGTCCTGGTGAGGGTGTTCCTCCTCGAGAAGGGGAAACAGATAGAGCAGAGCTGGCTGCGTTCCTCCTCTTTTGGTTGTGTCATGACGTATTTGAGTATAGTCCCCGGGATACCATCAAGAATGAGCTGATTCCTATGGACGTATTGATGTCTCGCGGCGTGTCATTTCCGCTTGCTCCTATGTTCTTAGGTGGTTTGTACCACCATCTAGATTTGCTGGCGCCTGATATTCATCGCGTGGATGGATCCCATGAGGTTGAAACTTTCCTTCCTGCCAATTTTATTCAAGCATGGGCTTGGGACCGCTTCCCTAAGTACATGCCTCCTCAGCTGAATCCCCTTGCTCTCTCTCGGCAAGAGAAAGTCGTTCAAAAGGATGGTTCCAAGCGTCTAGTGACGATACTCGAGTCTCATCCTCGGATGGCTCTTTATCACAAGAAGGGTCATCTTCCAAAGGAAAAGCTAAAAGATTTCATGGACAAGGGTGCGGATTTCAACCCTATCACTTATCAGGACGGTCGCACAGGTTCTCTTCACTATAATTTTTTTAGCCAATCCCAGAGGAGGATGTCTTAAGAGGAGATACCTTCAGCCGAGGAATTTGACATGATTGTTTCTATTTACCCGGGCGTCTTCCTGGTTTTCATGGCGGGAAGTTTTCTTCTGAGGCGTACAATACCATCCGTGTGGCGCGGCAGCTGGGTTTTGATCAAGGAGTTCCTTATGACCCTCCCCTCCCTTCCTCGATAGAGGAGGATAGGGAAGTCCGGAAGAGTTTCGATCGCTTTGTTTTCAAGAACGGTCTTCGGATGAGCGATCGCCAATGCTTTTTTGATTTCTTCCAACCTCAGTCCCCCGACATGTTAGCGTTACCAATGAGTGACTTGTGTATCGTAATAGCGTTAACCGAAGTTTGCTGAATCTGCTCATCGAGGTGCCATATGCTCCTCCGGCTTTAACCAGGGAGGATTTCAGAGAAATGCACGCATCAGGTCGTGTGAAGTTGAATGCCGAGACCGCCAAGAAGTATAGGCTATCTTCTAGCAAGAAGGGTCGCCCTCTTCGTCCGCTAGTTACCAGCTGGGACCCTCTTCCGGGTGATGAGTCTTCTCAAGAGGATGGGAAAGGTAGTGCTTTAGCACCATCCGTCTCCAAGAAGAGAAGGCGTATTCAACCAATGAAGCCCTTGAATATCCCTTTGGCTGCATCTCCTCCTGCTAAGGTATCTTCCCTTTCCTTTTGTGTTATTTTTAATCAAATTCCGCATTTAGTCTCTTTATGTTGGTTTGCCACATTCTTTTAGAACTCTCCGCCTATCGGCTGCAAGCCTAAGGGTCTCTTCTTTCAAGAATACATTAATCTGCCTCTTAACGAGTGGAGGGATGATCGGATGGCTAAGAAGATGAACCGATATGTTGGTGTGCTACCTATTTCGCGGTTTCCTTCCATCCGTACTGCTAATGTTTCTCCTCCGTTTTCCCCGCAGGCTCCAAAAGTGGGGTCGTCGTTCGCGAGTACTTTCATCGAGCGCGTGGAACGCCAACTGGGTCGATCAGTTAGTCATAGTGGTCCTGAAATACTCTCTCCTCGTACGATTCTTCACTCCACTCGTCCTCTAATTGTACAAACAATTAAAAAATCCCAATCATCCTCTTCATACTCCTTCCGACATGCTAGCTGCAGAGGACGAGTTTGAGTCAGATCATTATGTGCATGAATACTCCCAGGAAGGTAGTGGTCTTAAAGGTAGCGCCCAGAATCAGAGTTCTTCCCTTTCTAAATCCCGTGAGTGTACTATATTCGAATTTGTTAAGTTTCAAATACCGACACGTGCCAGTAGAGATATTTCTGTTGTGATTATTAAATGCATTTGGTGATCTATATATACATCTTCACTTCCTATACTCTTTGATAAGATTATTTTATTTTCTTCTTTTCTTTTGCTTTCATCTCTCATTGGGTCACTCGGAGCCGGCTGTGTTGAGTTCTTCTTCTTCTTCTCGCTGATCCGTTCATTCTCTTGTTAATCCTCTCCCTTCTCCCAATCTGGTATACACTGTGTATTTTGAGTTCCATTTTCTTACTGTTGTTAGGATATTTTGCTTATGTTCATTTTTTTTTAGAACATGGGAAAACGAGACGGCACTCATGGTAAGGGAAGCGGCTCGAACCAGCAGGTCAAAGGCAGCGAGTCTGGGAGTGCCAATGGCAAGCGACAAAAACCTTCCAAGCCGACCCTTAAGGTTTCTCATAGCGTGGATGCTGATGCTGAGCTTATGGCTATTTCGGAGGATCCTCAATTCCGATATCCTCGTACTATTTCCGCGGCGGAGGCTGGTGTGGACAACCGCTATGAGCTGACACATGTATTTTGGGTCCCTTCATCTAAAGCATCCACCAATTAGCGTATAGTGGAGAAGTTTGGCCACATGTGTGTTCATGAGGAAATGCTTGTCAATTCTATGATCGTGGCTAATGAGGATCTGCTCGACATAGCGGGGGGTCTTTCCCTAGCGGAGGAAACTCCAATTGATCCAGTCACCTTGAGGAAGTGGGACGTTACCATCCAAACTTTTCTAGTTCTTCGATTCCCCATTCGATGGCTAAAAGATCTATTGGACCTGGTGAAGGCGAGCCACAATGCGCAGACCACGTTACCTCGCGAGATTGAGGAGTTGGAGCGGGAATACAAGCAGCTGCTCGATGTTGCCAATGCTAAAAAGGAAGCATATGACCAGTTGTTGGCGGACGTGGGTCGAGCTACCAAGGATTTGAAGACCGCTCGGGACGCTGCTGAGGAGGTCAACGGTCGTTTAACTAGGAAGAAGGCGGAGTTGGTTGCTTTGGATATCTTCTGATAGTGATGTTTTGAACGATAATTTCCTTGTTTTTATTTGGTTGAACTGAGAACTTTGATGTTTTTTTTTTTTTTTTTTTTTTGCAAAACATATTTACTATTTTGATTTATCTGCATTTATTATTATGGTTGGATGGTTATTAATGCAGTGTTACTCCGTATTTCTATAAATAGGGATAAGTAGAACTGCCTTAGTATTTTCAAATTTCTCTTAACACTTCATCTTCCTTTTAGTTGTTAGCTTATATTTTGCAGCGGATGGCTCATCGTCTTCATGGTTATGTTTTGGCTTTTTCCCCTGTACCAATACTAGTCGTCCCTTATGAGAAGGATCATGAGCTAACTCGCTTGTTATTGGTAAAAGTTGAAGTGGAGATGCTTAGAGAGGTTAGAATGACGAATAGAGTGTCTACACACGCGCAGTTTGATGAGAAATATGAGACGTATTCAATGGCTCAGAGGTCACATACGTCCGGGTGCCTGACTCTGGTTGTACAACGTGCGATGGATGATACTATAGCTGCCTGAAACAAAGCTGAGCGGCTGTTTCAAGAAGCGCTAATTATGACGACTGATATTGAACAAGCGATAGCTGATTGTCGTGCCTTTATTACTCAACAAGCGAGTCCGAATCTCCGTGGGTGTGTTTTGACTTTGTGTGCATGCTCTTATTCGTCCTGCTAATATGAAAGTGAAGCTAGCACGTTTACTAATATTGAAGGATGAAGTCGGGATGCTACAGACTCATCGATTGATTGCTCTAGATAAGGCCCGCAAATCTTATGAAGAATATAAGGATACACTAGATATGGCTCAAGAGGCCTGTGCTTCTGGTGAGGTTATGCACAAGATTCATCAAGTGTTAGAAGAGGTGCGTAGTGCTTACACCGATTCCACTGCTCAGTATGGTGAGGCATAATTGATGATGCAAGACGTAGATGAAGACATTTCCTACTGTCGCTCGCTTATAGCTGAGCGTTCTTAGATAGATCACTACCATTTTTTTTAGGGATTCGTAAAGTAATCGTTATCTTGGGTATTGTGTTGTTTTGATTATATATATGAGAATTTGTTTTGGTTAATCACAGTAAATACTCCTTGAGTTTTCTTCTCTCTTATTTATTTATTTATTTTTTTGTTTATGTCTAATCGTGTGAGATTAATCATGGAAGTGGAGTATCTAAATCGCCTTTACCGGGTGATGTGCCTTGCTCGGGATACTTTTGAGATTGAGAACTCGAGTTGGCATGAACAATTATCCGCTGCGGATCATCTAGTGAGGAAGATTCAATGTGAGGGCGGTCTTCCTGACATAACCCTTCTGGAATATCATGGGTATTCCCGTGAGCAACGTCTGACTACCCATTTTCGATGTGTTGAGGCGGACCATAGTATTAGGTCCATTGAGATAGCTCTTGCTGAGGTTCATATGGCACTTAGTATGTTACCATGATTAAGAATTAACAATAATATATTATTATTTTTTTGGGTAAGTAGGAGTTGTGGTAATAATTATGGAGTAATAAATGCCTTGATGTATATATTTCCTATAAATAGACTATATGTATTAGTGTGATGTCTTCATTTTTGTACTCTGTTCATTTTTTATACTAGTATTCTCTATATGGATGAACATTTACACGGCTATGTATTGTCTCTGGCCTCTATGCCAACGTTAGTATCCCCGTATAAGAGAGGGTCCGAGTTAGACCGCTTATGACTCGTGAAGGCTGAGATAGAATTGCTCAGGAAGAGAAGACTGGCGAGTCGTACAAAAGTGCGCACCCAGTTTGACAAGCAATACAAAGTATTTTTAACAGATCGGAGCTCAGGTATCCGAGCCAATTTCTTTCAGGATTCAACATGCGCTAGACGATGCTGTCTCCGCTCGTCATGAAGCTGATCGGCTATTGCGAGAAGTAAACCTTATGATGGTGGATATTGATCAGGTTATCGCGGATTGTTATGTATCCGCTTATCATCCGCCAAGCCGTCGTATGCATGGTTATGCGTTGTCTTTGTGCATGATACTCGCTCTGGTGCATCATTCGGATAAACATATGGAATTGGCACGGTTGTTGATCCCGAGGAGTGAAGTGAAAGCTTTACGGACTCATAGGCTGACTGTGCAAGAAAATGCACGCAAAGCATTCGAGGAACAAGATGAGACCTCTAGCATAGCTCGCAAGAACAATGCATCCGAGAGGATTTTGTATGAAGTATACCAAGTGCTAGGAGATATGCGGGATGCTTTAACTATGGCTACTATTCAATGTGAAGAAGTGCTTGTAATGATGCAAGATGCAGAACAAGAAATTGCACGTTGTCGCATGCTCATAACTGAATCATCTTGAAAAGTTCTCCCCCCGTTTTTTTTTTTTTTTTGTATATACTCTAGGTATTCGCGGACGAAAAAGGATTAGTAATAATGGAAGAATCAGTCAGTGCTTTACGTTTGTCTCTTAAGAATCAAAAGGTTGAATTGTTGCAAGCTAATGTTGTTGGACATGCCCGACTTGCTCGTGAATGTGAAGAGTTATTTGAGGTTAGCCAAATGCAATACCTTCATGCAATGGATCTGTATGTGGACAGACTAAGTGCTAGTCGGATCAACCCTTCAATAGAAAACGTGATGGCTTCGGATGAGGCTTCTGAGGCGTTTGCTAATGCTTGTGTCCGGATGGAGCATAGAGAAAGCGACTTGGTTGTTGCGCGTGGCAGATTGAGGCGCGCGAACTCAGTCCTATCTTCAATTCTTTGACTTAATGGATTTTGCCACAGAGTGTATTACCTTATATGTTCTGTGTATTATGTCTGATGTTTATGAATATATTACTTATGTTACTTTCTATGTATTATATGCACGCGTGACTTCCTTTAGGAGCATTCCTTCTATAAAACGTATTTATTACTTGGTTAATCGGAGCCGACACTTATATTGTGCTTATGATATCTTTCACGGTCTTAGTAATCTTTACGCGCATAACTTAGTTGGCTTTAAAGTTTTAGCGTGCTTCATTGGTCATACACAAAATCTAGCCATACTTAGGGATATTGATACACTTCATTATTCATGTAGGGGCCTTATCCATACTCGGGGCTATTGGTGCACTTCATCGGGTCATGCACGGAAACTAGTTTTTTCGGAGTTATTGGTGCGCTTCATTAAGCTGTACACAGAATATAGTCCTTTCTAGGACTATTGGTGTACTTCATTGTGTCGTACACAGGACTTAGTCCTTTCTGGGACCATTGGTGCACTTCATTAAGCCATGCACGGATCCTAGTTCTTTCTAGGACTATTGGTGCACTTCATTAAGCCATGCACGAAACCTAATCCTTTCTGGGACTATTGGTGCACTTCATTAAGCCATAAACGGAGCCTAGTCCTTTCTAGGACTATTGGCGTACTTCATTGGGTCGTACGCGAGACTTAGCCCTTTCTGGGACTATTGGTGCACTTCATTAAGACATGCCTGGAGCCTAGCCCTTTCTGGGACTATTGGTGCACTTCATTAAGCCATGCACAGAGCCTAGTCCTTTCTGGGACTATTAGCGTACTTCATTGGGTCGTACGCGAGACTTATCCCTTTCTGGGACTATTGGTGCACTACATTAAGCCATGCCCGGAGCCTAGTCCTTTCTGGGACTATTGGTGCACTTTATTGGGTCGTACGCGAGACTTAGCCCTTTCTGGGACTATTGGTGCACTTCATTAAGCCATGCCCGGAGCCTAGTCCTTTCTGGGACTATTGGTGCACTTCATTAAGCCATTCACGGAGCCTAGTCCTTTATGGGACTATTGGCGCACTTCATTGGGTCGTACGCGAGACTTTAGTGATGCAATTAAAGCGACTCAAAGTGTAATATAAGATAGTTGTTTTATTATTTCTCAGCCATCCGGCGTACATTTAGTTACTTAAGCATAATAAGTTTTAAGCCATTTACCATTGATAGGAGTGTTGATGCGTGAGCCATTCATCCGCTTGAGATAGTAGTATCCGCTTTCTGCAGCTTCAATAATCATGTAGGGACCTTGCCAATTCACAACAAATTTTCCTGCCTTTTCATTGCGCTGGACATGTGGTGCGATCTTCATAACTACATCATTTATGTTGAAGGTACGCTCCTTTACTTTCTGGTTATAATATCTCGCCGTCCTTTGCCTATACTTGTCCGCGAAACGCTCAGCTTTGGCTCGTCGTTCTTCTAGGGTATCAAGGTGAGCGAATTGATTGACCTCATCCGAGGTAGTGAGGCTAGCCATGGCCACTCGTGCGGAAGGAATTACAATCTCTGCTGGCAGTATTGCATCTTCTCCATACTCCAAGGAGTAAGGAGAGGCGCCAGTTGAACTTCTCTTGGAAATGCGATATGCCCAAAGTGCGAGGGGTAGCTGTTCATGCCAACTCCTATGGTGATCATGTATGGTGCGGCTTAATATCCTTAGCAATGTTTTATTAGTCACTTTTGCCTGTCCATTTCCCGGAGGGTAGTAGACAGTCGAAGTATGGAACTTGATTGCATATTGATCCAATAGTTTTTTCACTGTTTGATTAATAAAAGAGGTACCATTATCCGAGCGTATAATCATAGGTGCACCGAATCGACATATGATATGTTCTTTGATGAATGCAGAGATCGTGGTCCCTGAGTAATCCCAGAGCGGAATGGCTTCAACCTATTTGGAAGAATATTCAGTCGTAGTGATGATATACTTATGTCGTCCGGATGAGGTCGGACTTATTTGCCCAATAATATCAAGCCCCCAGCTATGGAAAGGCCAAGGGGTGACGACACTATGCAGCAAGGTATGTGGAGCTCGGATTAGTGATCCGTGGCTTTGACATTGCTGGCACTTCTTTACATGTTCTGTTGTATCAAATTCCATCGTAGGCCAGTAAAACCCCCCTTCATACAACTGTAGGAAGAGTTTTCTCATACCTTGGTGTTCAACATTGTGAGTCGTAGCCATAACTATCTCCGCATCTTCTTGTGATAAACAATGCAGTATCGTGTCCCCAAAACTCTTCCTTTAGAGGATTCCTTCACTCAAAAAGAATCGCCCGGATTTTCTTTGAATTTTCAATGCATCTTGTCTGTTCACCGGCAAGCGTTCATGCTGGAGGAAATCTATGTAAGGTTGCCTCCAATCCTCTATTTCCACACTACACACTTCTGTTTGTTGTGGGGGCGCCTGACAATCTTCACATTTATCCTGGACTACTGCCGCTTGGACTGACATATTCGGCCAGTATACGCCCATCCTATGCAATCGGCGGTATAGCGGGATTCCTCCTGTCTGTCCGCATGACTCTTCATGAACGCAATTCAGTATTTCTTGCGCTTCTATCTTTCCCACACACCGTGATAAAGCACCTCCGGATGTTCGAAAGTATAACGCTCCTCGGACTACAACAAATTATTTTAGCACTTTGATGGGCAATAACTGATCATCCGCTTCTCTAGTTAAATATTCAATATATGATGTTCTCCAATCATCTTTTAATTCGAATGCTGCGTCTTCTTTCCACGTGCTGGGTGATGTAGGACATCAGTTAGATTTAGGATTAATAATTTTATTATTATTTCTAGAGTTTAATTAATTTAATATAGGTATATCTTATTTTTAGAAGTTATTTAATTCTAGAATATTATTTATTTTAGGTATTTCTTATGTTCCAAGTTTGAGTCTTAGAGTTATTTAAATAGGAGACTAGTCCTATGTAATACACAACACATTATTATAAACCAATATTGAGTTTTCTCAACTATTCTCCAACTTTACTATCAAAATTCTTTATTCACGCTTTCGTACTGCATTAAGTGGCATCACGAGCTTCGGCTTCGATCCTCTTATTATTTTCTTCTAAATTTTCTTTACCCTTTCGTCACCTTTACTTATCGAGATCTCCGCATCTCTTCTTCTAAACCCTATTATCAACTATCCTTTTATTTTCCAATTACCCAAAAAAAAAAGGCTTCTGTTAGTTGTCAACTTCTCGGCATCATCTCTTATTTGACCTCCACGGTTTGATCCGAAACCAACTAAAAACACTACCCATCAAGCCGCGTCATCACATCATCCCGTCCCACTTTCTTTCTCTACCGTCTTCCTACATACACTACTGTTCCCTTCTCGTCCATTAATTAATCCATCCACTATCTTTTCCTTTCCAATTCTTTTTCTGTCCAACTCCATATCCCGTCAAGTCAGCCCAACAGCAAACCCATTATCATACCTTAAAAGCCCACTAATCCATATTTTTCTAAACCGAGCTATTGAGCGTTGTTATCACAATGTTTAATTTCGACGACGTATTTCGTGAAATTGCCGAATTACACGAGGCAAGTCTTCAACATATCGCAAAACCAAAGCTTATTTTGGATCAAATAGATTGATCACGACTCGACGATTTTCATAAGATTACTCCTCCAACGATACAGGTCCCGACACCAACACTTTCTTCGCCAATTATATAACCACCATTCATACCTATTTCCAGTGATGTTTGTGTTCCTAACGGTGAAGTGGATGAAAATTGTTACGTCTCGTATGAACAAAAACAAGTTGAAGAAGTTTTGCCAATATCAACACCGGAAACACCATCTTCTTGTAAGTCGCCTAATGCCATTCTTCTAGAAAATCAAAAGCTATGCGAAATATTTTCGTTAGTCAAAAGTATTGCCAGATAATTACTACTCCAAGTGTTGTCAATGTCGACATCAACTTTTGTGTTCAACAATCAGTTTTATGGTGTTCTACTCTACGATCATCAACTTACTCAAAGTATATTATTTGTTGGGCGGGTCGTTTACAATACTTGGTGAACTCGAAGACGACTTCTTTTCAAGATGGCGGGCCTGATGTAGGACATCCGTTAGATTTAGGATTAATAATTTTATTATTATTTCTAGAGTTTAATTAATTTAATATAGGTATATCTTATTTTTAGAAGTTATTTAATTCTAGAATATTATTTATTTTAGGGATTTCTTATGTTCCAAGTTTGAGTCTTAGAGTTATTTAAATAGGAGACTAGTCCTATGTAATACACAACACATTATTATAAACCAATATTGAGTTTTCTCAACTATTATCCAACTTTACTATCAAAATTCTTTATTCACGCTTCTGTTCTGCATTACTGGGTAATGCCCTTCTTGTCACCACTACGGTTCCTTCGTCGGCTTCATTCAATTGTAGCTTTGCTGCTAAGGTAGCTAACGCGTCCGCGTGTTTGTTAGTGGATCTTCCAGTATACTCAATAACGGTGCTTCCTCTCCTCGTTATCAATTCTTGGGCTTCCGCTCGGTATGGTGCCAAGTGCGCCTCTTTTACCTGGAAGTCACTCGTTGGTTTGTGACTAGATTAGAGTCTCCCTTGATGTTGATTGCCCCTAAATTGAGCTCTTCAGCCATTCGTAATTCGAGAATCAATGCTTCATACTCTGCCACATTATTACTACATTCAAAGTCTAGCTTGAAAGAGAATGATAACAACTCTCTTTTGGGCGTCTCAAATACTATTCCCGCTCCTCTGTAAGAGCCATATGATGAACCATCAAAAAACATTGTCCAGCATTCTTCTTCCTCGACTTCAACAACTTCTCCAGGTATTTCATCACTTATTTCCGTCATATCCATACCTGGGAATGCGACCAATAAATCTGCGAACGCTTGCCCGCGTACTCCTTTAGACCGCTGATACTTTAGTTCAAATTCAGATAGTTGTAGTAGCCAGCGGGTTGTCCTGTCGGATAACACTGGTTTTGTTGCCAGATAAGCGATCGGATTAGCGGTTGCTACCACTATGGTTTCATGGGAGAGCAGATAAGATCGTAATTTTTGTATGGCATATATGAGTGTTAAGCATGCTTGCTCTGCTTTCGAATATCTGAACTCCGCGTCTCTGCTGATATAGTGAATCGGGCATAACTGATCGTTGCCGAGGTATTGAGCCAACAATGCTCCAATCGCCATATTGGTGAATGTTGTGTATAGGTAGAAGGGTATGTCTTTGACAGGGGTTCGTAGGACCCGCGTGCTGATTAGACATTCTTTAAGTTTCTGAAAGGCTCGCTCTTGATCATCTCCCCATTCGAATTGCCTATTTTTCTTCAATAACGGCGTGAATGCAGACAGTAGTTGTGCCAGCCCAAGGATAAATCTCCGGACGTAAGACACTCTACCTATAAAAGTTTGTAACTCTTTTACATTTGCGGGTGACCTCATAGTGGTTATTGCTTCAACCTTGTCTGAATCAATCTGTATTCCATTGTCTGTGACAACGAACCCTAAGAATTTTCCAGAAGTGACTCCAAAGGCGCATTTGAGAGGATTCATCTTTAAGTGATACTTCCTACATCTGTTGAAAACACGCCTTAAATGGTCGAGATGATCTTCTCGTGCTCGGGATTTTACCACCACATCGTCTATGTAAACTTCTATAATTTGGTGTATCATGTCGTGGAAGATAGCCACCATATCCCGTTGGTAGGTTGCGCCCACATTCTTCAACCCAAACGGCATAACAACATAATAGAAATTACCGTATGGGGTTTGGAAGTCTGTCTTATGTGCATCTTCTGCAGACATCTTGACTTGGTTGTATCCGCTGAACCCATCCATGAAGGAAAACATACCATATCCGCACGTGTTATTCACCATTATATCTATGTTTGGAACTGGGAAGTCGTCTTTAGGGCATGCTCGATTCAGATCTCGATATTCGACACAACATCGGACCTTTCTATTCTTCTTTGCTACCGGTACAATATTAGCTAGCCACATGGGATGTTGGATCGGTTTAATGAATTTGGATTTCAGCAACTTCTCCACCTCTTCCTTGATCGCCAATTCTATTTTCTCCGGGAAGTTACGGCTTCGTTGCTTGACTGGCTTGTACTTGGGTGAAACGTTGAGGTTGTGCGAGATCAAACTGCTATCAAGACCTGGCATTTCGTCATACGTAAATCCGAATGCGTCTCGGTATTCACGAAGTAGCTTAATCATCCGCGACTTATCTTCCCCTTCAAGATGTTTACTGATGCGTACACAACGAGGTTCGCCTTCCGAGCCAAGGTTCACTTCTTCTAGCCCGTCGAGGGTGTTGATGGTGGTTTTTAAACAAAGGGTAAAATCGTAAAACCCCAAATAACCTAATGTCACCGGTGACACATTTATTAGAACATTTAATGCATATAGTCAGTAATTAATAGGGGTATTTTTTCAAATTAGGGTTACAACGAACAAAACCCTAATTCCCCTCCGTGCCAATGGCAAATCATGCCAGCCACACCTAGCCCAAGCTAGCCGCGCCATGCCAAACGCACTCTGCCTTGGCCCTAGCTATGCTAGTCACAACAAGCGCGCCAAAGCATGCCAACCATGCTAGCCGCACCTCCGTGCCAATGGCAAATCATGCCAGCCACACCTAGCCCAAGCTAGCCGCACCTCTGTGCCAATGGAAAATCATGCCAGCCACACCAAACGCGCCAAAGCATGCCAACCATGCTAGCCGCACCTCCATGCCAATGGCAAATCATGCCAGCCACACCTAGCCCAAGCTAGCCGCACCTCTGTGCCAATGGCAAATCATGCCAGCCACACCAAACGATCCAAAGCATGCCAACCATGCTAGCCGCACCTCCGTGCCAATGGCAAATCAGGCCAGCCACACTTAGCCCAAGCTAGCCGCACCTCTGTGCCAATGGCAAATCATGCCAGCCATACCAAAACGCGCCAAAGCATGCCAACCATGCTAGCCGCACCTCCGTGCCAATGGCAAATCATGCCAGCCACACCTAGCCCAAGCTAGCCGCGCCATGCCAAACACACTCTACCTTGGCCCTAGCTATGCTAGTCACACCAAACGCGCCAAAGCATGCCAACCATGCTAGCCGCACCTCCGTGCCAATGGAAAATCATGCCAGCCACACCTAGCCCAAGCTAGCCGCGCCATGCCAAACACACTCTGCCTTGGCCCTAGCTACGCTGGTCACGCCACGCCAAGCCAAACACTCTTACCTTGGCCCTAGCCGCGCCATGCCAAAGTAGCGCCCGCACCTAGGCTTGCAAACCGTGCAACCTAGACCAAATTGGCCACGCATGCCATTGGCACATGCCAACACGCTCGCTGGTAGCTTTTTTCACCAAGGCGTGGCCCTAATGGCCGAGCATGCCAACACGCTCGCTGGTAGCTTTTCTCACCAAGGCCGTGGCCCTAATGGTCGAGCATGCCATTGGCACATGCCAACACGCTCGCTGGTAGCTTTTCTCACCAAGGCGTGGCCCTAATGGCCGAGCATGCCATTGGCACACGCCAACACGCTCGCTGGTAGCTTTTCTTACCAGGCCGTGGCCCTAATGGCCGAGCATGCCATTGGCACATGCCAACACGCTCGCTGGTAGATTTGCTTACCAGGTCGTGGCCCTAATGGCCGAGCATGCCATTGGCACATGCCAACACGCTCGCTGGTAGCTTTCTCACCAAGGCGTGGCCCTAATGGCCGAGCATGCCATTGGCACATGCCAACACGCTCGCTGGTAGCTTTTCTTACCAGGCCGTGGCCCTAATGGCCGAGCATGCCATTGGCACATGCCAACACGCTCGCTGGTAGCTTTTCTCACCAAGGCGTGGCCCTAATGGCCGAGCATGCCATTGGCACACGCCAACACGCTCGCTGGTAGCTTTTCTTACCAGGTCGTGGCCCTAATAGCCGAGCATGCCATTGGCACATGCCAACACGCTCGCTGGTAGCTTTTCTTACCAGGCCATGATCCGAATTGGCCACGCATGCCATTGGCACATGCCAAACACGCACGCTGGTAGCTCAACTTGCAAGCCGTGCAACCTAGGCCAACTTGGCCGTACGCGCCATTGGCACATGCCAAAACCCACGCTGGTAGACTAACTTGAAAACCGTGCAACCTACCACCAAGGCATTCCACACATGCCATTGGCACATGCCACATACGCCACTAGCAGCTCTATGCATTGTCACTTACACTCAACGTACAACCTACCACCAAGGCATTCCACACATGCCATTGGCACATACCACACACGCCACTAGCAGCTCTGGCATTGCCACTTGCGCTCGAGGTGCAACCCGCAACAAAGGCATTCCACACATGCCATTGGCACATGCCACACGCGCCCCTAGCAGCGCCACTTGCACTCAAGGTGCAACCAACACTCGAGACATCAACACAAACTGGGGGATGCTTTCCGGGGTCTTGGTTTGGCGGTCACGGCTTACGGCGTACACTACGCTCACATTAAGAAAGCGTGAATAGGAATAAAGCGGTCAAATAAATGAGGAAATAATGGTGAAAACGTTTTCACCCATAAACACCATTGCGTTTACCACCTCCTCCCATTATTTCACCCTTTACTCTTTTCCTTCATGAGGCCGGTACGTCTCAATCTCGACTTGTATAAATAGGTCTTACCTATTTCCACCAGACAATAAGTCTCGGTCGGAGAAAAATACAACACTCTCGAAAAGGCAACTTTGCAAGCTCTCCAAAAGCTTTCATCTCTTGCAAGCTTCCTAAGCTTTCACTTTCTCGATACAAGTCGAGACACTACTCTCCCGGTGTATTCTGGTCTCAACACCTTTCTTTGCTTCCCTCCCCAAATCAACCCTTCTCCTCCACTTTGTGACCAAAGAAGCAAGTCCGGAACGGCCATTTCTTGGTTTAGGCCGGACTTGTACAGATTGATCTCTCGAATCTAGAAAGTGCTCACGTGCAGCACATTTGTTTAGGGTTTAAACTAGTTTCTCACTCACATACCGAATTTACCAAAATCGGCGGAAACGATTTTTACCCATAAACAATTGGCGACCACAGCAGGAGGATTGATCTATCGGCTACAATGTCGATCTGTCGATCTCGTTCTTCGACCCGGATGTCAAGATGGTAGGGAAGGCGACTCAATCCGACTCAACTACCGGACAACCTTGTTACCGTTGTAAAGACTACACAAGAAAAGCCGGGGACTCGCCAAGATGCTACCAGCGATTGGGGACTTGCTGGCGACGCTACCAGCAAAGCCGCCTTTTACATGGAGAGGGGCGTGTTCGCGGAAAAAAAAAAACTATGAAGTGAGTAAATTTACACTGGGCAAGATATACGATCTGTTTTTAGGTTCTTAGTAAAACCGTCATACTACTGCGTCTTGTGCCTATTGCTAGCACACACTTTCATAAAAACAATATTCCTTTCACAAAACATAATCAGAGTTATATTATCAAAACCATTCATCCAAGAAATAATCCAATATCCTCAAAAGCTACCAGCCGTCTATCAAAACCGGTCGAACTTTGAACCAGACTTCCAATATGTTTTTCAAAAAAAAGAAGAAGAAGAACCTAAATGAAAGTTTAACAAAGAAACATTCAAGGAAAATCATCCAACAAAGGTCTGCTCTTCTTGGAGAAAGTCAACTTTGCATCTTCAAGAGCCGCTCTCTTCATAGTTAACATCTTGGAAAGCTTTTCGAGTTCTACCTCCTGTCGTGCAATCTCCTCTGCAGAAAGGCTTTCGATTGCTGCATCTTTCGACTTCCTCGATCTCAAGAAGGCCTTTGACAAACCACGAAGCGTTGAACTCCTTTTCTACACAAACGTCGCGATGGTGCTCCCAGTCGGCAATAACGTCTTCAGAAACGGTGTGGCTAGCCACCTCACGCATGTCCTCGATGGAAGATAAAGCCTCTTCCACACGCTTAACCAGCGCAAATCGACTGGTGACCTTCTTGGTTGTGTCCATATGTCCATACTTCTCCCAGATTCTGGTGTACAACGCCTCATACTTAGCCAGCACGCTGAAACCTCCAACCAGCACATGACCTGGATAAGGAACCAAGTACGGGGGATCGAAAATGGCGCCTGCAACTGGCCTCATGACTCGCAAAGGGTCATTTTCCATGTTTACGGCAGCAACCATCAGAGAATCATCCACCGTTTGAACCACATCTGTGCCGGCAATTGGCTAACTCCCATCTCCAAGTCACCGGCGGTGGTCACCAAAGGCAAGTTTTCGTGTGGCTCCACCCCAGAATCGTCCTCCGAACCGGATTCCTCCTGCGAACTTGAGTTAGACATTTTTCAAAAGAAGAAAGAAAAAGAAGCGCGAAACTCACCGAACCACTTCCCGAAAAAGAACCAGTGCTGCCAGAGGAATCACTCCCACTTGTCGAACTTTCTTCTTTCTATGACTCATCACCGCTATGAGAAGGCTCAGTGCCGCCGGAATTCTTCGATGAAATTGCCGTCTCCTGGCAACGTGCAAGGGCAGCGAAAGCATTAACACTACCGAAGCCCTGGAAGAAACAAGACACATGTTTTCAGCGAAATTCACGTGTTTTGAGACAAACCAACAAGGAGGAAACACATACCTGTTATTGGAAGAACTAAAAGACACGAGAGTCTGCGGGAGGATCTTTTGAAACCGCCGGAACCCGCCAAAGACGATTCTTCGTTCTCTGTTCCTTTGCACTGGGGACTTTCCGAGAGTTGCCTAGAAACTTTCGCTTGGGATCTCTCAACATTGGATACTTCTTCAAAACTGCTTGGGAAGGTTTACAACGAACATTCTCCACCACGTTATTTACAAAATCTTGGATCATAATGAACTCATCGTACCAGAACTCATTATAGCCAAAAGTCGTCGAAGTTACTCTTCCCGTTTGAAAGAAGGGAAGGCGGATACCCGGCTCAAGGGCACTGGCATTGAGGGCGGCATGCAATGAATCCTTAGGAACCACCAGCTGGTAAGCAAGAGGCACCCCTTGATCGAAACCCATGTGACGAGCAGTACGGTCAATATTGTAAGCAACTATTCGGAAAGACCCCATGAAGAAAGACGGCATATAGCCGGACATGCAGCTTTGAATAAACAAGTTTTCACCAACACTCAAATTGCCGTCAGAAGATAAAGACATGATCGGAGCAGAAGCAAAGGTGTCAATTTGAGTCACCGACCTATGGACCGGCTCCCATGGGAGAAAACTGATTTCATGCGATTTATCGAGAAGACTAACCAAGCTCATGCCAACTCTTGGACGCTTGTTCACCCATCGAAGAATTCGGGAGCCGCCCCAACTCGCGGGAATCGAAGGCAACGGTTTCGGAGCATACTTCTCAAAGTGCTCCCATAACCAGGCTTGTAGAAAAGCAACGTGCACATATGAATCCACTTTCATGAAATCATTCAAAACTCGCATGTTCGCAACTAGGTGATCCAGATGCACATACAGAGAACCAAGGAATAGCTTGCCAATAGGAAGAACTTCACCTTTTGCTAACTTCACAGCAATCACTAGCAACTCTGGTCTTATTTCCTTCTTTCGGAACCGTCATCAAAAATGTCTCTAGACAAACCAGAGAGCCAAAAAATGCTTGCAACATGAAGATCACTTGCTTTTCATTTAGGTTCCACTCGTCCGGAAACCATTGAGATATCCACCACCGTTGTAAAAGCACCTTTCATCCTCTTTCCGGACAAAATCCTTCGACTTCGCGGTGGAGTCTTTTCGAGCGTAATCTCCCAACTTAGCGGCAAGGTCATCCCGCATCTTCGCCTCACCTTCAGACAATCGGATATTAAGATTCCCGGTTACCGCAAGATTCAGCAAGAGAGCCACACTCTCCAAGGAGAAAGTTATTTCACCCCATCTACATATGATCGTATGGGTGTCCGAACACCATCTGGAGATGAAAGCAACCAAGCCCGGGATATCCTTCCTAATCTGGAGATTTACTGAAGCTCTGACAACATCAATAATCTGCGCTCGAGTCAAGTTGGTATTTATGTGCTCCTTACTCACCATGGACTCAACCCATCTATCAAAAGAACGCAATGGGATTTGACACATCCTGAAATCAATGTTGGAAGAAGAATATACCCCTTTATGAAGACAGAACCGTATGGTGTTCTCTGGGCGAACCGAACGTGTCTTCTTTTCATCTTCACCACCGGTTAACAAAATTGGCACGAAACACGGTGATTCTTCCGAAGCGGGGGGCGAGGGTTTAGCAAAGAATTCATCATCCGTGTTTGGTATGGAACTATGAACGTCCTTAGATGAGGCGAAATTTTGTTCAGGTAACATCTTGTCGGATTTCTTCATAACAACTTAGTAACAAGATATCTGCACACGGAGAAAGACGAAATTATCTCCCTGACACATAACCGCACCCAACAAAAGGAAAACCTGGAAAACAAAAAAAAGAGGGTGTATTCTCTACGGGTTCAAAACTGCACACGCATTATTTTCTTCAGGGTTCAAAATTATATACGCAGTATTTTCTACGGGCTCGAATGCGTCTATGGTATCCTTCTTCGGGTTCAAAATTATATATGGAGCATTTTTATACGGGTTCAAAACTTCCCGCGCAGTATTTTCTTCAGGTCCGAAATTCATATATGCAATATTTCCTATGGGTTCGAAGTCATATGAAGCACATATATAGTATTATCTACGGGTTCGAAAATGCACACGCAGTATCTTCTTCAGGGTTCAAAATTATATACGCAGTATTTTATACGGGCTCAAGTGCGTCTGCAGTATCCTTCTTCGGGTTCAAAACTATATACGCAGTATTTTCTACGGGCTCGAATGCGTCTATGGTATCCTTCTTCGGGTTCAAAATTATATATGGAGCGTTTTTCTACGGGTTCGAATCATATATACAATATTTCCCTTGGGTGCATATATACAATATTTTCTACAAGAAGCACGCCAAGAAATCATATGCGCAATATCATTGCAAGGATTATGAAAGAAAAACGCCTACTTTTAGGGTTTGCACCTACATGAAAAGGGAAACAAGAGAAGTACTGGAAGACATACCAGGAAGCCGGTTTTTCTTTATGACTCTGCCGCTAGTATGAAAAGATGAAAGAACAAAGATGAGAGAAAGGGATTTTATACATATGGGCGTGGAGATTCTGAAATAGGGAAGGATTTCCCTATACCAAAAATCGTGCATATAAGGAACGGGCCCACAAGGGCGCCCAACTTCCCAACATCGCCCAAGTTACACCGGTCCCACCAATTGCGCCCAACTTCCCAACGTTGCCCAAGTTGCACCGGTCCCACCAATTGCGCCCAACTTCCCAACGTCGCCCAAGTTGCACTGGTCCCACCAATTGCGCCCAACTTCCCAACGTCGCCCAAGTCACGCCCGGCTAACACGCTCGACTTCCCCACCTTGCACCCGATCCACCAGACTAGCGCGATCGGCTTCCCACTTTGCGCCGGTCCCGCCAGCCTAGCACGCTCCGTTTCCCAACTCGCGTCAACTTCTCAATGCCGCCCGACTTCCTGTCTCTCAATGACGCGACTTCCTAATTGTGCCGACCTCGGTTTGTGCAAAATCGCCGGGGCAAGGATTCCAAATCCTATTTATAAAAAGTTAAGACAAGCCTCCTCAATTCTCTTTACGATTTGCTGCTGATAGTTTGTCACCATCTTATGCTTACCTCGCAACAAAGCTCCTGTTCCGAGCTAAGTAGGGGACTTAATGTTGATGGTGGTTTTTAAACAAAGGGTAAAATCGTAAAACCCCAAATAACCTAATATCACCGGTGACACATTTATTAAAACATTTAATGCATATAGTCAGTAATTAATAGGGGGTATTTTTTCAAATTAGGGTTACAACGAACAAAACCCTGATTCCCCTCCGTGCCAATGGCAAATCATGCCAGCCACACCTAGCCCAAGCTAGCCGCGCCATGCCAAACGCACTCTGCCTTGGCCCTAGCTATGCTAGTCACACCAAGCGCGCCAAAGCATGCCAACCATGCTAGCCGCACCTCCGTGCCAATGGCAAATCATGCCAGCCACACCTAGCCCAAGCTAGCCGCACCTCTGTGCCAATGGCAAATCATGCCAGCCACACCAAACGCGCCAAAGCATGCCAACCATGCTAGCCGCACCTCCGTGCCAATGGCAAATCATGCCAGCCACACCTAGCCCAAGCTAGCCGCACCACTGTGCCAATCGCAAATCATGCCAGCCACACCAAACGCGCCAAAGCATGCCAACCATGCTAGCCGCACCTTTGTGCCAATGGAAAATCATGCTAGCGACACCTAGCCCAAGCTAGCCGCACCTCTGTGCCATTGGCAAATCATGCCAGCCACACCAAAACGCGCCAAAGCATGCCAACCATGCTATCCGCACCTCCGTGCCAATGGCAAATCATGCCAGCCACACCTAGCCCAAGCTAGCCGCGCCATGACAAACGCACTCTGCCTTGGCCCTAGCTATGCTAGTCACACCAAACGCGCCAAAGCATGCCAACCATGCTAGCCGCACCTCCGTGCCAATGGCAAATCATGCCAGCCACACCTAGCCCAAGCTAGCCGCGCCATGCCAAACACACTCTTCCTTGGCCCTACCTACGCTGGCCACGCCACGCCAAGCCAAACACCCTTACCTTGGCCCTAGCCACGCCATGCCAAAGTAGCGCCCGCACCTAGGCTTGCAAACCGTGCAACCTAGACCAAATTGGCCACGCATGCCATTGGCACATGCCAACACGCTCGCTGGTAGCTTTTCTCACCAAGGCGTGGCCCTAATGGCCGAGCATGCCATTGGCACATGCCAACACGCTCGCTGGTAGCTTTTCTCACCAAGGTTGTGGCCCTAATGGCCGAGCATGCCATTGGCACATGCCAACACGCTCGCTGGTAGCCTTTCTCACCAAGGCGTGGCCCTAATGGCCGAGCATGCCATTGGCACACGCCAACACGCTCGCTGGTAGCTTTTCTTACCAGGTCGTGGCCCTAATGGCCGAGCATGCCATTGGCACATGCCAACACGCTCGCTGGTAGCTTTTCTTACCAGGTCGTGGCCCTAATGGCCGAGCATGCCATTGGCACATGCCAACACGCTCGCTGGTAGCTTTTCTCACCAAGGCGTGGCCCTAATGGCCGAGCATGCCATTGGCACATGCCAACACGCTCGCTGGTAGCTTTTCTTACTAGGCCGTGGCCCTAATGGCCGAGCATGCCATTGGCACATGCCAACACGCTCGCTGGTAGCTTTTCTCACCAGGGCGTGGCCCTAATGGCCGAGCATGCCATTGGCACATGCCAACCCGCTCGCTGGTAGCTTTTCTTACCAGGCCGTGGCCCTAATAGCCGAGCATGCCATTGGCACATGCCAACACGCTCGCTGGTAGCTTTTCTTACCAGGCCATGATCCGAATTGGCCACGCATGCCATTGGCACATGCCAAACACGCACGCTGGTAGCTCAACTTGCAAGCCGTTAACAACCTAGGCCAACTTGGCCGTACGCGCCATTGGCACATGCCAAAACCCACGCTGGTAGCCTAACTTGCAAACCGTGCAACCTACCGCCAAGGCATTCCACACATGCCATTGGCACATGCCACACACGCCACTAGCAGCTCTATGCATTGCCACTTACACTCAACGTACAACCTACCACCAAGGCATTCCACACATGCCATTGGCACATGCCACACACGCCACTAGCAGCTCTGGCATTTCCACTTGCGCTCGAGGTGCAACCCGCAACAAAGGCATTCCACACATGCCACACGCGCCCCTAGCAGCGCCACTTGCACTCAAGGTGCAACCAACACTCGAGACATCAACACAAACTGGGGGATGCTTTCCAGGGTCTTGGTTTGGCGGTCACAGCTTGCAGCGTACACTACGCTCACATTAAGAAAGCGTGAATAGGAATAAAGCGGTCATAAAAGAGGAAATAATGGTGAAAACGTTTTCACCCATAAACACCTTGCGGTTACCACCTCCTCCCATTATTTCACCCATTACTCTTTTCCTTCATGAGGCCGAGGTACGTTTCAATCTCGACTTGTATAAATAGGTCTTACCTATTTCACCGGACAACAAGTCTCGGTCGGGAGAAAATACAACACTCTCGGAAAGGCAACTTTGCAAGCTCTCCAAAAAGCTTTCATCTCTTGCAAGCTTCCTAAGCTTTCACACTTTCGATACAAGTCGAGACACTACTCTCCCCGACTATTCCGGTCTCCACACCTTTCTTTGCTTCCCTCCCCAAATCAACCCTTCTCCTCCACTTTGTGACCAAAGCAAGTCTGGAACGGCCATTTCTTGGTTTAGGCCGGACTTGTACAGATTGATCTCTCGAATCTAGAAAGTGCTCACGTGCAGCACATTTGTTTAGGGTTTAAACCAGTTTCTCACTCACCTACCGAATTTACCAAAATCGGCGAAAACGATTTTTACCCATAAACAGAGGGTTGGATCGATCTTTTCCTTTTCCTCAGGCAGATTATCTATTATTTCCTCTTCCGAGACAAGAGGCTCTACTTCATCCTGTAAATCCTCAATCACTGGGGTCACCTCCATCATCTCTTCATCTACCGATGACATAGCACAGCCATGTTGACAGTTGGAGGCTTCCCCGGCTAATTGTTATAAGCGATAGACATGTCCGCCCTCTGGCCGTGAAAAACGATTGAACTGAATATTCTTTGTCTCGGCTACAACTCTATTATTTCCGGTGATAGGCCCCATTCGCAATGGACTGAAGACTGACTTAGCCTTCCCTCTTGTCTACTCTTCAGGTTGGAATTCTTCCCATTTTGGGAGGAGTGTTAGATGCTCCGGATGTTCTTCCTGATCCATAACTGGCTGTGTATAGAAGACGGCATCCTCCATGTAAGCTTCCTCTGGTCTGAATGGGTTTCCTGTAGCTGGGATCCGTAATCGCTTTTCTCTGATATTAGTTTTGACACATTGGTGATACGTCGACGCTACTACCTTGTGATTCAAAAGCCATCTTCGTCCTAGTAGCACATGGAAAGTAGTGTCGTCCTCAAGCACGTAGAAGGGAGTGAGTGCTCTAATGGGCCCGATTGTCATCATCAAATGCACTATCCCAATCGCCATATGAGTCTGTCCTCCAAATCCTATTATAGTCGTTGCGCGCATTTTAATTGCTGTCTTTGACACTCCTAAGGACTCCAACGTGTGTAGTGAAATTAAGTTGAGGGAAGCTCCGCCATCTATGAAAGCTCACTTAAGAGGTTGCTTGTTAATAACAGTTGTCAGATATAGAGGTCGAAGGTGCTCTTCCGGGTAGCATATATCTTCATCTGTAAAGGTGATAGCTTCTCTGGGTATTGGATTATATACTTTTCCGGATGCAATTGCCGTGATAGCCTTGGATGCTTCGCGGATATGGTTCTCACTGAAACCGAGGGAATCAAAGAACTGTTGAGCTAAAACAGTTTGAGCGAATTTGCTAGCAATTCCATTAGTATCTGAGAAGACGGCCATCTCAGAAGCTTCACATGCTTCTTTTTCTTCCACATCCTCCCAGGGTCTCCAAGCTTCTCCCTCCATAGGCTCGTGTGAAACCACCATAACTTGATGTTGAGGAAGCGGGTCGCTCTTGACGCTTTGCTCTCCTATCTCCAACTCGCCTCTGGCTCGCTTTATTTGCACAATGTAACGTAAGGAAAAACAATCCACAGTTGGATGATGAACTCTCCTGTGATAATGACAATATCGCTCGTGCATCTTATCTGCCGCAGTAGGCTCTGTGGGTACGGGCGGTAGAGTTTCTTCTTTATTTGCCACCCATTGCTCCAGAAGCCCTATTATCTGTTCTCTGCTGCACGGTAGCGGTGGTGGCAGATTGGATCTTCCTCTATCCGTTCTTCCTCCTCTTTTACCAGACTGTCCTCCACGATAAGAGCCAAAAGCAGCTCCTCCTTTTCCTTTATCGCTTCCTTGATCGTTGAAAGCTGGTGTGGATGCAGCATTGACAGAATGCAATTTCCAAGCATGACCACTTGCCCCGAAATTCATAACATCCGCATAATATGAGATCCGGGCTGCAGCCTCCTCAACCTCTACAAAGGTTTGGAATTTGAAATTCGTTAAGTTTAACCGAAAAATGGCATCCATTCCTAGGATGCAGATCTCCACTAGTCGCTCTTCTGGAATGTCTTCATGACATTCTAGCGTGAAATCCCGGAAGCGAGTGATATACTTTCTGATCTCTCCCCCTACCCGCTGAGTACATCTTCCTAAATCTATTGCTGTGACTCTTTTTTACGCGGAATAAAACTTCTTAAAAAAGAGTTGCACCATAGCGGACCACGAACTAATACTACCGGGTTTCAAGTTATCATACCAGGTAAAACCATTATCCGTGAGTGATTTTGGGAACTCCCTCATACAACGGCTTTCATCCTGAGCGTATGCATTCATTGCTGATATGAAGCGACTAACATGCTCTCACGTATTTCCTTTTCCTTCATATGTTTTGAATTTCAGTGATGTGTAATCCTCAGGGTATAGGTAATCGGAAACTTCTACAGAATATGGAGGTTCCAGCAAGTCATAAGCATCGTGCTTTGTCACTCGGTAGTTAGCTTCCAAGTATTTTGCAATCGCGTCTTCCGTCATACCCGGAATGGTACCTCTCGTATTGACTGCTTTAGTAGTTGTTGTGTTCTGTTCTCTTGCTCGCTTAAGACGTCCGCGTAGCTCCTGCTGCTTCTTAATGGATGCGTCTAGATATTCTTGTATTTCAAACATCTCCTGCTCGCTTGTCTCAGCCGCGAATTTTCCTTTAAGCATTTCTTCCTTCCTTTGAGACGCTCCTACACCTTGTACAATAAGCATAGTAACTACCGCTTGGTAACGTATCTCTTCATCACTTTATCCTTGCACGTCTTCCACAGAAACATGGTCCGGGTTAGGAAGTGATCCGCCCACTGGTACCTCCTAGCTCGCACCTGGGAGTATCATGCTGGAAAAGAGGTTAAGAACCTCCCACTGTGGTCGCAATGTTGATGGGTAAAACGTGGGAAGGAGGAACTAGCCCTAATCACAGAAAGTACTCCCAAGGAGAAGAGGGGTTTATGAGAAGTAGATAGAGAATTAATGTTGATCTCAAGAAGTGTGCCCTATTTCCCTTTTATAATGACCCTCTTATGGATAAATGCCCATAAGATTAACATATTACTAAACTACCATTTCCCTTTCCTTAAGTTAATACCAAACCCTAAAGGGCTTTCCTCTTAGGTCAAAGCCCAACTGCCTTAATATGCTCTTGGGTGAACTAGGACTTCCCCATCTTAATGGGTTAGGCCTAGTCCCCACGTCTCTTTATCCTAAAAAGGGACCCTTAATGGGTTAAGGGGACACCTACTCTAGGATTGGTTATTTTCATGTATCAACACTCGTCTATCGAGGTGTTAGAAAATACAACTTTTTTTTAATAAACTGCAGTATAACCTTAGGTGTTGAGTTTAACTTGGTGAAATTCTTATTTTCCTCGAACCACTTTGCATCAGACTCTACTTAAAGTTGACCTTTTTCGTCTTATTAGGAGACTTTGGCGAATGTAGTCGTTTAGTACTAGCAAATGGTCAGGCTGAATAGACTTTATGCTCTGAGTTCGTAGTTGTAGATGTTTTCAGGTTATCCAGTTCTCTCCTGACTCATTTGTTTGCTTTATTGTGAATCTTTTTTTAAGAGAAGACATGATTGAGCCAGTGAAGGAATCCATGATCTTTTTCTGTAGTTGAGCATTATTGAAAAGGACTCAAAAGAATTTCTCTTGTGTGTTCTCAATAGGTGCGCTGCAGCTTTAGACATTCTGAGAAAGTCTGTGAAGCTTTCATATTCCTGTTGGGAAACTCTAAAAACACCTTCAAGCGTATCATCTTGTCTGATGTTGTAGAAGTAATTTTATATAAAAAATTCCTATGAAACGTCTGAACTGAGTTTGATTGTAGATATTGACCAAGTTAAGGCATAATCTACTAGATTGCGTAGAAAAAAATGTGCCATGATCAGACTGTTCTCAAGATACAAAGCCATTTGTTGCTCATAGTGAAACACGTGCTTGTTAGGATCAATATCTTCTTTGAAGCATCTAAAGTTAGGGAGATGAATTTTTTCCGGCAGTTTACACTCTCTCACTTCTTTTGAGAGTGGGCCATCTTTAGAAGTGTATGTGGGATCATCCCTTGGCATAAGGTTTGATCTTGGACAACGAGATTTCTTTTTACTATTAAAGAGTTCATCAAGTTATTTACTATCTGGATTGTCGAGGATGGATATTTATTAACCCTTAGTATGATAAATAGATTTCATCTATGAGTTCATCCATACCAGATCCTTTGATTCCTCTTGATCCAAGCCTTAAACTTTCTGATTTTATTGATCATGGACACTAAGCCCTGGAATGTTAGTAAGATATGTTAGAGCATTGCTCGGTCGAACTCGCAAGCGTTGTTATCTCAAGCTTGTTTGTCAAGTTTAGTTGCCAAAACTATAAGTCTTGATTTCTAGTCTACTTATAGCTAAGTCTCGGATTAGGATAGTAAGTGTAGTTGAGCTCTAGAGTCCATGGCGTTCATCGAATGAAGACGAAGAACTACTCAAGGGAACTTTTGGAATTTCATCAACAAAAGGTATGTGGAGACTTGAAATTATCACTCAAAAATCTATCTATTCTATCTCCTATTTGAGACAAAAGTCGTATTGCTATATAGACTTCAATTATACACATTTGCTATTTTGAGCTGAGTTTATCTCGCTTATCTATTTCTTGAAATATGTGTTGGTAAGCTTTCACTTTAGCCAAGTTCATCTTTACTCGTGACGAAAGTTATGTTGATTATTTCAATAACTTGAAAATCGCTTTGATGAAAGTAGTTTGTGGATAACAACTATTTTAGCATCCTCCAAGAAAGTTTCAATGATTGAAATGAGAGTTTAGAACAAGTAACCATGTTTGGATATAAACATAGTGTGTTCTCACATTTGTGTAAAAGTCCAAAACTGGGAACCTAAAGTATGTGTACCCGTACGCGTACTAGCGGTTGTTGGAGTCCGGGTAAGTATTACTGGCGGAAGTTTCACGTCCGTGAATTTCTGCTGGAGTTCGAAAGTAAAAACAAACTCAATCCGGCTACTTAAGTATGCGTACACGTTTGCATACTTAAGCAAGTTACTTTCTAAAATCGGTTTGTTCATGAACTAAAACATTTATATAATAAGGAATGCAATCTTTGCAAACCGTGGCTATAATGTTCACGAATTGATTCGAGTGAATCAAAATCGATTTTGCTTCGATTGCGTCTTGTATACTTCTATGATATCTAAGCAATTGAACAACTCTCTAACTAGTTCATTTGAGTCATTTGAACTAGTTATGGTAAAGGTGAATAAGGTTGATATGAAAGTGCTCATATGGCTAACCATTGGTTAACTATTGTTGAACCGACTATGTGTACACGTTTAGGTACGGTTACTCAAACTTAAATAAAGGTACATTTCATTTGTGTATAACAAGCTAAGTTCGATCTAACGGTTGAAAGATATTAGCTTGAATCTAATCAGGTTTTCATCTAACGGTGAATATTGAATGATTTGTTACCAAGGTAACTTAGATTGCAAACCCTGATTTGAAATCGATATAAAGGAGAACTCTAGCAACTGGGAAACCTAATCCCCACACCTCTTGTGTGATACTAGTTGCATAAGCTAGAGTCGATTCTCCTTTAACCTTAGGTTTTTCACAAAACCCTGTAGGTTAACGACTTAAAGACTTCATTGGGATTGTGAAGCCAGACCCAACTATTTTCTCTGTAGTTGTGTGATATGATCTTGCTGTTTTCTATCGTGATTGAGTACAATCATAAGATTGGCTTGAGATTAATTTCTCCGATAGGAAAGATAGAAAAGTATTCACGAACATCTTCGTCACATCGTTTGTGATTCCACATTATCTTGTTTTGTTAATTGATTAAGATTATTGTGAGGTGATTGATAATACTAGGCTGTTCTTCGGAATATAAGTCCGGGTTATCAATTGGTTCCTGTTCACCTTGATTTATCAAAAGACGGAATAAAAACTCGTAGGTATATCTGTGGGAGACAGATTTATCTATTCAATAGACTTTTCCGTGTGAGACATATTTGTTTATTAAGTCTTTGATTTTGGGTCGTAGCAACTCTTAGTTGTGGGTGAGATCATCTAAGGGAATCAAGTGCGTAGTATCCTGCTGGGATCAGAGACGTAAGGAACGCGACTGTACCTTGATCAGTGTGAGATTAATTAGGCTCAACTACATTCCAGACCGAAGTTAGCTTTGTAGTAGGCTAGTGTCTGTAGCGGCCTAACACAGTGTGGTGTTCAAATCTTGACTAGGTCCCGAGGTTTTTCTGCATTTGTGGTTTCCTCATTAACAAAACTTCTGGTGTCTGTGTTATTTCTTTTCCGCATTATATTTTGTTATATAATTGAAATATCACAGTTTGTGCGTTGAATTGATCAATTGGTAAATTCAACCTTTGGTTGTTGATTGAAATTGATTGATCCTTGAACATTGGTCTTTGGTACCGTTCAAGTTAGTTCTCTTATATTCAATCAGGCTCGCAAATTCTTATTTGTTTGATTGCGGATTGAATTGAGAGATTGAGATATAACTCTTTGATATACTTTTCTTAAGATTGAGTCTAACTGTCTAGTTGATTCTCTTGAAAGTATATTGGAGCTAGTCCATACATATTGATAAGAAAAATATTGGGTGAGGTTGTTGTACCCCCACTTTTTCAATTGGTATCAGAGCAGGGAAACACGTTTAAGACCTCATAAGTCTATGTTTGTAGCGATCTGACTCTATGGACAAAAGTGTTATCTCAATAAACGTACTACCAGTCTTCGATGGCTCGAATTACTTATGGTGGAAAATTGTGATGCGTGCCTTTCTTCAAGCGCGTGATTTTCAATCATGGGTTTACGTTGTTAATGTCTATAGTCCTCCGGTTGTTACAATAGAAACTGTAACTGTTCCAAAGGATATTGGTGATTATGATGCTGCCGAGATTCTTGATGCGAAGCAAAATTCTGACGGATTGAATGCAATCATCCATGCCATTACACCAGATCTTCAGCATCATGTGACTACTTGCACAAAGTCTAAAAATGCTTGAGATATCTAGAAACCAAATTTGAAGGGAATACTTGTGAAAAGAAATCTAGGCTTCAAAACCTAAATTCTGATTGGGAAAACCTTCGTATGGAAGATGCAGATTCTTTTGATGAGTTTAATCACAAAGTGTCTGAAATTGTTAATGCATATTTTGCATTGAGTAAGACTATTCCTGAAAAGCACATTGTGATGAAAATTCTCAAATCTCTGCCATCTAGTTACGATTCTAAGAAACACGCCATCGTTGAAGGAAATAACCTTGATGTGCTTTCCAGAAATACTCTTGTTGGGAAGTTAAAGATCTTTGATCATGAGCATATATCCAAATCAGGAAAGGATATTGCTTTCAAGGCACAAAAGAACACTAAATTGCTTGATAAAAGTAAAAGTGTTGGCATCTCTGATGATGATCTTTCTGACACTGATTCTTCAGATGAAGATCTTGACAAGTCAGTCTCATTGATCACAAGACAGTTTAGATATCTTCTTTTGAAGAGAAGGAAACGGTTCACTAGAGACAAACCTAAGTCATCAGTTAAACCTCATAATCGTGTTCCTCCTAAAAACAGGGATACTGACGATACTGATGACGAGGATATGCCATAGTGCTTCAAGTGTAAAGGTTTTGGTAATTTTGCAAATGAGTGTCCAAATCGTAGAAAGTACATTGGAAACAAAGGTCTTGCTGCAACTCTTGATGAAATGTCTGACCATTATGATTATAATGAAGACGAAAAATCAAATGTTGCACTCTTCTGTGAAAATACTAATTTTGATAATTGTAGCAATACGTTCATCAATCTCGATATTCTTCCAGAAGAAACTTCAACCATTTTGGAGGATAAAATGGACTTATCATTGCTCCCTGGAAATTCCTTTTCTAATCTTGCAGGTTCCACCATATGTCTAGCAGCATGCACAACCGTGATGTATAAACCTTCCTCCAGTTTGACATGTTCTTATTGTACTCTCAGAGGTCATGAGTTATCAAAATGTTTCAAGTACAAACATAAGATAAGATATGTCAACAAACTTCAACGAAGAGCAAATCGATTAGCCAACAAGCTCAAACTTGTTCAGGAATCGACTGAGGTATGTAATCTTATCCCCTCTTCAAAGAAGTTAATTTCCAAAGAAGTGTCTAGACCTTTAAGAAAAAGATTTCGGTCTAACATTCTAGGAAACAGAGAACTAGGAATTCCATTCAAGAAAGGTATGGTGGACAGATTGTTGTTCACCCCAACACAATGTAATTGTGTTAGTTAAGTGTCTTGTCTCACGCGCCTGGTTCAAAAGAGACAAGAGTGGCACTCCACATGCTTTAGAAAAGGTGTTCCTTCTTGGTTTTATTGTTGATTTGTTTTTACTTTTTTGGAATTCTTCAATCTTTTCATATCTAATTTATATTGAAAGGACTCTTCTCAGTTTTATCAATAAAAGAGGGTTAAAGTAGATAATTCTGCCTTTTTTAGGGTATGAGTTGTGCGTACGTGAATCCTTTAAGTGTATAAAGGTTCCGTAACCCTACATTCCTTTTTTCTTCTCTAAGAAACTCTTTTATCACAAGTTTGCTTGTAGAGCTTGTTTTGTGAAAGAACCTCTCACAAACCCATATTGTTATGGAGACTGAAAGCATCATAACTTCTGATGGAAAAGATGTTAATATGATTGTTAAGCCATCAATCATGAAGGAAAAAGACATTCCTCCTGTTCACTCAAATTTGAAAAGAAAAAGGAGGAATGTGAGAAAACCAAGAGCTGTCCCTTCAAATCTTCAGAAATTTTTTGGTGTTCTTGAAGAATTGAAGGAGTTAAGAAAGGAAGTACAACAAATAAATGCTTTTGTGTTTAGGACTCTTGAGATTTATAAGGCCCTGGTTCGGCATCAGTCAAGAAGGTTTGTTGATATCAACTCCTATCTTCATGAACCTTATGTCCCAATAGTTGTTGACGACAAGGATTTCGGGGACGATAAAGAATTTTTCAAAGGTCTTAATGTCTAGTAAACTTCTTATGAGAATTTATTCTTATGTTTTAAGAAGGATAACTAGGGTTTGGAATAACAATTATTGTGAGTACACATAGCTATTTCCAACGATTTTCATCTTGCAATGTTTTTAGATTTATTCTAAAGTTTATTTGGAAAATGATTTTGCAGTATTAATCTGTATGGTTTTATATTGCAACTTATTATGGGATATGTGTGTTTGCTTCCGTGAACTATGATTGTCCCACACGTGTTCAAAAGTTAACTCTATCATATGTCGGTACGAAAGTATTGATAAAAGATAGAATGAACTTTTGACAAACAAAAGTTAAGCCTATCATGTCATTATGCAAATATTGATGGAAGATATGATGAACTTTTTTTTTTACAAAGATTAAGTCTATTGTATGTCATTGTGCAAATATTGATGACAAATAAAATGAATCTTTGTTTATTCCGCAGTATTGATCTTCCCTGATCCATATCTTTATGTAAATACTGTGCGGCTCCGTAAGTTCTCTTATGTGAGCATTTCCGATTAAATTAATCATGGGTTCTCTTGTGGTTAATTTAATTGATATTTTTGGATACAAATTCATGTTTCATGTGATTTGTTAATGTCCAAAGAAATCTTTCTTTTCTTGTGAAAGTAAGGTCGCTCTTGTTGTTCTCTCGGGAATGACATTTTATGGGGGAGAGTTCTTATTTGAACTTGTGCTTAATTGCCAAATCTTTATGGGGAGTGCGACTGTGGAATATTATAGGGGTTATCTTGTATCTTTATAAACTCCTTGATGAATGCATTTAGTTTCGGCTATATGATTGCATCTAAAAAAAGTTGATATGTGCTTTTATTTTGGTCATGAAGTATCTCTATAGAAATTTCATTAGGATCCCACTAATTTTCGTACCTTTGCCAATTTTATTGACAAAAAGGGAGAGAATTAATGTGTAGTTCACACTACAAATACATATGGTTTTCGGATCATTATGTAAGGGGGAGTGGTTTTCATGTTAGATGAAGTATTGACTAAGGGGGAGTGATACATATCACCATAGTATTGTTGTCAAAGTTGTGATACAATTGAACTTTGATATTGTGTAATGATACTATGACACTGTATAATAATGATTGAGAGCTATTGTTTTCTCATTTTTATAGTTATGGATCTTCAACAACGATGATGCTGAGTTGAACACATTTAGAATCATTGGAGTACTTGGAAGTGACGAAGATTTCGAGTAATGTTGAAGAACCAAGGAGATCAAGCATTTGGATGAGAAGCTACAAAGTTTATTTATTTTGTATTCCATATGTATTGATAGTTTTGTCACTAAAATTGACAAAGGGGAGATTGTTAGAGCATTGCTCGGTCGAACTCGCAAGCGTTTCTATCTCAAGCTTGTTTGTCAAGTTTAGTTTCCAAAACTATAAGTCTTGATTTCTAGTCTACTTATAGCTAAGTCTCGGATTAGGATAATAAGTGTAGTTGAGATCTAGACTCCATGACGTTCATCGAATAAAGATGAAGAACTATTCAAGGGAACTTGTGGAACTTCATCAACAAAAGGTATGTGGAGACTTGAACTTATCTATGACTCAAAAGTCTATCTTCTCTATCTCCTATTTGAGACAAAAGTCGTATTGCTATATAGACTTCAATTATACACATTTGTTATTTCGAGTCGAGTTTATCTCGCTTATCTATTTCTCAAAATATGTGTTGGTAAGCTTTCGCTTTAGACAAGTTCATCTTTACTCGTGACGAAAGTCATGTTGATTATTTCAATAACTTGAAAATCGCTTTGATGAAAATAGTTTGTGGATAACAACTATTTTAACATCCTCTAAGAAAGTTTCAATGATTGAAATGAGAGTTTAGAACAAGTAACCATGTTTGGATATAAACATAGTGTGTTCTCACATTTGTTTAAAAGTCCAAAACCGGGAACCTAAAGTATGCGTACCCGTACTGGAGGTTGTTGGAGTCCGGGTAAGTATGTGTACATGTACGCATACTGGCAGAAGTTTCACGTCCGTGAATTTCTGCTAGAGTTTGAAAGTAAAAACAAACTCAATCCGGCTACTTAAGTATGCGTACACGTATGCATTCTTAAGCAAGTTACTTTCTAAAATCGGTTTGTTCATGAACTAAAACATTTATATAATAAGGAATGCAATCTTTGCAAACCGTGGCTATAATGTTCACGAATTGATTCGAGTGAATCAAAATCTATTTTGCTTCGATTGTGTCTTGTATACTTCTATGAGATCTAAGCAATTGAACAACTCTCTAACTAGTTCATTTGAGTCATTTGAACTAGTTATGGTAAAGGTGAATAAGGTTGATATAAAAGTGCTCATATGGCTAACCATTGGTTAACTATTGTTGAACCGACTAAGTGTACACGTTTAGGTACGGTTACTCAAACCTAAATGAAGGTACATTTTATTTGTGTATAACAAACTAAGTTCGATCTAACGGTTGAAAGATATTAGCTTGAATTTAATCAGGTTTTCATCTAACGGTGAATATCGAATGCTTTGTTGCCAAGGTAACTTAGATTGAAAACCCTGATTTGAAATTTATATAAAGGAGAACTCTAGCAACTAGGAAACCTAATCCCCACACCTCCTGTGTGATACTAGTTGCATAAGCTAGAGTCAATTCTCCTTTAAACTTAGTTTTTCCACAAAACCCTGTAAGTTAACGACTTAAATATTTCATTGGGATTGTGAAGCCAGACCTAACTATTTTCTATGTAGTTGCGTGATATGATCTTGCTATTTTCTATCGTGATTGAGTAAAATAGTAAGATTGGCTTGAGGTTAATTTCTCCGATAGGCAAGATAGAAAAGTAGTCACAAACATCTTCACCTCATCGTTTGTGATTCCACAATATCTTGTTTCGTTAATCGATTAAGATTATTGTGAGGTGATTGATAATACTAGGTTGTTCTTCGGGAATATAAGTCTTGGTTATCAATTGGTTCCTGTTCACCTTGATTTATCAAAAGACGGAACAAAAACTCGTAGGTATTGTTTATGGGTGAAAAATACTCCTGCCGGATTTGGTAATTTGGGGTGTGTAGATGAGGAATGAATCTAAACCCTAAACAAATGCACTGCGCGGTGAGTGCTTGTAGATTCGAAAATCAATCTGTGCAAGTCCGGCCTAAATAAAGAAATGGCCGTTCCCGGACTTGTTTCGGTCACAAAGTGAAGGAGATGGGGTTGATCTTAGGGAGGGAAGCGAAGAAGGTGTTGAGATTGTGAAGGTGTTGGCTTGCTTATGACTTGTAACGAAAGGCTGAACCGGCTTACGGGATGCAAGCTATCGATTCCCGGTGTTTTGTATTAACACTTGATTTACATTTCTTATTGGACTTGCTCTTGTTTTTGGAAATAGGGAGGAGAACCTATTTATACAAGTCATTGAGCCTTATTCACGTCTCTCGTGGGAAGTGGAGGAAGTGGAGTGATGGAGTAGTGGAGTTGTGTGTTGATGCTACATGATCAGTCTTGCCCACTTCTCCTGTCATCGCTAACCGTCCATAACTTCCTAATACGTTCTTGTGATGGCGCGTTGCATCTTGCCTGTTATAAACCGCCTTGAGACCAATACCCCGATATGTATCCCCCGGTTTGTGACATGATTGATGTGGGAATGTGTGGATCGTGGATCCATGAAAGGTAGCATGTAATCTTTGAATTGAATAAGCTGCGTTATTCGGGAAGTTGATACTTGTGAAGTATCATGTGTATTTTATGCATCTTGCATCATGGTGTGGTAAAGTGATGGGTGGCGATGCCTCACTGACCAATTAACTCCTGACCAGGATTGTATAACCAAGCTGGTGAAGTTGGACGGACGAGATGATCTTTGAGACACTCATCTGCGACCGTTAATGAATTAGGGTTTTTGAAGAGGTGCGCAAGCATCACTCTTTAGCTTGGTCGAAACCAAGCATGGGATATAATTTTGACAAGGCCGACCGTGCATGTGTGTAGACAACATGATGGTGTAGGCGCCTATACCCATTACCTCACGAAAGTATGATCTGGGCCACTCAATTCGTCCGGTGAAGTTGAGTGGTCGTGATCTATTTGTGACAGAAAACCGGTCTTGCAAGAGCCGCGCGTCATGCCTACTTCGGGCGCACGTTCCAAGATGACCAATCTTGGTCGGTCTTGGACGATTGGTGCAGTGTGAAGGTGGTAGGCTGGTGTTCACGCCTATACAATATCCCATGAAAACGTGATCGAGCCATCCAAATCGTGCAGCGAAGTTGAGCGGTCGAGATCGGTTGCGGTTTGGGAGGTGCGACCACGCTAGTTTGGGCGCGCGTCTTGGAATGACCGGGCGTGATATGCCTTGGTCGATCGGGTGAGGGGATAGATGGGTCCACGGTGGTCATCTTTGGTATGGCCGGGACTGCTTAATCTAATCTTGGACCCTCCATTCGTCTGCGGAGAAGATGGACGCTCGTGATGCTCAAAACCCTAATTTTGGGTTTCAAGGCCGTGCGTCAATGCTTCATTCGGCGTACAAATTAGGATAACCAACCATGGTTGGTCCTGACCGATTGGTTAGGTATGTAGGCGGGCCCACGGTGATTGTGTTGACATGCTCTGGGCCCTTTGAATCTTCATCTACACCCTCCATCTATACTGCGAAGATGGATGGTTGAGAATGTTTTGCGACACATGTAATATGCATAAACCTAATTTTAGGGTTTTCCGCCCATCTTGCTATGGTTTGGACGTTTTGGCAAGCTAGGCCAGTTCGGAGGGAGGCCACCATGCGGGGTCGCGTTGGTTCGGCGGTGGATATTCCATACCTCCTTGGGGGTGATGGAATTGATCGGGTCATCCAATCATGCTTGTGGAGTTGGATGATGTGATCATATCCGGACTGATCGGTCGGTCAGGATGCTCAACTCAGGCTAGTATAACTCACCGAGAGGGCTCAATCGGGCTAGTATAACACACCGAGAGTCGGCACTGTACGGGTATTTCGTACATGGTTTCATTATAATGCTTGGAGGTTCGTGTTGCTCTGTAAGAGCAACACTCAGTCGTCATGCCGCACTGATGATGAGTATAGGAAATACAAGGCTGATTGCGCATTAATTAATAATGCTAGAAATTCACAGGGTATATGGGATTGTTGCTACATGCTCCAACCTGGATGAATTTCGTGTATTCACAGAATGGGATTGTTGCCACAAGCTCCATTCTAGGTGAATTAAGTGAGGGAGTATCCAACACTTATCGATGGCCTTATCTTTTACAAGATGTCGGTGCATAATTTTACGGTTTTTTACAATTTTAACCTTAAATGAAAATCCACCATCAACATTAAGTCCCCTGCCTAGCACATAATGGTTACATTATTGTGGGGTAGGCATGAGATGGTGACATACATACGTGAGAAAGACAGGATAAAAAAGTTTGCCGGAAGAGTATTGACCGACCGCTAGTCGCCCACGCCGTTGTGCTTGTATGGAATCCTTTGGTGGGACCAGGTTTCCTTCTTTGGGTATTTGAATCGGAAAAGGAATCCAAAAGAGGTATCCTTGTTCTATTGGGATTCTTCTAATTTTTGTCTATAAAAGAGACCAACCCCTTTTTCTTTTTCTCACGATTTTTTTTTTTGTTTGTTTGGCTGCTCCCAGCGTGATCTTCTTTGCCGCTTCTTGACCAGCCATTATAGGAGTGCTGTCGCTGGAATCTGCCGCGCCGTCCGTCCAAGGTAAGGCTCGTTTTTTTTTTTTTTTTTAGGAAAAACCCTAACTTCTTAGGTAAAATCCTTTGATAGATACATCATGATTAGTTCCTCCACCTAAATTGATAGCAAAAATGCCCCAGGATTGCTTAGTAAAACAAGCCGTGAATCCATGTTGTTTTTGCTTCCTTTTTCCACCGTTGCATGCGAGAACTTAGGTTTTAGGTTATATCTTGAAAAACCCTTGGCTTGAATCTCGTAGACACGATTCCCATGAATAAAGAAAAATCGTGTTATGATGTGTGCGGATGAACGCGAGCCATTGTGTATGCTTGATTGAACGTGGGTCTCACCCACATATGCTTGACCGAAAGTCGACTTTATACTAGTCTTGTGCCGGGCTTGAAACTTGAGTAACACCGAACTTGAAATTTATACCGGACTTGAAATCAATACCCAGTGATCAAACTTGTCTAGGACTTGAAACCAATACCCAGTCGAAACTTGTACTGGGACTTGAAATTAATACCAGGTGAAACTTGAGTAATACTGGTGTTTGGACTTAATCCCAGATTTTGTGTATTTCATCGTGTCTTGTCGTGCGTGACTACATGCTTCATGCGCTTTTCATACAAGTTCTAACTCCTGTCTTTTATTTCATTGTGGAATGAAGAAAAGAATTCCTGTTGAGATGTCTTCTGGAGATAATGCTGGTGCCAAGCCATTTAGTGTTGACGGCTTCAAAGATATGCCGAACATCGATGATGAGTTGTTCACCTCGCCTTTTCCAAACATTAGAAAACATCCTTCTCATAAGATAGTCCACGCTTTCCGATTCGGAAAATATGGATGCTTGATCCATTTTTTTCTTGAAGACTTGTGATGAGATTTTGTCTCCGGAGAAATGAATACCCGCCTTCCCCTATTGACTTCAAGATTTGTCATACTCCACTGGGTTCTTATGAAGGATGGATGAGACGCATGTTGAGTAATAAGGACATTAAAGATAATTTGACCAAAGCGCAAATCCTCAATGCGGTCATGGCATCTGCTGCTCTTGAAATTAAGAAAGACGTTGCGGGTTTGATTACCTTCATTTCTCGGTGGTGCATTTCTACTCATACAGCCATATCTATATGGGGAGAGATGACTATTACTATGGAGAGTGTAGCTGCATTAATGAACCTGCCTGTTGCTGGAAGTCTTTCTTACGATCTCTCTGATACGGAGCAACGTAACTATGATGCTATACTTCAAAAGGTGGCGGGATTCGACAGTCTGGACAAGGAGGAGAAAAAAGATACGAGATGCTTTTACACCTGGTGGGTGTCGGAGTGGTCTCCTGTAGACCCAGAGCCGGATCAAGAGTGGGAAAATGAGCTCAGCGTGATTGCGTTCCTGTCTTTATGGCTATCCAGAGATATATTCGACGACGGTTCTGGAAAGAAGACCATTAGAGGTGACCTTGTTAAGATCGCTATAAAGCTGGCAAAAGGTAAAGTTCTTCCCCCTGTGTGCCTTGTTCCTTGGATCGTATTCTCATCCGGACGCCTTAGCAATGGACATGCATGTTTCTAACGGGTACAAGAAGGTGGAATCGCACGTTCACTTCGCTTTTCTTCAGGCATTCTTATGGGAACACTTCAAAAGCTATGCTCCTACTCCTGCAAATTTTCTCACCAACTTGTATGGTGGCTCGAGAATACTCCGCTGGAATAGGAGGCGTCCCAGAACAAGCGCAAAACTCGTGGACATATTTGACAATGTGTCTTCTGTAGATTTCCGTCCATGGGGGCCGGTCCACCCTTCCATTGTTCAGCCGAAGACTTTTGCTACTTCTTCTGATGGTCCTGATGCTGTGTTGCGCACCGATGTTAAGACTATGAGATTTGGGGAAATTGTTTACCTGCACAAACCGCATCCCATGGTATGTCCGTCTTTATTCAACGAAGAATTTCTTCACGACTCAGTACAATATTGACGGGCGGCTCGTCAAATGGGATTTGATCGGGGTGTCCCATTTATCCGTCCACCGGGGTTTCGAAAAATTCCTCCCAAATATTCTTAACGCCGACGTGTTTTTAGAGCGGGTGAGCCTTCCCTTACGGCCTATTGGGAGAAACCCGGTGGTAACCGATAAGTACAAGGAATTTTGGAGGAGGCAAATCGTTGATTTTTCGGGAATTCTCGGAGAGTGTTGTGACAGTTCTCGTGGTGAACCATCTTCGACGTTTTGAAAAAGCATTTCCCACAGCCACTTCCACCAAACGGACCGAGAGGCGAGGATTGCGGTCCCCAAACGAGAGAGAAATCCAAGAGGCGGGCATGTGGTTCGGTGATCCTCAATTCCTCCAATATGCGGGTATTTAAATCTCTTCCGTTGTTTCCTTCATTTCTCCAGTGAATCTTCCTAAGAGTGATTCTTGCTTGAAATCGGGGATTCCGAAAGAGAATGTCTTCACAAGGTTGGCGCGCATTCAAAATGAGAAGGTTGGTAATGTTGGCCTTCATGCTGAGAACTCTGGCGGTACTGATCTTCATGCTGAGAAGTCTGGCGGTACTGATCTTCATGCTGAGAAGTCTGGCCACTAGTGGAAAAGAGGCTATTTAAGACGTAATGGAAAGACACAAATACCTAATGTCTCAAAACCACCACAACACTGAATGTGTCGTTGACTAAAGTCAAGTTGTCGTTGTGGTATGACTTTGGTTGACTTCTAGAACGACACAAACACTTGTATCTCTGACTAAAGTCAAGGTGCGTTATGGTGTGACTTTTGTTGACTTATAGAACGACAAACTAAGAGTTTAGTTTATATTTTACACTCTACGGTCGGGATTTAGTTTCCTTATGCGAACGGCTGGATATGAAAAAGATACGAAAGGTAATTTGTTTATTTTTCTTTTTCTTTTTGGTAATTAACTTACCTCGTTCTCTCCACCAAAGCACTACCATCTCTCATTACCATTCTAAGATCTAACCTAGTCGCCTCGCTCTTCTCTCCATCTTCTCCTCTCTTCCCCCAAACAAGAAACAGAAAAAATCAGAAGAGAGATGTCGATTAAATCATCTCTCAAAAGCTACACCGTAATCATTCTCTTCATGTTTTCCCCACCTCTAACATCATTTTTGTTCTCTATCACCTTTCACAGCGAAACTCAATATCCTTTTTTTTTCCCTACAATGGCTGCAAATCTAGAAGATGAAGTCATAAACGAGAAGCACCCACCGCCTTTGGATGAAGACGATATTAAATTATTCAAATCTATGTAAGTTTCTCTTTCGATTTTTATATGCCCCTTTTTTGATTCGATCTAGAGTTTAATTTGATTTTTTCTAGGGTTTTCTTGTAAATATTTTACAGGTTCTATTGTATTAGTATTATTATGGGTCTTTAGCATCGATTCGAATTTCGTGTTAATTTTAAGTTGTGAGGTTTATGTTTGGGGTCATTTTGATTTGTAGAGATTGGGTTTATACCCAAATAAGACTTAGAAGGAGATTGAGGAGATGTCTTTGATTCTATTGGAAGTATGAGTTTCATTTTTCGGATTTGTAAACTACTTTCTTAGTTGTTAATTTTTAAGGCATGAAAATGGTTTCGAATGTTTGGTGATATGTGTAGATGGCATTGATCTGGAACTTTGGATGTGAAAACAAGGGCTGGAGGACCTTTTGGAAAGGAGATGGCTTTGATTCTACTGGAAGTGTAAGTTTCATTTTTCGGATTTGTAAACTACTTTCTTAGTTGTTCATTTTGAAGGCATGAAAATGGTTTTGAAAGTTTGGTGATATGTGTAGATGGCACTCAGCTGGAACTTTTGATGTGAAAACAAGGGCTGGAGGACCTTTTGGAACCATGAAACATGTTGAAGAGCTAGCTGATGCAGCTAATAATAGATAAGATATTGCTAGTAGGTTATTGGAACCAATTGAAAAGCAATTTCTTACCATAGTTACGCTGATTTCATTCGGGTATAGATTTATGACGATTTATAAGTTTCATTTTACTTAATTGGTCTTTCTAGTAGGTGCTGATGTTGATTGTTATTTTGTAGTTGGATTGGATGGAGCTGTAGTTGTTAAGTAAAACAGGGGCCAGTCAGCTTGGATGAGACGTGGTATGTCATACAAATGTAATTTTTTAATCTGTTGACTTGAATATTTCATGGTACTTCAACTGAAATTTCATATATTTATGATGAATTGTTTAGGTTATGGAATACTTACACTCCACAAGGAGAACCGATCGTAGTGCGCTACTGAAAAGATCTTGAACAATCATATCTTTGAGAAAAAAGTTTCATGGTATTGATTCTAATTCCATTTTCAACCTGTAGTGATATTTGCTTTTAAATACTTTGAATACGGAATAGTTTTAGTGAGTATCATTGATCTGATTTGTGTTATTGAATTAACAGGTATGAAGTTGAGAAAGAGGTACACCCTCTTGCAGACCTATGTTAACATCAACAAGGTTGATGTCTACAGCTTCAATATTGGTTTATTGGAGTTATTGACTAAATGAATGCCATTTGAGGGCATGACCAACTTGCAGGCTGCTTATGATGCCGCATTTAAGGTGAAGTAGTGCCCTTGTCTTTATATGTCCTTTTTTTTTCACATTCGCTTGTGAAGATTTACAGAAGTAACTGGCTTTTATATTCCTAAATTGCAATTTTGTGTCACTGTGAAAAACATATTTTTGGTTATAGAAAAACATTTCGATCGACTACCAAAATGGTGTATCAGGATATACCAGGAATTTTTATATATGTTATGGTTATTAATTATGGTTATTGGTGTTCTGGGCAGGTGTCATTTCAAGTTGCAGATACACTCGAGCAACCATTTCAAGATGGACAGTTTGATCTTCTTTGGTCCATTGAAAGTGGAGAACACATGCATGACAAAGCCAAGGTACCCTTCCTGACTATGAGTTGCATAGGTTTATCCCTCTTTGCTAGCCGTTTTCTTCTCCCTTACAATATGTACAAGTTACTTTGTTCTTTTGTGACAAAAATCTTGTTGCCAAGTACAAGGTAACTACTCACTTCATTTATATCTTTTTCTCATTCGGAGGTTGTTTAAATGTATCATTTAACTTGAGTTCCTTCTTTGTTTAAATGTATCATTTAACTCGTTTCAATAAAATGTTTGTCTCTTTCAATGAAAGCTTATTTTCTTCTTACCATACATGCGTTAATTGTTGAACAGTAATGCAAACTTACATAGACTTTGCAATTGAGATGCTCTCTGGGGTTAGATAATCACACTACGTTGTCCTGTATATTTATCTCAACTAGTTGGGGTATATCCGCAAATGTATTTAGAATAGAATTCACATTACAGTGTACACTGATTCTGAACAAAACCATGAGTTGGTTGATGAGAATAATCCTATACTATGTGGAAACAAGTGTTTATTGGTATTAGACTATGCAGTGGTTTATAACTAGTGGCAAACACAGTTGACATTATCTAGAAAGAATGTCAAAATCTAAAGATTGTCTGGTGACACTTTTGTACATTTATCTCAGACCTTGTGACATTTTTGATCTCTTTCCAACGATTAATTTTTAATAAATATGTGATTTCATTGTAGTGGTACAGTATGCCCCTTCGGTTATCTGAATTCTATTTGTGTCGCATGAATGAATGTACACTTGATTTCCCCTTTGGTTAGCTTGAGGAAGTGGTTTTAAATTATTTTTATCTTCTTTATGTACATGGATATTCATTCCCTTCTTGATACTGTCAGGAACTAGCACTAGCTGAATGTGCAGATGATGAATATTCGGATGGGGATGCTTAGGTAATAACGCTCGTTTAATCCTTGTTTATTTTTTGTTGTTTTTTATGTTCTTTATGCATATGGAGATTCATTGCTTCTTGATGCTGTCAGGAACTAGCTGAATGTGGGTTGTAGATATTCAATCACAAGTTTTTTTCGAGGTATGTGTCTTTACATACTCATCATGCCTATGGTTTTCACTGCCTATATATGGTTTATTTGTTCATCTCCATATTGATGTTAGGAATGAAGTCATTATGTAAATGTTGTTGCTGCTATTGTCTTGATGATGTGTCTATTAGACCACCTCCGTGTATATTATGTTTGAAGTCATGTAAACCTAGCATATAAGGTCTTACTTACTCTTCTGAATGTAGTTTGATACCTCCATGGACGCCGGCACTCTGTTCCCGATGGTCTCATGAGGCTAACTGGTGTCTTGGTTGATGGTAAGATCGTTGTTCCTGCTGAATGTAGAAATGGTTGAAAGGGTTGTGCGTCTACAGTTCTGCTCTCACGCAAGCTAGTGCCAAGATCCTAATGACTGAAATTATTGTTGAAATACTCAGGACTTGTATCACTTAAGAAACCTTAATAATTATAAGTTTTTTCTTAATGATTTTGGACTAAATTTATGAGTACAGTTCAATGTAATCTAGCTGTCATTTGGTATTAGACGAATCAATTTCTATATGGAATTTGAATTTGAGAATTTAAATTTCACTTGAATTTGAGAACTTGAGTAATTTCATTTGAATTTCAATTGTCATTTAAATTTGAGTTTAATTTGAGTTTCATTTTAGTACAATTTGAATTTGAATCAGATTTATTTCAGCCCAGTCAGAATAATTGGAGTCAGCTAGCCAGATCTTACTAATTTTTTTAAATTAAAAAATAAAATCTACGACGATATCCAGATGTCGTGTGTAGCGGCACTCAGAAAGCATCGTAATTCAGGGGCACTCAGAAAGTGTCGTTCCAGAAAAAGACACTGAATCTACGGCACTTTCAGCAACATTCTGAAAGTGCCGTTTAAACCGTTAAAACGACACTATCTAACTATCTTAAATCGTCTGTTTTCCACTAGTGGGCGGTACTGACCTTCATGCTGAGAAGTCTGGAGAAACCGCTCCTTTTTCCGACCATGACAGAGATGATGCAAGCTCGGTTGGACAAGCCACCTCCCTGAGTGATCTTGTTGACGGGGTCGTGATGGAAATTAGCACCCAGAGTGAAGTAGATGTCGGAAGGAATATAAGAGAGGCAACATCCGCTATAGTTGAAGTTGCTCCCCTTGAAGAACGTTCTGAGTAGGCTTCGGCCAATAAAGATGTCGTGGTGACTCCTTCTGAAAAGCCTCCTGTAACTGACAAGGCTCCTGTGGTTGGTGAAGTATCGGTGATGCAACCTGGGGCTTTGTTCGATCCTCCTTTTACTGTCCCTTATCCAGGCCACGTGTTGGTTGGCGGATTCAGTGTGCCAGCTCAGTTCGAAGAGTTGTATACGGCGATATGGGAGAAGCACGGCCACATTGCTACCACTACAAAGCTCAAAAGCCGTCTTGCGTTGGTCAACCGCGTCCAAGAAGCTTTATTTTCTATCCATGGGATGAGAGTCACGACCGGTCGAACAGTTTCTGAGGAGATGATTGAAGACTGGAAGTGCCATCGAGACGTGTTTGCGCAGTACAGCTTCAATGCTCCTTGGTTCTTCAAAGGGTTCTCCAAGATTCAGGAGCTCCAGAAATTGCAAGACGAAGTCCCTTCCGTAGATTGTGTTAGAAGAGGTTGAAAAGTTGTCTAAGGAGTTGAAGTCGAAGCATTTGTTCTCCAAAGGATGAAAGACTCTTTTGCCCAGAAGGACGAGTTGCTGTTGAAGGATTTTCCTTGAAGAATTCGTGCCACCTACTTGTCTTTTAGATGCTTTTTTTTTTTTTTTTTTGAGTGCTAGTGAGGATTTCCTTTCACAATTTGACTTCGGGTTTTGATTTATTAGGTAATTGGATGGGCTTATTTTGAGATAGTTTTGTGAATGATTTTTCTGAAAGAGATTATTTTAAATGGAATTTGCATCTTGGTCATGAATGATTGCACATGTCATATGAAATTGCAAATGTCGTGTAAAAGGGAGGTATGAAGGGAAGCAAACATGCGTTTGATCACTGCGTCTCTTTCTCCATGTGGGGATGCTAAGTCCCCAGTGAATTCCAAACCTATCTTTCTTGTAAAATTGCTGAATAGAACTTACTTGTCTTTGAAGCCTCACTTGTATCAAACCGAAGTAGCCTCTCCAAGGAAGTCGTCCGCATTAATTTTTCAGAGAATGAGAGCTATCCTTTTGAACCAAGTTTCTCCTGAACAATGCGCTTCAAAGCGTTGCATTCACTGGTAGGGTGGTAAAGAAACCGGTGGAAATGACAGTACCTCGGGTCCATTATTTCTTGATCGGTTGGTGGACGCCATACATGAGGTAGTTCCACCTCTCTATTTCGTACCCACATCTCCAGCAACTCCAAAATCTTTTCCATCGGGAACGGAAAGTGTAGGTACTCCGAGTCCGACTTTTCTGCGTTAGTGGGCGTTGTGATGTCTCAGTATGTGGCTTTGATGTGGAGCACGTTCGGAGATGAAGTTGGAAGATTTGCGAGTGCCATCATATCCGCGGTCGCTTGCACTGGTAAAGGGATGCGGAAGGTGTCGTAATATCACCTGCTTGAGTGATCGAATTGAACGCTCCCATCCTCTCGTATTCACGTATTTCCCGATCGATCTCCCCTTCCTCAAGCATCTATTCGCTTGGATGAAAGGCCGATGCGGATTGGACAGTCTTAGGGCTTCAACAAGAGTTTTGAGATACAAATCTTCTAACAGGCTCCATAGGCTGCAGGCTCCCTTTCTTTATCCGGTAGACGTTGTAGTACTCCGTACAAGTCCTTTCCTCTGTGGAGTTGCCTCGGTTCTTCATTGTTGACTGGACCGTGTTGTTCATCTTTCCTGAGTCTCCTACGGTTACGCGCTCTTTTTGCCTCTCCACCGGTAAAGGTATGACTCCTGACTAAGGATTCAGCGTTTCTTGCACTGCTTGAGTAGATGCCTGCCGACCCATCTTGTAATTGTCTTTGCTATATCATTCAAAAGGCGAAATGTCTCGCTCCGCCTTCCAGTGATACCGGCTTGATTTGCCAAGACATCCTCCAGATTCTAGCTACACTTCCCATGATATCTCGAACCACACCTTGGTTTCCTGATACATTGCGAGATGGAAACGAAAAGTTGAGAATTCAATTTTGTGCAACCCAGAGAGATCAACCTCCCATTTGTGGGCGCCAATTGTTTATGGGTGAAAACTACTCCTGCCGGATTTGGTAATTTGGGGTGTGTAGATGAGGAATGAATCTAAACCCTAAATAAATGCACTGCGTGGTGAGTGCTTGTAGATTCGGAAATCAATGCAGTGCAAGTCCGGCCTAAACCAAGAAATGACCGTTCCAGACTTGTTTCGGTCACAAAGTGAAGGAGATGGGGTTGATCTTAGGGAGGGAAGCGAAGAAGGTGTTGAGATTGTGAAGGTGTTGGCTTGCTTATGACTTGTAACAGAAAGCTGAACCGGCTTACAGGATGCAAGCTATCGATTAGGTGTTTTGTATTAACACTTGATTTCTGTTTCTTGTCTGGACTTGCTCTTGTTTTTGGAAATAGGGAGGAGAACCTATTTATACAAGTCATTGAGCCTTATTCACGTCTCTCGTGGGAAGTGGAGGAAGTGGAGTGATGGAGTAGTGGAGTTGTGTGTTAATGCTACACGATCAGTCTTGCCCACTTCTCCTGTCATCGCTAACCGTCCATAACTTCCTAACACGTTCTTGTGATGGCGCGTTGCCGCACGCCGCACGTTGTAAACCGCCCGGACCAATACCCCATATGTATCCCCGGTTTGTGACATGATTGATGTTTGGAATGTGTGGATCGTGGATCCATGAAAGGTAGCATGTAATGCTGAATTGAATAACTGCGTTATTCAGGAAGTTGATACTTGTGAAGTATCATGTGTATTTTATGTAGGTACTGCATCATGGTGTGGTAAAGTGATGGGTGGCGACGCCTCGCGACCAATTAACTCGACCGAGATTGTATAACCAAGTCTGGTGAAGTTGGACGGACGAGATGATCTTTGAGACACTCATCTGCGACCGTTAATGAATTAGGGTTTTTGAAGAGGTGCGCAAGCATCACTCTTTAGCTTGGTCGAAACCAAGCATGGGATATAATTTTGACAAGGCCGACCATGCATGTGTGTAGACAACATGACGGTGTAGGCGCCTATACCCATTACCTCACGAAAGTATGATCTGGGCCACTCAATTCTTCCGGTGAAGTTGAGTGGTCGTGATCAATTTGTGACAGAAAACCAGTGCCGCAAGAGCCGCGCGTCATGCCTACTTCGGGCGCACGTTCCAAGATGACCAATCTTGGTCGGTCTTGGCCGATTGGTCCAGTGTGAAGGTGGTAGGCTGGTGTTCACGCCTATACGAATATCCCATGAAAACGTGATCCGAGCCATCCAAATCGTGCCGGCGAAGTTGAGCGGTCGAGATCGGTTGCGGTTTGGGAGGTGCGACCACGCTAGATTGGCCGCGCGTCTTGGAATGACCGGGCGTGATATGCCTTGGCCGATCGGGTGAGGGGATAGATGGGTCCCACGGTGGTCATCTTTGGTATGACCGGACTGCTTAATCTAATCTTGGACCCTCCATTCGTTCGAGAAGATGGACGCTCGTGATGCTCAAAACCCTAATTTTGGGTTTCAAGGCCATGCGTCAATGCTTCATTCGGCGTACGAATTGGGATAACCAACCATGGTTGGTCCTGACCGATTGGTCAGGTATGTAGGCGGGCCCACGGTGATTGTGTTGACATGCTCTGGGCCCTTTGAATCTTCATCTACACCCTCCATCTATACTGCGAAGATGGATGGTTGAGATTGTTTTGCGACACATGTAATATGCCGCAAACCCTAATTTTAGGGTTTTAAAGCCCATCTTTGCTATGGTTTGGACGTTTTGGCAAGCTAGGCCAGTGCGGAGGGAGGCCGACCATGCGGGGTCCGCGTTGGTTCGACAATGGATATTCCATACCGCTTGGGGGTGATGGAATTGATCCGGGTCATCCAATCATGCTTGTGGAGTTGGATGATCGTGATCATATCCGGACCGATACGGTCGTGCGGATGCTCAATCGGGCTAGTATAACTCACCGAGAGGGGCTCAATCGGGCTAGTATAACACACCGAGAGAGTCGGTCATCTGTATGGGTATTTCGTACATGGTTTCATTATAATGCTTGGAGGTTCGTGTTGCTCTGTAAGAGCAACACTCGATCGTCATGCCGCATGATAATGAGTACGAAATACAAGGCTGATTGTGCATTAATTAATAATGCTAGAAATTCACGGGTATATGGGATTGTTGCTACATGCTCCAACCTGGATGAATTTCTGTATTCCTGAGAATGGGATTGTTGCCACATGCTCCATTCTAGGTGAATTAAGTGAGGGAGTATCCAACACTTATCGATGGCCTTATCTTTTACAAGATGTCAGCGCATAATTTTCTGGTTTTTTATAATTTTAACCTTAAATGAAAATCCACCATCAACAGGTATATCTGTGGGAGACAGATTTATCTATTCAATAGACTTTTCTGTGTGAGACATATTTGTTTATTAAGTCTTCGACTTTATGGTCTTAACAAGTCTTAGTTGTGTGTGAGATCAGCTAAGGGAATCAAGTGCGTAGTATCATGATGGGATCAAAGACGTAAGGAACGCGACTGTACCTTGATCAGTGTGAGATTGATTAGGGCTCAACTACATTCCATACCGAAGTTAGCTTTGTAGTAGGCTAGTGTCTGTAACGACTTAATACAATGTGGTGTTCAAATCTTGACTAGGTCCCGGGGTTTTTCTGGATTTACGGTTTCCTCGTTAACAAAACTTCTTGTGTCTGTGTTATTTCTTTTCTGCATTATATTTTGTTATATATTTGAAATATCACAGGTTGTGCGTTGAACCGATCAATTGGTAAATCCAACCTTTGGTTGTTGATGGAAATTAATTGATCCTTGAACATTGGTCTTTGGTACTGTTCAAGTTATTTCTCTTATATTCAATCAGGCTCGTAAATTCTTATTTGTTTGATTGCGGATTGAATTGAGAGATTAAGATATAACTCTTTGATATACTTTTCTTAAGATTGAGTCTAACTGTCTAGTTGATTCTCTTGAAAGTATATTGGAGTTAGTCCATACAGACTGCTAAGCGAAATATTGGGTGAGGTTGTTGTACCCCCGCTTTTTCAAGATAAAGATCACTTTGGCAATGCTTCTTATGAGAAGGCTATCTCTATTCCCTCAAGCCATTCATGTACTCATGATAAGAAGGTTTGTGAGTTTTCAAAGAATGGCAAATTTATTTTTAAAATTGTCTGTCCAGGTTTCAAAGGTCTTCAACCTTCCCCAAATATGAAACTTTGGAATTACATTTGGAAAATTAGGTCGTTTAATCTTATTCAGTTGTTTATTTAGGAAGCTGCCAAAATTCTATCCCTGCTTGTTCTGTTGTGATTTATTGTTTACCTACTCCCTACCATATATGTCCTAGTTGTTCCTTGCGCGAAGAGTGTACCATCATGCTTTGGTTCTATGTTCCTTTGCTAGTCAGTTTTTAATATCCTTTGTGCATTAGTATTGATGTTTTTATGGATGATTTTTTGTAGAACGGCTGGACTCTTAGTTCTTAAATAATTATTCTTCTTTGTATAATGATGTTTGTTCTTTATTTGCCGTTATTTTCTGGTCCATCTAGACTACTCACAATAACGTTTTATTTGGAGGAAAAAGTGAAAACTAGTTTTTAACTTATGTCAGTGCTAGATCCATGTATCCTGATAGAGTCATACCTATAACCCCTGGTCTTTGATCCAGAACTTTATAGTGGACAAATGAACATCCCATTCTATTGGATGGACTAAGTATTATACTGATGATACCTTTGATTTCTTGTCCTTGGCTAATGATGCGGGATATGTAATGCACGACTTATAACAAAACTATTTTTTGTGCAACTATTATTTTACTATATCCTCTCGAACTGAAGCTAAGACCTAGTTCATCTGATCTCTTTTGAAGAAAACTGGTGAAAATAAAGATCACTCATGTCACGCTAAAGACTTTGTTGATCAGTTTGTTGTTGGGAATTTGATGGACATCAACATAGAGTGCTCTTCTCAAAGACAATTCCTAAATCAATTCTTTCCTTATTGCTTGCAAGTTTATTTTCGTATAGAACTTGTAAGAAAGTTGCTCACGCCATCATGTCGTGGCTCTTTGGCCGGAAGTACATTCCATAAGTTGAGGTTAGTTAGGCCTATTCCTATGCATATGGAAAACATCAGATTTTTCCATATATGCACCCACTATGGGTATGCCAAAGTGTCAAACGTATATGCCTATATGTCAATCATAACATATATGCATACACGATGGAGTTTCCAGCGAGCGATAGAGTTTCCATCGCTAGATGGTCATAATATCGCTCGCTGGTCATTCAAGCGCCAGTGCTAGTCATTACATCGCTCGTTGTCTTGATCATCGCTCATCAGTTCCTCATCCAACGAATACTATTCCCCCTATAAATACCCATTTCAACTCACACCATCTCAACTTCAAATTCATTTCACTATGCCTAGTGCTCGCATAACCAAAGTTGATTTCACTCGAGAAGAAGATATTTCTCTAATTCGATGTTGGGTTTCGGTTACAAGCGATAAAGATTTCAATTTAGAGACTTTTAACTTATGGGACACTGTGTTTCAAAGGTTTATGACGTTAATTCACGTAAATTCAAGAAGCACAAATGAGTGTCTTCAAAATCGTTATTGTTTCATCAATAACGATGTGAGAAAGTATCAGGAAATTATATGGTTGATAAAAGGGGATAATCCTGGGTTGTCAACTGAAGAACTAAAAATTAGAGCTCATATCAAATTTGCCGAAGACAATAGAAGATGGTTTATTCACGACGAATGTTATGAACTCTACAAGGTTCACGTGCAGGGATTTCATTTTTAAGTATTGTTTTATGCTAATTTTTAATGAAATGTAAAACTAGTTTTTATTTGAATATTAATCTAAAAAGATCAAAATAAAAAGATTACATTTGAAATATTTAAACTAAATTACGTCCATAAACTACTCATTTCCTTCTTGAACATAGACCCAATTGCCCGCTTTTTCTGGATCAAGAGTGTTGTTCAACATATCAGTTAGCGATCCGGTTTGAGACTCACTTGGTGCTTGAGTCTCATCAGAATCACCGTAACCTTGATAAATAATGGGTTCAGGGCGCATGAGAACATGATACAAATCTTGAAATGCGTGTTGTTGATATGTTGGAGGAGTTTGCTAAAATGGTTGAAATGCTGATGAGCTTGAGGCAATTGGGGGGGGGGTGGAGGAAATTGGGGTATATAGAGTCGATTGCCTAATTACTTCCATGTTCACACCACCACCTGGAGTCATTATGTCAGTTGGCAAATGACTAAACAGACGTGCATGAGTTGTATCCAAGCCAATGTTTTCATCACCACCACGTACTACTTGAGTATCTAACACTTGGTTTGGAGTAGAACTTTCTGGTACCTCCTGCATAGAATAACGTCTCAAACTTCTTTCACTTCGCTGACTTCGACTGGGACTCATTTGAGTCATTCCTTTACCACCAAGACTCATTCCTTTACCACTGAGACTCATTTGAGTCATTCCTCTACCACTGGGACTTATGCCTCTACTACTACCTGAACCATCATTACCGCCAAATCCTTGACTCATGTCAAACATCATGATATCCCTCAATTTTTGCAACTCATCCAAGTGGAATCTCTGAAATCCATGTAATAGAGCATGATAATCGTTCAACTGGGTCTGATACTGCTCCGGTGTAGCGTTGACCCCCAGTATGGATAAGACCGATTAAGTGCACTGGAAGCAATTGGATAAGTAACAATCTCTCCAGATGTGATGGATATATTCTGTACATCCCAAGAAAATGGTGGCATAGTTGACGATGAACTTTGAGAAGGATATGCAAAAGCGTCGCCCGTCTCTGGTGGAGGTTGGGACGGAAGAAATTCATCGCCAAGTGGCATCCTACCTAAGGCTGGGAAATCCATCCGACCCAAACTTTGCGGTTGCAAAGCAATATTGGGCTTGAAAATATTGTTAAACCAAAATAGGTACTCATTTTCGTATATTGGCTCCTGGATCAATTCATCATATTCTTGACAATGATGACCTTCCCTTATCAGTTTCAAGCCTCTGAACTTGGATATGGGTTGACGACTATCACTGATTTACTCTGCCAAACACCCTTTTCATAAATAGGGCTGTATAACACGATCCTTTTAAGGCTTAGTTATGCCATTCTATGAGCTTGTTCTTCTTCGAACTCAGGGATTGCTTCATACGGCTGGGGGACAAGGTTACACAACTGCTGAATCTTATGAACAATAACAGTATGTTGACCATCTTCAATCTGTTCTGGTTGTCAATTCTCGGAATCGTACTTCATTATGACTGGAAAAATATTGGTGTGATTCTTGAGAGAAGCTTCCGAAACACGGAAATATGTATACCACCAATAATGAAAATAATAACATTATTGGTTACTAATTTTTTTCATGTGAAAATAACAAACAAATAGTGTGAAAAATATTGGATCTTACCTCCAACACTCCCTAAAAAGAATTAAAACTATCTTTGACACACGCCGAGCAATTACCGAGGGATATGTAAATCTCTGATAAAATTAAAGACCCCCAATCATATGTTGGTGCTTGCTCTAAATCTTATAATGCTTCGATAAAACCAATTAACACCACTGAGCTAGCATTTGGAAATAGACATTGGCCTAGTGTCCAAAACACAAACAGACGTTCGAGCTCCTCATAATGTCCAGGGAACAAATATTGATTATTTGCTAACCTATTCTCATTCATTTTCTTAGCATAAAATTGTAAAAAACTTTTCAACCCAACCAATTTTAACCCATGCACTTTTATTTGTCTATATGATTCATTTCCTTCTACTTCATTTGAGTATAAAGGAAGTCTTTGTTTCCATCTATCTTGTGATAACCAATTTAGTTTGTTAAATGGAAGTAAGTTTCCAGCACATGGAATTCACGTTAACATGTACAAATCTATCGGTGTAACTCCTATTAACAACATTTATTCATAATTAGAGTTTGTTGAATTTTATAAAACAAAATATGTAATCTAAAAATTTAATTACTAGAAAAATCTGACTTACCGCATTCAAAGTCTTTGAAAAAGAACGTGTTTGTAGTCTTCCACCATCGTTTTAATATAACTTGAACTCCTTGAGTCATGTGGTTTCTAGGTGGTACATGATATAAATGTCGCCAAGTATATCTTCGGACTCTCTCTTGAACAACAGGGGGAAGTAACTGAAAAATCGTACGGAGCTCAGACCATCCACCTCTTAGATTAACTGAATTAACTCGCTCCGGATGGTCAGATATGTGATTAGAGAACACACCATCACCGCCTACTTGTCTAACATTTTGAAACTCATATTCTTTATCCACAACAAAACTTAATCCATTGGATGGGGTATTAGTAGATCCTTTGACTTTTATGTTTTTTTCCCTTTTCTCACTCGCCATATTTGTTTAGGAAGTAAAACGAAAGATAATTTTCTTAGCGAAGAGAACAGAAGAGTAGAGAAAAGTTGAGAAGGGAAGAGGAGGTAAAGTGTGAAGAATAGATGACAAGATGCGGTATTTATAGGCGTTAGAAAGTCGAACGTTGACGATATTAATTATAACTCTAGCGCTAGAATAAATATGGGATAATTGGAGACCAACACCAGGATTTGGTCTAGCATTTGTCCAACATTAGGCCTTGGTACCTGGACCAGACATTGACCTAGGTTAACCGTTTACGACCAGACTTAATAATTTTGTAAAATAAAAATGTTGTAAAAATAACGAGTTTTCAAATATACCCTTGAGATGGGTTTATTCCTTAAAACTAGGTTCCTTGAGATGGATTTGTAAAAATAACGAGTTTACAAATCAACACCCTTCTTAATTCTTCTTTCACAGTTGAAATATCACCAGCAACTCAATTAGGGCATACTTCATTAATCCCATGCAATCTTCTCGATCCATTAATTCCATTACCATCACCATCTTCTACCATAAACATCATCTCTAAGATTCACTCTTCTACATATTTGACAAAACCCAACCTCAATTCCATCTTTGTTCTTTAATTGCAGACAATCAGAACCCTAATTTCTTCCTCTCTGTGCATCAGTCAATACTACCAGTAGTCAGTAGAAGAATCATTGTTTTTCATTAACGGATCTACTCAAATCCCTATTCCACTCTCAATTCACGGTCATCTCTCAATTTCAGATTCAATTTCATCTTTTCGAGTTCAATAGCAGCAGTTATGTTCTTTCCCTGTCTTATATTCAAAGAAAAAACCTATTTAATCTTCATCAAATCGTAACAACATCGAACCCATCTCACCAAGAGTAGCTTCCGACAATGGGTTAAGAGAGATTTCCGATTAAGACAAACTTGGATGCCGAGATGAGGAAAGAAAGAAGATAGAGCTGCTGATGAAGATGAATCAGAACGAGAAGAGCAAAAGTTCGGAAGTGGCTCAATTAATGAAATATGGATTCGATTTGGAGGATGGGATCTGTTAATTCAGAACACATATAGATGAAGAATGATGATTATTCTGAGTTTTGTAGCCCTGAAACTTCATTAATCCATCCAATTTCGATCCTTGAGTTTCGATTTGAAATTCAACTCAAACCCACTCTTACAAATTTATTCAATTTCAAAACTCAGTAGAAGTGGTCATGTTTCTTTCACATATGTTTCTCCTTTATTAACCAACATCATCTCTTTATCCCTTATTTTACCAAACATCTTTTTCAGCATCAACCACCACCATAACTCAAGTCATCAGATTTCCCTGCAAAACACGAATTTTCAATAACAAAACCCTTGTTCTCCGAATCAAACAAAACCCAATTTACTGATTAAATTATATCCCCAATTTTTGAATCAAACAAACCCCTAATTTCTGAATCAAATAAAACCCTAATTTTTAGAATCAAATCAAACCCCCAAGCTGAATCAATGTGAAACCCCAATATCTCTAAATTGAATTCCAAATTTGAATGAATCAAAACCCAATTGTTTTTATTATTTTGTTCGAACTGGTGGTGGTGATTGCGGTGGAGTGGTGTTAGAACGGTGGTGGGAGACAAAATTTGATGGGGGTGGTCGTGCTACGAAGAAGATGAGAAGATGGTTTTCTTAAGTAAATGTTGGGTGAAATGTTATAATAATAAATTTCGTCTTCTAATTCCATTTAATTTAATTATAATTTTTGTTTTTCATTTATTTAATAATTTCTAAACATAAGTTAATATTTAACCTAGTCAACTCACGTCAACGCCTGGTCCAGGTACCAAGGCCTAACGTTGGACAAATGTTAGACCAAAGCCTAGTGTTGGTTTAAACCTGAGTACCAAACTCCAATTATCCCAATAAATAACGAGCGATATTGACTATAACTCGCTAGAAACTCGACCGCTCCGTGGTTTTCCCATAGTGGCACAATTAGTTTTTCATGCCACCTGATATGCCAAACAGCTTTTTTTTAGCATGTGCATAGGAATAGGCGTTATTAGCGCGGTTGCTTCATGTCTTCGTACCTCGCTTAACAAACAAAAAGGCAAAAAAAAAAAAAATCAGAGCACGATATCTCTCTCTTCGCTCTGCAATTCTCTTCTCCTTTTTTTCTCTTTATAGTCAGTTATCTTCATCAACCGTATATCTCCTTCAAACAAAATTTATTATTTCATAGTTTTTAAGTCTTTTTTCTCTATCTAAATTAAGTTTTCTGCCTGGATCTTGATTCTTTATTAGGATCTGGGCATAATAGTTTTAGGATTTGTATGTATATATATCTAAATCTAAATAAATAAAAGAGGATGGCATATTATTGCTATTCTGATTTCCATTACACTGTTCCAGTGGATTCTATTAGCCTTACAGGCGTATTTTGGTGGTGTTGCGTTATCATCGAATTCATTATCAAGGATGATCTATTTCAACAATGTATTGATCAGTTCTTTTGGAGACAAGATCAACAAATATTGAAGTCGATTGGAGCAATTCGGGCATATTACTTCTATCCTATGGAAGCATCTAAATTCTACGGTAAACATCAACTACAGTGGTTTGGCACCATTGTTAATCAAACAAAATGGCTAAAAACCATTAAAATTACATCAGATTCCTTGTTAGATTATAGATATTTAGTGATTTTCTCATTATTCAGTTTTTTGAGTTTCGAATTATGTAATCATTGTACTTTTTTATATCTGCTTTATGTAATCGATGCTATTATAAGAAATTTCATATGGGTTATTTGGTTTTTGGTATTTATATTTTGACCAATGTTAGTGTTTGGTCTAACATTTGCCCAACTTAGTGGTTGGTACCTGGACTTCACGTTGACTCGCCTTGACTCTTTTGAGTTACATTTTATGTTAATTAAATATGTAACTACAAAAATATCTTGTACTTTAGTAAGAATGACTAACTAATTCCTAACCTATTAACCGAGTCACACGGTCCAAACCGAGTCGAACCGGTGCAAATGAAACGAGCTTATATTGTTTTTCAAGAACTCTTATCTCTTTCTATCTGTTGTTCTGTCTTTGCTTCTACCATCACGTCCAGTCTGCTCCATTTCTTCTCCATTGTATTTTTTTTTGTTGAAACCGACACATAAACTTATCAACCATTGTTTTAATTGCATCGAATGATGAAGACCATTATTGTTGCAGAGATTAGGATTCAGTTATGGTACAATTTGTGTTCAATTAGGGTTTTGATTCTTCCTTGGGTTTCATTAATCTAATTTGGGTTTCAAAAGAGTACATGGAACTTGTTCTGATTTATTTCTGTTTCCCCAATTTCAATAACAGAGAATGTTAGGGTTTACTTATTTTCCCCAAATTGGGTTTCTGCTGAATCTTATTTTGGATGGGGAAAAACGGTTTGCTGGTTTTGTAGGAAAATGAAGAGTCGAGCGTGTGGTCGAGACTCCTCAACCGAGCAAACTGCTGAACCTTACACAGATGCACCCCTGCAAAGGGGGTGCTTAGATTCGAGAGATCAATCTGTAGGACTCCGGCCTAAACCAAGACAATGGCCGTTCCAGAGTCAATTCGGTCGCAAAGAGGGAGATGGGTTGATCTGTAAGAGGGAAGCTGGGAATTGTGTGGGATCAGTGATGATCAAGGATAGTGGGTGTGTTGAAGGTTTCTGCAATAATTGGTGAAATGTGGAGTTCGAATAAGTTCTGATGGATTGATGAATTCTTGAGAGTAGTTACTCGAGAAATTATGTATGGACGATTGTTGATAGCTAGTGATCATTCGTTGTCCTCCATCATGGATTCAGAGACTTATTTATATTGTCAGAGTTGTGAACACCTTGATCCCTGTAAGTGTGACGGTTTCATGAGTGGAAGAGTGGGCAAGTGGAAGATCGTGGTAAAGTTAGTTCCATGTCGTGTGGAGACTAGTCGGATCGTGCACCCACTACTTTGCTAACTCCTTCAACCGTTTACACAACTTACGCATATTTCTCGTCGTGGATGAAATCCACGTGCTGTAGGCCGCCAGACCAAAACCCTAGTTGTTATCCCCTATTTTGACGTGATTGATGTCTCACGAATCGTGGAGTCTGCATGACAGACGTGTATTTAATTTTTCAGTTGTTGACTGATTAGACAATGAGTCTAGGTTTTGTTGAATCGAGCATGTTTGACAAATGCTCAGCGATTCATGAATGTTAATGTTGCTCGTCGGAGCAAATATTGTAAATTCGACGAGTTGTTGAATATTGATGAGTTACTGAATATATGTGGATTATTCGAGCAACTGAGCAAGTATTGCTCGATTCGACGAAATACTGATAAATTACTGAATATTGATAGTTGGATCAATATCCGAGCAACTGAGCAAGTATTGCTCAATTCGACGAATTACTGAATATCGAGAATTTGATGAGCAATTGAGCAAGTATTGCTCAATTCGACAAAATAATGAATGTTGATGATTTGACGTACAATTGGGCAAGTATCGCGGCGAATGTTGATAATTTGGCAACAATTTAGCAAGTATTTCTCAATTCGACAAATTATCGATAAATTACCAAATATTGATATTTGGATCAATATTTGAGCAACTGAAAACAAGTATTGCTCGATTAAATTTAAAACATTTATTGGTGACAAATAAAATATTAAAATATTAGTAAGCTACCAAATATTATGATAAATTCAGATGTTGGTTGCTGAATCCGTCATAAATTCATTAGTGTAAGAATCGTGCTCAGAGTGATGATTCGTGGAACATTTATTCAAAACCCTAATTTCAGATCATGTTGATAATTTAATTACACTTTCTTACTACTCAAAATATAAATATAGCAAGGGCAAGAAAGGATACAATTATTATCCTATATAAAACACCGGGGTTTCTTTGATTTTTATATACTAAAATAAAATAAAAGCAAAACAAATAAAAGTAAACACGCAAATCAAGTATTTCTCATCAAAAGCCTAATCAAAAAAGATAATTATTAATTTCCTAATATTAGTAATGTGAATTCTACCTAAAGAATAACCTAACGCCTATGAATTAAATTCTTAGGAGCATTAAGTTTCGATAAATTACCAAATATTGATCATATATCATGTTTCTAAACCCTAGAACCAAAAGTATGAGTTCTCCCTCACGGAGATATGATCTAGGTTTAGAAAAGAGTTTTCTGGTTAATTCTTCTCATCAATATTTGAGACTCGTAGTTCAATTTTAAACCATTACTGTCACAACCAAATAATCACTTCTTTCTATCGTATTTAGTTCATTCGGTCTTGCAAAACCTCATATTGCTCGATTTGTTCTTAATTCAATACATAATCGCAAGACTTGCACCAGATTAATGACGAGCATAATTCCACCAAGAAGATCACGAAAAACTAAATTGCTGGCTTTGAACAACAGATTCTTGAACAACCACCACTTCGGTCTCCCGAATTCATTTATTGGTGACGTCCAACTTCGACCCAATAAAATATTAAAATATTAGTAAGCTACCAAATATTATGATAAATTCAGATGTTGGTTGCTGAATCCGTCATAAATTCATTAGTGTAAGAATCGTGCTCAGAGTGATGATTCGTGGAACATTTATTCAAAACCCTAATTTCAGATCATAGTTGATGAAGTTCTTCTTTTTGCCCATAAAAAAATAGGTCATGAGTGATAGAGGGACTTCTCGACCACATGGGATGATTCCAATTGGGCTTTTTGCTCCATGTCCATTGCCCTAATAAACTCAAAAGCACACATAAGATACATAATTCAGTGAGCATGCACTAGGGTTCTCTAGATAGTTTGAAGATTGGTGAAAGAATGATGATTAAATGTTGGTTTCATCATTTACTGAAATATTGCTGGGTTTAGCATTAGGTGATAAAACCTAAGTATGAGAGATGGGACCGACCAAGAGAGCATGGGACCGGCTCTTGGTGGTCACGGGATTAGTTGTTGGTCATTTAAAGAATTTTCCAGTTGATTGGAAAGAGTTTGGGACCAGTATGAGCAATTGAGCAAATTAGGTCAGAATTGTGAAAACATGTGGGACCGGCTTTGTGCAATCCCTAGGAATGACTCTGGTCGGTCATGAAGGCATGCACGCATTTCCGTGGTGCCCGTGTCTCCATACTGAGAGTTTCAGTATTTTCTGATGTGCGTTCGAGCGACATTGTGAATTTTCAGAAGAGTTTCATCTTGACTGAAATTCTTGATTTTTGTTGGAATTAGCATGTATGCTCAATTCATCAATATTTTGAAAATATTAAAATAAAAGTGTTTTAATATTTAAAATTGCCGTGAGAGGCTAGCCAGTCGTATAACTATGTTGGCTTTTGGTTTTTCGTGATTTGAGCAATATTTGAGAAAATATGAAGAAATCATGAATTTTTCTCAAACCCAGGAGATTCACGAATTGAGGGAAATAATTATAAAAGACTAGGGATTGTAAGGTGTGGGACCGTCCACGTCTAGGGCATGGCCGGCCAGCTAGGTTGCCCGATCCCGCACACCTTTCCCTATTTTATATTATCTTTCATGAATCCTTGAAGTTATGGAGAATCCTTGAAGTTATGGAGAATCCATGAGTTTTGTTGAAAACAAAGGAGTTTCGTGAGATTAGGGAATAATAATTATAAAAAGCTAAGGATTATGAGGTGTGGGACCGACCATGGCCCGGGCATGGCCGGCCGGCTAGGTTGCCCGGTCCTGCAAACCTTTCCTTATTTTATAATATTATTTCATGAATCCATGAAGTTGTGGAGGATTCATGAGTTTTGCAAAAACAAGGAAAGTTGCTAAAATCAAGGAGTTTTCATGAGTTCATGAAATAACAAAAAAAATAAGGAAAATAATAGGAGAGGCGTGGGACCGACCATGGCTAGGGCATGGCCGGCCGGACGGTGGGCCCAGCCCTGGGCGCCTCTCATTATTTAATTAATATTTATTGCTTTCTCCCTGTTTTGTGTAGGATTCCTCATTGTTTCATATTTTTTGGATGCTCGTTCGTGCATCTGGGTGCTCGTTCGTGCATCATTGTCGAATACACTTGCACCATTTTTGTGGGGCTTACTCAGTGGTAGTCCAGACGCCCGGTTGTTGAGTATTTATTACTAATTTATGAAATTCAGTGGAGAATAATTCATGAAACTGAGTAATAAAAATGAATAGTTGTTTATTATTAATTCATAGGATCAACTGTGGATTCGACTACGAATTTAGAATAATAAAACAAGCATTACCATCCTATGGGATCGTGGATTCGACCGTAGAATCAGAGTAATTAAAATTATCTATCACCATTTCATGAGATCAGTTGTGGATTCGATCATGAAATCGGAATAACGAGATAATGTAGTAGTTTATTTCCATTCAATGAGATCAAGCCGTGGATTCGATCATGGAATCAGAGCAATTGTTTATTGCCGATCCATGGGATCAGGTCGTGGATTCAACCATGGAATAGGAGCAATTGTTATTGCCATTACATGGGATCAGGCCGTGGATTCGACCATGGAATATGAGCAATTGTAGATCATTCTGGGAATTCAGTGGTGATTGTCACGGCAGAATTAATCTATTGCAGAAAATATATTAGCCAGTTAAAGTGTAACATCCATTGTGAATGGTGCATAGTCAGGGAGTCACAGTGTTGTTTACGACTTGAAGGCGTTAGTGTTCTCAATCTACGGGGAACCGCCTGAATCTATGCACGGTCTCTCCACATAATCAGGGAACGGTGAGTGTCACCGACGTCCTGAAGGCGTCCGCCGCCCAACTATTCTTCTATGTGGAGGTGGGTCTCTCTCCTGCAGTCAGGGAACAATGAGTATCACCGACGTCCTTAAGGCGTTAAGCTCTCAATCTACAGAGAACCGCCCAAATACGTATTCTGCATAGAGGTCACGACGAAATGCCAGGGATCGAACGCTCAGCTAGTGGAGGCTTTTCGAAAACATATTCATCATGGCTTCGTAAAATATGAATCGTTGCATGCCTGAAAGCCGTGTCAAAAACATGCCTCATGATTTTACGGTTTTGCCCTTTGTTGAAAATCCACCATCAACATTAAGTCCCCTGCTTAGTAAGGGACAGTCATGTTCCGCCGTAAGCATTAAATGGTGATTTTCAGTCGATGAGATCAGTGGTTGAACTCAGTCTACAAAGGTAGTTTCAGAATCCTCGATTTACCCCAATGATGTCATGTACGAGCAAATGCACAAATGAGGACCCTGATAGTAAGATAGAGTGTCATCTCATGAGCGTGGAGAGATGAGGCACTGCTGATTTGGTCGGTCAAAAGTCCAGTTTCAGTCGATTTAGGATTTATGGGCCCGAGTCCAAAAAAAGAAATCCTTGTTTTAGGAACAGACGTTTGCTCGTTCGTTAGTTTAAAAAAAAAAACAAAATAGACCTAAGTCTAATGATAAAATTTTGTCTATGCGCTTTCATGGAAGCCAATTTTTTTTTTTTTTTTTTTTTTTTTTTATGTGTGATTTCACAAAAAAGGGAATAAACTCTCGTTTCAAAGGTGGATGCTCGTACGAGAGAAAAGTATTTTTTTTTTTGAATAGACGTGCGTCTGTCAGTAATAAAATTTTGTCTATGCATGCAAATTTTAATTTTTGATATGTGAGCCTTCATAAATTTTTGAAAATACACTCTCGTTTCAAAACAGATGCTCGCAAGAGGGAGCAAAAATATATACATGTATTTTCAAAGTTACGTGAGTTTCACGTTAAAATATATATTTGTAAAATCAATGTTTTGATTTTGAACAAATGTTGAAAGTAGACAATTATTCATGGTGAAATAATATCTGTATGTGAGTTTTCACAATTGTAGAATGGATGTCTGTCCAATTTTGAGAAACCAATGAATGTTCACAGAGTAAAAATTTTACGTGGATTGTTCACGATTTTAAAGATTTTGTAAAATCAAGTTTTGATTTTAAACAATTGTTAAAAGCAAACAATAATGTTTTCGTGAATTTCGTGATTTTAAGAGGGTATGCACGAAAATCAATGAATGTTCACTCGGTGGAAATTTATGTGAAATTAAAATTTTGATTTTCAAAGAATTGCTAGAAGTAAGCAATTTTTGATAAAATACGGTTTGTATGGATTTTGTGATCTGATAGTGTATGCACAAAATCAATGAGTGTTCACTCGATGGGGAGTCACTCACACGGTGAAAAATAATGTGAATTGCTCACATGATGGAAGTTTCGTGAATTGTTCACGGTTTTATGAAAATCACGTTATGGTTTTGAATAACGAATTTTGTTCGTCTTTGCAGGTTTGAAGGGGCGAATAAATTCTCGAGATTGTAATCACTACAGCTAGTGAAATTGTAAATAGGTAAGAGTTGGATGGTTACCATTTTGTAGACGCTGTTGTGAGCACCTTTATTCCATGATTCATCGTTTTGTTGATCGCTGTCGTAAGCGACACAAATATAATTACACTTTCTTACTACTCAAAATATAAATATAGCAAGGGCAAGAAAGGATCGATCCCACAGAGAGGTCTAGGTTGTCAAATTGTTATGGTTCCCTATAAATAACACCGGTAGTTTTGTGATTTTTATAAACGAAAATAAAATAAAAGCAAATAAAGAAATAAGCAAACAAATAAGATAGAAGAGATATTGGTTAAGGATTTCGTTTTCATTCACTAACATGCTTTTCACAATAACTAGAATTGATATTTAATCTCAACTTTTATCAAAGTTACCTTGATCGAGCACCTTTATTCCATGATTCATCGATGTGATTAGAAGTTCTACCAATTTATTTTCGGAGAATGTAAATATGAGACAAAACTAATATATTGAAAGAATCATATTATGTGAAATCCAACTATTCCATAACCAATAATAAACTTAGGTACTCATATTCATGGAGTTCATCACAAGAAGAAAGAGAAAAGACTTCATGGTTCTAAACCTAGAATAAAGTAGACCCCAATTGTGCCTAGGCTTCTCTATATATAGAGTTTTGTAACCTCCTCTTGAAGAAACTAGGAAACCTAATAAAAATAGGAAAGAGCACCTCCTTAGGAATTGTGTCCTGCGTCTTTGTATCTTATGGGCTCACGAAATGGTAACGATGTGTTGAAGTAGCCACTTTGCAAGAATGACGTGACTGCCATCATTACAACTCTTTCCCATCACCGAGCATGATGACACTTCCAAAGATGGTGTTTCCATCTTGAGATAACATCTCTAACTTTAAGAAATGGTATTAGATAGTCTTCTCTTCCTTCGGACCTATGAGTGATGGTGAGAGATCCTTCATCATCCGATTGAGTTGTACTTCCATTAATTTGTATTTCATTAGCTTTACCATAGGATGATTCGTTCTTGGTAGTGAGATCCTATTTGTTATTTCCCTATCAATGTAGACTCCATGGAAATGGAAGAAAGTCTATGGGAAATGACGGAGAACCAAGAAGTAAGGACTAATCATGGATGTTAGCAAATGACGATGACACTTCCCCAGGAGATAACATTCTTTGGTGAGTTGTTAGCGCTCCTTGTGTCATGACTTTACCCGTGCAATTAGGATCACGAGATCAAGGTTTTTTTATTTATTTTCAGACTTTTTCTCCATCGATTGACGGTCTTCAACTTGTTCCTGGGCAAACAATTCATGAATCCAGCACTGATGAAGAAGTCGATGTAAGTATCTTTTTTCGTGCAGGTGATCGTGGCATCTCCTTGAATGAAATAATAATAATTGTTGTTGATGAATCCAGGAAGAAATCATTGTAGATAAGCAGCATGTTGATGAAACGTGCTTTTCTTTGGGATATGGGAATATGGAGAATTCACGAAATCCCGAACCGAATGGAGATAGCGGCGTTGCCAATGGAGATTTCGGCATTGCCGAGCCTTCAAATGATTTAGAGACTCCCCTAGTAAGTATATCTCATGTAATATCTTCATAGAAGTATGAAATTGTTGATTTGTGAATGAATGAATGAGAATCCATGTGAGTATACGAGTAATTTTGCTGAAATACGTCACCAGAAAATTTCAGACTTCAGCCTTTTAGCAAAACACCGTAGAATCTTCGTTCGAAGTCGGATTTTCGCGATCTGCATATGTATCTTCAATCCCAGAAAATTTCCAAGGTTTTTCAAATAAGCTTTTTGAGTTTTGAGCATGTTTAGGGCCTGAAAAAGGCGAAATAGTAAACTTCCAGGAGAGTTTCAGAACTTTTTCAAATTGTATGTTGTCCAATGTTTCGGCCACATCTCCTTGCTCGTTTCTTCAATTGCTTTGAATTTTGGATATGTTGTAGAGGACGTCCATACGAAGAGAATGGTATATGACCATCCATAGATTCTTCACCAATTGCTCCCAGCTAGTCGGTTTGTATAGGACAGTGCAAAATTATCTCAGACGAGCTTGCTGTAAAACACTCATGTTGTGTCTTTAGACCATTCTATTGTGTCTTGAACGGTTGGTGAAGGATTTTAATGTCATTGATTCATTTGAGATCAGGACCCCTTGATTGATACATGAGTGTGGTGCTTGCAGTGTCGCCTTGTTTCTGTTAGTCGCAGAAACATCACTTCTGAAACCCTGGTCACGGGACCATAACTGAGGTTGCTCTCGAGAGGGGGTGATGTAATGACCATGGTTTCATGTCCCGGTGGTAGCATTTCTTTTATGATGAATGATCAGCACATGAGAGCCTGGTGCCACGGGTCTTGGACTGTTGAAACTAATCGCCATGATCAGTGGACCGTCAGTCCCCAGTATTTTGTCAAATCTCTCCTTTTCGTTTTCCTTTCTTATGGCAAGACCTAGATAGAGGACCCAGGTAGAGAAATTGATGTAAAGACCTAGATGGTCAAAGTTGGAGATACCTTGACGAAGGAATTAGTGGGAAGACGTGGTAGACACCAATCGACTGTGGAAGTTATGAATCCCGTCTAAGAATTGCTGCTTGCATGTTGTATGCTCTGGAAGATGTAGGAACCTTATACGACGTCGGAATTTGATGCTTGACCCCATATTTTGAAGCTAAGAGACTGAGTTATCAAATGAGAAAAGAATCACTCAATTTGTAGTTGTAGAAGTCAGCCAACGAAGCGTGCACATTTGTAATTTGTAATCCCGTACAAATTTTTCAGATTTCGTAGACCTGACGGTAAAGGCCACATCTTTCAGCTCGTATGTCCGATTGATGCGCCCTTTTGGTATGTTGTAGAAGAAACATAAACGAACATCTTTCGTTGAGGAAGTATTGTCCCATTCCTCACCCATTGGTACGTTTTTGTAAACCCATGGCCTGGAGCATGTCGTATCTCATTTGTAGAGGCGATGAGAACATCTTGTAGAAGACTTTGATTTGTGCCCGTCCGTCGTGCAATATTTGGGAAGATGTTCATGTTATCATGTTTTCATGTCTACATATCTTGATATGCATCATTAGGGCTTGGAGAAGTACGATCCATCGAGTAACACTTCAGAGAATGGATAGTTGATGAAGCCCTGTCATGAGAATGTTGCTCCTGAGACCGTTGTTGATGCTGAGATCACGAATGATTACACTCCGGAGATCCTTGTTGATGCTGAGATCATGTATGGTGTTCCTCTAGAGATTATTGTTGCTGCTGATACTGTGGTTGAAGTTGCTTTAGAGACCGAAAAGACTAGAACCATGATTATCAACATAATCTTTGCTCCTCCATCCAGTGAGCTTTTACATTCACGAACTAGTTGGTGGGTTGAGCATTCCCAAGGTGAAGGTGTACTGATCATCCAGAATTCTCTTGAACAATATGACTTTACTGTGAACTGGCTTCATCAGTGAATCGACGTTGTTGTGGAAGATGGCAGAACCGGTCTTCATTGTGGTGAAGAGAGGAAGTTCCTCAGTCGTGCAGTGATTTGTAATGTAGAGAAGTCACGTCGATGAAGCTTCATGGAATCACATCAGGTTGCAAATTCCAATAATATCAAGTCCCCAGTGTATGTTGAAGGATTTTGTGTCATCCATGGATGAATGACGTTGCATCTGCTTCAGAAGTCTTATCATGGAGATAGTGAAGACTCAGCGATTGTAGTTCAGTTTCACTTTGATTGTGTCGGTGGTGAATCAGTGTGTCATCGTCGAGATGTTTGTGCTGAAGCCAGAGGCGCCATTATCGAAGGTGTACTCTTTGATTGGGAGTACAATTTGAAGACTTCTTAGATACTTGAGCGTTGAAGCGTCGTATTATTTAAGCTTCGAATGTCTAAGGCTTGATCATCTCGGCCCCGAGTATCTTCTGTTGATTCAGCATTCCTTTCCCTGCGGTAGTGGGATTCAACACTTGTGCAGACATCAGAGCTTTCTGATTTTGTGGGACATACGGACACTCCTGCAAGGCTACAGAAAAACGCCTAAAGTGTTCCTTTCCATGCTTGGACATTATCTCAGTAATGAATGTCTCAATGCTCGATTCAGAGAAATGTCAGATTCAACCACTTGGTAAAATACTGTTGAAGTGAGATTACCAACTTATAGCATCTTGCAATAGCAGAGATGCTAGCATAATTGAGTCCCCATGCTAGAATAGCATGTGAGGAAATAAATGACATAGACATAGGATGAACGAGACTTGCCCGAGTGCAGGACTTTTTGATGAATGTCTATGCATCTTTTGCAGGTTCTTGTTTCAACCTCGTCAAAGTTCGAAATTCCTCCAAGTGCCCTTATGATGGAACGTCCGCCAAATCTTCTGGATCAGAACTTTCTTCGTTGGAGAGATGTGCAACCAAAGACGCTTTGTCAGTAGTCATCTTCTCGGCATGAATCCACGTCCATCCAAGAATCATGTCGTATCCAGGATCTTCCCGATTATGTGAAACTTGGTTTCGTCCAGGTTGAGCCAACTTTCATTTTGAGAGTGATGCAACCGCATGCATCTCTGAGCGTTCCTTCATGGTCTCTGATTGAGATAAAAGAGGAGTAGTAGCTTAGTTGAGTGATGCCTGCGACTCTGAGGGTTTTCAGTGGAATGTTGTTGATGGCGGTGTCAGCATCGATCAACATTCTTCCAAATTCATTTCCTCTGAGATGGACTGTGGTAAGCAGTCCCCAGTCGTGCATCTCCTTGTCTGTGGATGAAGGTTCAAGGATTATTTCCGGGATGGACAGATGTCTGACACAATGTAATTTGGTGTTGTGAACATGTCCTTCCTTTGTGTCTTAGACAGATAGAGCAATTTCACAGATACGCTCGATCAACGATTGAACTGCTTCTTTGACCGGTTGTTCAGAGATTCCAAAAGTTCTGATTAGGAGAGGATTCTTGTGTACTCCTTCAGTCCCCAGTTGAAGCTATTATGAATCAACCTTCTCTTTGAAGATGTGCTTCAAATATTGCATTTACTTGTTGGATGATCGATGAACCTATGAAGGCGACAATACCTGGGATTCTCCATTTCTTCTTCAGTTGGCTCTCTCCTGATGAACGACAATTTGATTGCACCATCTTGAACCAGACTTCCAGTAAATCGATCACTCCTTCATGAGAAGAGAGAAGTTTGAGTCTGTCTGATCGTTTCCCCGTTCGTTGATGTCGGGTCGAGGTTTGTGCTTTTCAGGATTGGTTATCTTTTCTTCGCGCCTTCAGAGGAGCCTGAGATGTTTGGAGAAGCGCTCTGATGCCGTTTCTCGGCTTTCCTTTCATTCCTTCCGGCAACAATGTTTGTTGAAGGCTGGAGATTGTACTGATTGTTGACTAGGCATCGGCTGCTTCGAGGTTCCTCCACCTTGCAGACTTTGCTCTTTACAGTAAAGCATGTGCAGTAGTCGCTGATCGTTTGGCTGCTTCATGAAGCTCTGAGAAAGTGTGGAACCGGAGATTTTCCAGCAAGGCTCTGTAAACTGGGATCATTCCGTTGATGCACAAGTCCGCCAGTTTTTGTTCAGTGACATTCGGGTCATGACAATCCAAAGCTTGGACTCTGAGCCTCTTCACATAATCGTTCGGATGTTCATTGCTTTTCTGAGACATTCTTCTTAAGTCGGAGAGAGTAATATGCTCTGAGACGAAGAAGTATTTCCTGTAGAAGGCATTAATAATTTCTCCCCAACTAGCGATGCTCCCAGGTGCAATGTTGTTGTACCAGGTGTATGCTCGGCCTGTCAGAGATTTCGATAATTCTTTTAGACGGGCGACATGATTTTGTTCGTGCTCTCCTAGTGCCTCCAGGAATCGAGAGATGTGTTCTCAAGCGTTCCCTGTTCCATTGTACAGTGTGAATGTTGGGGAGGTGTAGCCTTTCGGGAAAGGAATTCTTTGTGTAGAAGATGGATACAAAGGTTGATGACGATGAATCAGATGATGCTTTGTCTTTTCCTCGATCCTCCATGAAGCGTTCCAGGTCCTCACGAGTGATGAAGCCTGCAGGTTCCTTTGTTGGTGGATTATCTGCAGCTTTGTGCACCTCATCATCATCTACTACATGGATCGGAGTGACTTCAGGATCAGCAGCCGGAGATGTTTATTTGGCTTTTCCTTTCTTCTGAGCTTTCTCCGACATCTTGTCAGTGAGAGTTTTGAGATAATTGCACAGCTCTTTCCATGTGTTAGCCATGTCAATCTGATTCTTGGCAAGAGTTTCTTGCACCTTCATGAGATCACCTATGGTAGGTGGGTTTTCTCTAATTTCTTCGGGAGACCAGCCGAAGAGAGGATTTTTTCCAATGTTGGTTTGCGGAGGAGTGGTATCACCAGCACCGATGTTGGAAGCAGGAGTAGTTTCTGGAGTACCACCATGGTTGCTAATGCTAGCATTATTTGTGTTGGGATTGGTGACTGAACCTGACCTAAGATCAACCATTTTGTGAGAGTTTGATATTGCAACTGAGAGATTAATCTCCCACTGTGGTCACCAATCTGTGGATGGGGAAAAACGGTTTGCTGGTTTTGTAGGACAATGAAGAGTCGAGCGTGTGGTCGAGACTCCTCAACCGAGCAAACTGCTGAACCTCATACAGATGCACCGCTGCAAAGGTGGTGCTTAGATTCGAGAGATCAATCTGTAAGACTCCGGCCTAAACCAAGACAATGGCCGTTCTAGAGTCAATTCGGTCGCAAAGAGGGAGATGGTTTGATCTGTAGGAGGGAAGCTTAGAATTGTGTGGCATCAGTGATGATCAAGGATTGTGGGTGTGTTGAAGGTTTTTGCGATAATTGGTGAACTGTGGAGTTCGAATAAGTTCTGATGGATTGATGAATTCTTGAGAGTAGTTACTCGAGAAATTATGTATGGACGATTGCTGATAGCTAGTGATCATTCATTGTCCTCCATCATGGATTCAGAGACTTATTTATATTGTCAGAGTTGTGAACACCTTGATCCCTGTAAGTGTGACGGTTTCATGAGTGGAAGAGTGGGCAAGTGGAAGATCGTGGTAAAGTCAGTTCCATGTCGTGTGGAGACTTGACGGATCGTGCACATTTCTCATTCAACCGTTTACACAACTTACGCACATTTCTCGTCGTGGATGAAATCCACGTGCTGTAGGCCGCCAGACCAAAACCCTAGTTGTTATCCCCCAATTTGACGTGATTGATGTCTCATGAATCGTGGAGTCACATGATGATAGACGTGTATTTAGTTTGTCGGTTGTTGGTGATTAGACAATGAGTCTAGGTTTTGTTGAATCGAGCATGTATGACAAATGCTCGGCGATTCATGAATGTTAATGTTGCTCGTCGAGCAAATATTGTAAATTCGACGAGTTGTTGAATATTGATGAGTTACTGAATATATGTGGATTATTCGAGCAACTGAGCAAGTATTGCTCGATTCGACGAAATACTGATAAATTACTAAATATTGATAGTTGGATCAATATTCGAGCTACTGAGCAAGTATTGCTCAATTCGACGAATTACTGAATTTCGAGAATTTGACGAGTAATTGAGCAAGTATTGCTCAATTCGACAAAATAATGAATGTTGATGATTTGACGTACAATTGGGCAAGTATCGCTCAATTCGGCAATTTACTGAATGTTGATAATTTGTCGTGCAATTGAGCAAGTATTGCTCAATTCGACAAATTACTGATAAATTACCAAATATTGATAGCTGGATCAATATTTGAGCAACTGATCAAATATTGCTCGATTCGACGAAACATTTATTGGTGACGTGACCCAATAAAATATTAAAATATTAGTAAGCTACCAAATATTATATGATAAATTCAGATGTTGGTTGCTGAATCCATCATAAATTCATTAGTGTTTGAATCGTGCTCAGAGTGATGATTTCGTGGAGCATTTATTCAAAACCCTAATTTCAGATCATAGTTGATGAAACGCTGAAAATAGGTCATGAGTGATAGAGGGACCGACCACATTGGATGATGGGCGCCCATGTGGTGCCCGGTGCTCGAGTGAGCATGCACTAGGGTTCTCAGTTTGAGGATTGGTGAAAGAATGATGATTAAATGTTGGTTTCATCATTTACTGAAATATTGTTGGGTTCAGCATTAGGTGATAAAATCTAAATATGAGAGATGGGATCGACCAAGAGAGCATGGGACCGGCTCTTGGTGGTCACAGGACCAGTTGTTGGTCATTTGAAGAATTCTCCAGTTGATTGGAGAGAGTTTGGGCCCAGTATGAGCAATTGAGCAAATTAGGTCAGAATTATGAAAACATGTGGGACCGGCTTTGTGCAAGCCCTAGGAATGACTCTGGTCGGTCATGAAGTTATGCACGCGTTGCCGTGGTGCCCGTGTCTCCATACTGAGAGTTTCAGTATTTTTTGATGTGCGTTCGAGCGACATTGTGAATTTTCAGAAGAGTTTCATCTTGACTGAAATTCTTGATTTTTGTTGGAATTAGCATGTATGCTCAATTCATCAATATTAAAATAAAAGTGTTTTAATATTTAAAATTACCGTGAGAGGCTAGCCAGTCGTGTAACTATGTTGGCTTTTGGTTTTTCGTGATTTGAGCAATATTTGAGAAAATATGAAGAAATCATGAATTTTGCTCAAACCCAGGAGATTCACGAATTGAGGGAAATAATTATAAAAGACTATGGATTGTAAGGTGTGGGACCGGCCACGGCTAGGGCATGGCCGGCCGGCTAGGTTGCCCGATCCCGCACACCTTTCCCTATTTTATATTATCTTTCATGAATCCTTGAAGTTATGGAGAATCCTGAAGTTATGGAGAATCCATGAGTTTTATTGAAAACAAAGGAGTTTCGTGAGATTAGGGAATAATAATTATAAAAAGCTAAGGATTGTGAGGTGTGGGACCGACCCCGGCCCGGGCATGGCCGGCCGGCTAGGTTGCCCGGTCCCGCATACCTTTCCTTATTTTATAATATTATTTCATGAATCCATGAAGTATGGAGGATTCATGAGTTTTGCAAAAACAAGGAAAGTTGCTAAAATCAAGGAGTTTTCATGAGTTCATGAAATAACAAAAAAAAAAAGGAAAATAATGGGAGAGGCGTGGGACCGACCATGGCTAGGGCATGGCCGCCCGGCCGGTGGGCCCAGCCCTGGGCGCCTCTCATTATTTAATTAATATTTATTGCTTTCTCCCTGTTTTGTGTAGGATTCCTCATTGTTTCATATTTTTTGGATGCTCGTTCGTGCATCTGGGTGCTTAGTCGTGCATCATTGTCGAATACACTTACACCATTTTTGTGGGGCTTACTCAGTGGTAGTCCAGACGCCCGGTTGTTGAGTATTTATTACTAATTTATGAAATTCGGTGGAGAATAATTCATGAAACCGAGTAATAAAAATGAATAGTTGTTTATTATTAATTCATAGGATCAACTGTGGATTTGACTACGAATTTAGAATAATAAAACAAGCATTACCATCCTATGGGATCGTGGATTCGACCATAGAATCAGAGTAATTAAAATTATCTATCACCATTTCATGAGATCAGCTGTGGATTCGATCATGAAATCGGAATAACGAGATAATGTAGTAGTTTATTGCCATTCAATGAGATCAAGCCGAGGATTCGATCATGGAAGAGCAATTGTTTATTTCCATTCCATGGGATTAGGCCGTGGATTCGACCATGGAATATGAGCAATTGTTATTTCCATTACATGGGATCAGGCCGTGGATTCGACCATGGAATAAGAGCAATTGTAGACCATTCTGGGAATTCAGTGGTGAATGTCACGGCACAATTAATCTATTGAAGAAAAGATATTAGCCAGTTAAAGCTTCACATCCATTCTGAATGGTGCATAGTCAGGGAGTCACAGTGTTGTTTACAACCTGAAGGCGTTAGTGTTCTCAATCTACGGAGAACTGCCTGAATCTATGCACGATCTCTCCACATAATCAGGGAACGGTGAGTGTCACCGACGTCTTGAAGGCGTCCGCCGCCTAACTATTCTTCTATGTGGAGGTGGGTCTCTCTCATGCTGTCAGGGAACAGTGAGTATCACCGACGTCCTGAAGGCGTTAAGCTCTAAATCTACGGAGAACCGCCCAAATACGTTATTCTGCATAGAGGTCACGATGAAATGCCAGGAATCGAACGCTCAGCTAGTGGAGGCTTTTCGAAAACATATTCATCATGGCTTCATAAAATATGAATCGTTGCATGCCGGAAAGCCGTGTCTAAAACATGCCTCATGATTTTATGGTTTTGCCCTTTGTTGAAAATCCACCATCAACACTTATTTTTGTGATTTGTGAATTTGGTTTATTGAATATTCATTATTAAATGTAATCAGATAATTTATCTACTTTCTCCTCAATTTCGATATTTTGAATGATGATGAATTGTATTTGGGTGTTCTTATTAATGAACAATATTGAGTGGTGGTATTTGTAGTTTGGTGTTGGTGGTGCCCATCAGTTAATGATTTCAGTTGTTTTAATATAAATGGTGATGATGATTGATCACGTTTATAACAAAAAATTAACCATGTTTTTCCTATTTTCTCTCTCTAATGGTGGCCAGCGTAGAGAGGTCTGCACTGAATAGGTTGTGTTAAATTTTGTAACATATCTGGGTTCTTCAATTTGCATTCAAGTTGAACAGTTGGGTTGAAGTTCCAATTTGGGGAAAAACATCTCTCCAATTAAATTGCTAACGGCCGTGTTAACGGTGTTAACTAAATAGGTTTTATTTATTTATTTTAAATAATTAGTAAACGGAAGTCAAAAGTTAACGGGTCAACGAGGGTCAACGTCATTTCCAAGTACCAACCACTAAGTTGGACAAATGTTAGACCAAACACTAATATTGGTCAAAATGTAAGTACCAAAAACCAAATAACCCATTTCATGTTAATGAAAATTTAAGGCAATTTCATATTAATGAAAATTTTAGCCTTTTAAAAAAAAAGGACCCAAAAATTCCTAGCCAAATTGGGGTATACCCAATTTTAAGTGGACTCTTTTTAAGGGCCAAGGGGGAGTCCTAATGGGTGAAGTTACAAAACTACCCTTACCCTTTATAATTCTTATTACCCTAAATCAATTTTCATTTTTCTCATTTCAACTTCTTATCTTCATCTTCTCCTCCACCTCTACCTTACCGGCTTCTCCATCCCCCACAATTGAAAACTTGTCGATTAATTCATCGTAATCGTCGATTCGAAAATTCCGATTAATCTTCAAACATGGAGCCGCCGCGGCCTAGGGCTAGTCGTATGAAAACCACAAATAGAAAACGCAATGAATACAACCCTGAAATTGCAAATTCAGTTCAAAAGAAATACAAGAAAAAAGAAGTTGAAGAAGAAGAAATCAACGCCGCTGAAAAAGGAGAAATGGCGCGATTGAGAAAGTAAGGGCCTACTTAAACTTACTCCAGTACTTCAATTTCATGTTTGCATGTCAAATTAGGTCAAAAAACCGAATTTGTGAATTTGCAGTTATTTAGCCGGCAAGGTGTTTGTTCCACGACCCTTCCGACTTTTCATATTTAGGGTTAGTCGGCAAGCTCTTAGGTTGAAGATCTTGCCGGCTGTTGAATACTTGTAACTGATTTTTACAGAGTTGGCAAGGTATTCAACTAAAGAGTTTGCCGGCGATATATTTTTTTTTAGTCGGTGGGTTATAGTTTTTTACCCTGCCGGCTGTATTTGAATAGTTTGTGTCTCCTGATCCCTAAAGTTATAAAGTCGGAATGATATTTGAATACCACCCTGTCGGCTATATGTTAGCCGGAATTGTTTGGATTATAGACTCTGCCGACTAATGATGTGGAAAATCCTGTATCTACTGTGTTCATAGTTGTTATAAGCCGGCAAGTTATTTGAATAAGACCCTGCCGACTATAGTTTAGCCGGCTTGTAATTTAGATATCGACCCTTCCGACCATTGTTCCGCCGGATTGGTTATATATCTTGACCCTGCCGACTTTTGAATTTTTTCTTAATTGTTATTGTTCAGGTTGGCAAAGGGAAAGAAGAAAACTGTTACTCCTCCTTCAAGACCTCCCCATGTTGGTGACAAACTCTTGACTGCAACACATCGAGGGGCATTAGTTGAGCCGGGAACGCTCAAGATCCGTGAACGGAATGATTCTCAACCACCACCGGAATCAAATGATTCAGATGAAACTCCAGATGAAGACCAATCAATTCCATCTGGTAGAAGAGGTAATAATGATGATGTTGAAAGAACTCCGGCTGCTGGAAGAGGTAACAATGATGATGATGATGGTGATCAAGACATGCCACCTGTTGGAGGAGGTAATGATGATGGTGATAACAATGACGGAGATAAATATAAGGATAGAGAAGATGAAATTGTTGAAGAGGAAGAGGAGGAAGAAGAAGGTGGAGAAGAAACGGGTAATAATCAACAAACTCAAGCTAATGATCAACAAACCCAAGATACAACTACAACTACAACCGGAAAGAAGAAGGGGGTTATCACTAAACCATATGATTCCCACATACCTCCTTCTCACTTGAAGGTTACACTGAAACCAGGTGACCCTCCACGGGGGACCCCAGAAGATGGTGGAGATGTTCTTTTTGGATACAAAGACTCATGGACATGTCAAATCCAAAATACTGTTGTAAGTAATCTCAATCCGTCTTTGTTTTTAATTTAAGTGTATTTATCTTAAATTTGCTTCAAGTTTTTGTATTTCTTTTCATTTTATGTTTTTGGTATTTAGGATCACAAGCATGCCATCCGTCTCTTGAGGCATCAAGCTTCATGTTCGGTGATTTACAAATGGCCACTTGACATGGAATGTGACGAGGTGCAAGCGATTATCAAGAACTCCAGGTTGTGGCCTGCGGTGGAGAGTTCGATTGTTGAGTATGATAGAGTTACCGTATCTGCATTCTGTGAGAGGTTCTACAGAGAGACTGATACAATGTTATTCCCATTCGGTGAGATGGCGATAACTCCCGATGATGCTCATCAAATTCTAGGCCTCGAGGTTGAGGGAAATGCAATCAGTGATGGCTTTGATGATGCCATTTCTTGGTTCAAGATCTTCAAATTGACCAAAATTTGTTCGGTTGGGATCAGATTGAGACGGAGTCTATGCTTGTGATGAAGGAAGGTCATCTAAGCAAGAAGTTTAATCTGAAGAAGTTGAGGGACACATTATCTGGGACCAAGAAAATATATGATAAGGAAGGAAGGAAGGGTGGACTTGGTGCGAATCAATGCTACCGCGTCAGCTTATTTGCTATATGTCCTGGGCAAATGTATCTTCCCCGACAGTTCAAGAAGCTTGGTCGACTGCAAGTATATTCAACTATTGCATCCCTTTGATCAGATGCATAAGTATTCTTGGGGTACTGCGGTGGTCGCATTCCTGAACAATGAGTTGACAAAGGCTTCAAGGGCACTCACTGCACAAGTTAATGGAAATCTATGTCTCTTTCAAGTAATTGTATTGTCTAAATCATTTATATTTGCAAAATGCTTGTAAGATAAGATTCTTACTAAACTTTGTGTTTGCATAGGTTTGGGTATATGAGCACTTCCCTACTTTGGTGAAAGCCAACCCCCACGTCAAAGTGAACACTAAGATTGCGATTAATAAGCCAAGAGGACACAGATACAGTTTTAGTGGTGCTCAGGATAAGGATATGCCGCAACATCTTATCAACATGCGAATCGCCTTGGACAAATTGACTGCGGATGAGGTAATATTTGACCCGTATCGAGATGCTAGAAATCAAGGTTTAATCCAAAGGAGAAATGATGTTGCATTCTACTACGGTCCCTTGTTGTACACCCATGGATTTTTCAATGTACGATCCACATCGGGTAATGCAACAAGTGGGTTATGTACAAGAAGAACCCCATCCCAATGATGATCCGTTCTTTAAAGTGGAGAGGGCAGGGTGCACCACATCCCAAAAAAGTATTGACGTCCGTTACGCTCCACCACCAGGTAAATCTCATTGGAACGGAAGATGTGATCGTAAAGTCGATACGAGTCTTTTGGATAAGGTGACCGAAAGTCATGAAGATCATGAAAATTACATGCCGTGGTACTTGGATTTTGCTCGTCCTACTGTGATTAGGGAACAGGCTGTTGAACAACCGACTCGTAAGAAGAAGATGCCACCGAAAGACCCAACAACAAGTCTTAAGAACTTTGTAAGTATTTTAGAGTTTTTCTTATTATTTTAAGATTACATTATTGAATTAGTCTATTAATTGTTTGTTGTTTAATTGAAAATAGAAGGAGCATTTGAAGACCCTTGTGAAGATGATGTGTTGCGCGAGAGAAATAGGAGAGCGTTTGTCGATTGAAGAGAAAACTAAGCACATTGACTATGCTAGTAATGTTGATAATGAGGATGCCGACGAATTGTGGGAGCAAGCTAATGCTAAACTAAAGAGGGAAGCACAAGCCAAGAGGGAAGCACAAGCAAAGATGAATGCTGAAAAAAAGAGGGCTCGTACCCGTGGTGGTGGTAGTGGTAGTGGTGGTGGTCGTGAAAATGCTAAACGAGGCCGTGGTCGTGATGGTGAATGAATGCATTTCTAGTTTATTTCTTTATGTTGTGGTAGACAAATGTTAAGGTTAATGGTTGGACATATGTTTTTTTAAGGTTTATGTGACATATGTTTTCGTATTTTGGACAAATGTTGGATTTCTAGTTGTTGAATGAATGGTGTTTTTAGCTATGTTAAGTTTCAATAATTCCGCCGGCAGGGTATTGAGTAGATGTGTTGTTAAGTTACATTGCCGACTAAACCAGGGCCGACAAGGTTGTGAACTTCTAGACTGCCGGCCCTGACAGCAGAATTGGTGAAGTTACTAGGGTCGGCAAGGTAAGAAAATTAATACCTTGCCGACTGTTATACAGTCGGCAATGTATTAAATTATCGACCCTGCCGACTATGTGTAGCAGAAAATGACCTTCTCCTGATGCCTAAAATCATAAGGTCGACAGGTTTATAAAATTACGACCTTGCCGACTGTATAAAAGCCGGCACTCTAATGACCAAATACCATGCCGACTATATGTAGAAGAAAATGAACTCATGATGCCTAAAATCATAAGGTCGGCAGGGTAAGAAAATTACGACCCTGCCGGCAAAGTGTTAGTCGGCATATTGGGAAAACATTAACCTAGTCGGCGAGTTCAAAATTCAAATTTTTGCAAGTACAACTGCTGGTTGACTACCATAACGGCCAAATTTGTGCACCATCCTATAAATACACTAGTTCTCTCTACAAAACAACACACACCTATTTGCATATACTCTCCAAAGCTCATATCATCATATACTCCATCTAACTCTCTCAATACCTCTACATACAACAATGACATCATTTGATTCAAATGAAGATCTATCCATCACCAAAGCATGGTATGCGAAAACTCGGGTTAGAAATCAGTCCTCTGTAAGGGTAGATGCCGTAACCTTTTGGGCTAGGTTATACACCAAATATAGGCAAGAGTTTGGGAATCCTAATGGAAGAAGTGTTCAACAAATTCATGATAGGCACCTAGTCATCGAAAATGTGATACTTGCTTTTTTTTAGCTATCCAAAAACCGATTTTGAACGCTAGCCAATTTGGATTGTCCATTGAACAATTCGTAAGTATTTTTGTGGTTTATTTTACGTGATCCATGTTGTTTGATCTTCCTACTAAACACCACTAACAAAGTGAGTTTGTGTTTTGTTTTTGTAGCATGAAGTCATCAAAGCGCGCTACTTGGAGGAAAAGGGGGAAGCATTCACATTCGATGCAAGCTATCAATTCATGGTATCCAAAATCCCGGAGTATGCCCCAGACTTTATGGAGGGTGGATTGGACTGGGATTCCTCCGACGAAGATTGATGGTTTTAGTGTAGGTTTTTTGGGTAGATCTCTATGTAAACCCTCACGAGACTATAACTCGTCCACTAGGGTCGCCTAGGGGTTCAAAGGCTTGATGCACATGCTAAGTGCATTCGTTATTCCAACGACAAGGAGTTAGATTTTATGTTTCAATCAATGTAGTAACAAAAATTGCATGAATAAAGTGAATTACATCTTCCCATATTCTGCTTTCTATTGGGTATAACTAAAGGTCGGCAAGGTTACATTGCCGACTTTCGACAGCCGGCAATGTTAGAAATTATTTGCATGCCGACTATTAGTCAGCCGTCAATGTTAGAAATTATTTGCATGCCGACTATATGATAGCCGGCATTGTAGGAAATATTTATATGCCGACTATAAGATAGTCGGCCCAAGATAGTCGACATTTTCTTCATTCATAGACCTTTCCGGCCAAAAATAGTCGGCGTTTTCTTCATCCGCATACCATGCCGGCTAAACTTAGTCGGCACCTTATTCAAACGTCGACCTTTACGGCCAAAGTTAGTCGGCACCTTATCCAATCTTCGACCTTGCCGACTTTTTCACATTTTCAGAACCGAAAGTGTTGATCGAAATCGAACTCATAAGACAAAAGGTTTAATCTACTGAATTCATAATTTCAAATTTTAATCTAAACTCAATTAATTAACCTAATCAAAATTTTTAGTATTAATTAAACAAGGGTATATTTGCCATTTAGAAAATACATAGTTAAGGGGCGGCTTGTTTACTTCAAAATGACTCAGATTTTATCTTATTAGGTACACCCCAATTAATCTGGGTATAACCCAATTTGAGGCAAAAATTCACGGTCTTTTAGGGACATGCGGAGAGGAACATCAATTTCCTTTCTCGAGTCTGTCTCCTGACCCGAGTACATAGGAACATGAGCGGCAAACGCTTTAAATGGCGAGTTTGAACTTCACTTCCTTTTTAATCACTACATATTCCCGTTTCAGAACCCTAGAAATTTCAATTTCTTCTTCACATCCTTTTTGATCACTACATCTCCCCGTTTCAGAAACCCTAGAAATTTCAGTTTCTTCTTTTCTAAATCAATGGCGTGGTCTTGTTCTAAATGCACTTTTCTAAACCCTCCGTCTCAAAAATCAACATGCCAGATTTGTCTCTACTCATCATCATCATCATCAGTTTCATCCTCTTCTCCCTCTCCTTTTTCTTCTTGTTCTCCAACAGCGACTCTGAAATGGTCTTGCAAAGCCTGTACCTTTTTAAATCCAATCGGTCAACATAACTGTGAAATTTGTGGAACAAGATCCTCTGCGTCGTTACTATCTGATTTTGAAGATTTAGATCCTATTGATTCAGATGGAAAATTGGATTCTTCAATTGGTTCTGTTTTCTTGCCCTTGAAAGCTTGTCAAAATAAGAGGAAAGTTGAACAAATATCTACTGAAGAATCAACTGATTGTTTTCTCGATGTGGGCGAGTCTTGTTCTTCGAAATCATCCAGAAAGGAAGGAACTTTCTCGGGTTAGTCTTGATTTCTTTAGTTGTTATTTTAGGGTTTTATATTTGAACTCAATTATAGGAAACAGTCAGCGTGGAGGCCAAATTACTGGCCTCAGTCCCCTGGCCAAATGGGATGTTCCCAGTTGGGCATCCCATCCTTGAAATAGTTTAATCTTGAATTGATGTACATGTGCAGGTACTACGGAGGAGAAGAAGGAAATTGAGTTGCAAACATTGAAGGTCTTGAGTTACAATGTATGGTTTAATGAGGACTTAGAACTGCATAAGAGAATGAAAGCATTGGGGGATCTCATTCAACTGCATACTCCTGATGTCATATGCTTACAAGAGGTGACACCAACAATTTATCAGATTTTCCAACAATCTAGCTGGTGGAAAGTTTATCGTTGCTCAGTTTCATATGAAATGGTGAACAAACCTTATTTCTGTATGCAGGTATGATTTGATTCACCCACTTCAACTATTGGTGATGCAATTTATGAATGGATGAAATGAACTTCCTTTTTGTGTCGCATTTTGAATCACTTACTTGTCACACTTTAATAAATTTTGGCAGTTGAGTAAATTACCCGTAAAATCCTTTAGTTGCAAACCCTTCAGCAACTCTATAATGGGGAGAGAGCTTTGTTCGACTGAGATTGAAGTTGGAGGTGGAGGTGGAGGGAGCAAGCAATTGGTTATTGCTACTAGCCATCTTGAAAGCCCCTGCCCTGCCCCACCAACATGGAATCAGATGTTCAGCAAAGAACGTGTTGCTCAAGCAAAGGAAGCCATACTGATTCTTAAGGGTTCGCCGAATGTCATACTTGGTGGTGATATGAACTGGGATGACAAGTTGGATGGTCAGTTTCCATTACCCGATGGTTGGGTCGATGCCTGGAGTGAGCTAAAGATTGGAGATAATGGATATACGTATGATACCAAATCGAATCAGATGCTATCAGGCAATCGGACTCTACAGAAGCGATTAGACCGATTCATGTGCTTTTTGCAGGATTTCAAAATATGTGGGATCGAGTTGATCGGTAGGGAAGAATTACCAGGCCTTTCATATTGTAAGGAGAAGAAAGTTAAGGGTAAGCTGCAGAAGTTGATGCTCCCTGTTTTGCCTAGTGATCATTATGGATTGCTCCTTACAATCTGCAACAAGTGATGAAAGAGTCTTCCATCATGAGGGGTAACTCTTCTTTTTGGCTTGTTTTCTGGATGACACATTCAACGAGAAATTCTCAGAAGGAAGTTTGTTACATGTCAATAGCCGTTTTTTTTTTTTTTTTTTTTTTTTGGTCTCTATGGTTCAGTAGTTAGCTAACTTTTGTGAACGACCAAAGACCATTGTCCTTATCCTGGATGGCAGTCTCTTTTGACTTTTTGTAAAAGGTGGTTTCTCCTTTCTGATGTATACATGTAGATGCTGCCTTCAGTTTTGGCGATTGAAATTTCATCTGAAATATACCTGTTATTCCCAAATGTTAATGGAAAGTAAATTCTGTCATACATTTGCATCATTTGATGAAGTCACTGTTCACTGAAAGTTCTTTTTCCCTAATTAGAACCTATAGCATATCTAAATTCTCGTTGTCAGGTTATCCAATGAAGAAGGATATACGGCTTATAACTTTAATCTGTTCGAGTTTAGGACGTCGCATCTGGAATAGAAGGTTTCAGTCATATGTTGTCAAACATAATACAACCCCAGTAATTTGCACAGGTATGAGCGGACTGCAATAATGTTTAAAAGTTATTATTCGTAAGTGGTGACGTTGTGATTACAGGCCAAATCAAACATTGTCTGTACAAGCTATGAATTTGTTGAAATTACATTATGAAATGATTTAGCCTGTCTGCTATGAAATGTTATCGTATTATCTCTTTCTAAACCACTTAACCATGATGGAAGTCCTGACTTGGATTTATCTCCATGATCAGCTAAATACAACTGTAGTGAACAAGCTGCAAGAAATTAAACCCAAGCTTTAAGAAATCCATTAGTATCATCACTGTGCGGGGGATAAGACTGAAGCTATATCTAGAAAACGACAAGGCAGTTTGGCAGATTTGTTGCTTAGAATGTATTAGCAGAAATGGAAGAAAAGATAATCTACTGAGAAACTATTCAATGCATTTTCATAATCTAATTGATTACATAGTAAATGCAATGAAGCATTCAATAGCTAACCTGGATCAAGATCTTTTTGGATTCCATAATCCATACTAGCACTGAGGGCATGAGCGCTGTTTAACCTACAACCAACCCAATAGATGTAAGTTCATCGAAATAGGATCAGTTGATGAATTTCCCATCAAATTCCACTTTTAAAATGTTGTAGCAACGGCCATGGTTCCGGAGATTATTGTTTATCTTTCTGACTAATGCCAGTCTTATCATTTTAAACTATTTTTTTGTCCATTTTGGCATAGCGGTCGTCCAGCTGTTATAGGTGGTTTAACAATGCCACAACGGTAAGGCCTTCAATGATAATTGTTATAACGGACAACGGTAATAACGATGCTTTAAAAGCTTCTATTCACTGCTTTCCGCAATCAGCAGGAGTCATTGTATTTGGTCATATTTTTATGCCTATAACGGACAACAGTAATAACGATTCCTTAAAAGCTTTCTATTCACTGCTTTTTGCAATCAGCGGGAGTCATTGTATTTGGTCATATTTTTGTGCCCAAGTAACAACCTGCCTACAGGTCACCAGGGGTTGAATATATTCCATAAGAGGCCAGAGATCATTATGGTAGCATGGCTATATAAAGATAAGTGTTGGTCTCTGGAAAACACCTTGGTTTTATCTCCTTACTCAGATCAGAGCTTCTCTATTGTTTGCTTTGTGCAAATCCTCTTCCGGTAAAAGTAGAAGTGAGCATTGTTTTCTTTCCGCAACTTTTAACTAATGATAAATCTTTCATCATTATGTTTCTGAGTAATCTCCTTGTTAACCTTCGAACTTTTGTTTTTGTTTTGTTTTTTTGTTTGGGCTGAATCCCAGGTTCAGGAGCTCTTTTATCAATCTCATATGGCAAGCAACAACAACGATAGCCAAAATCAGCGAAGCACCTATCTAGGGAAGGCCATGGAAGTTTGCAATGGGGGTGACACAAAGAACCAGTGGGACAAACTCCCCAATGACATGGTTGAGACATTACTGGGACAACTTCCCTCAGAAGATATCTTCTGGTGCCAAATGGTTAGTAAGACATGGTATACAATTTTACACTCCACATCATTTCATTCGACATCAAATCAGTTATTTGAGCGATGCCCATGGTTTATACTTGCCAATGCTAAGGATAGTTATGTGTACAATATGGAAATTGGTGATTTGAGTCCCATAAAGTTAAAACTACCGAAGGAAAGATGCGTCGTTCCTATTGCTGGATCAGGTGGACTTGTATGTTTTGTATCTAAAAGTGACAAATCATCATATATGTGCAATCCTTACACTGGTATGATACGCACGCTACCTTGTTTTGATTCAACCGTTATTGACTCAAGCAAGGGAGTAGCAATGCATTACTCATCATCAGGTTTACAATACAAAGTATTTGTTCTGTACGGAAATATGCAGGTGAAAGTAATTTCTTCTTTAGAAAAGGAGAAAGCTTGGTTTGAGTTACCAGCTGCACGAGAGTATGCAAATTTAGGAAACTGGTGGAGCAATGATGTACCCCCAATTATCGGAAAGAAAGGTATAACAGTTAATGTTAGTGAAGGTCAAATTTTAGTGTATTATCTCTTACAAAATACTACGTTAATCTGTTTTAATGAAGAAAAAGGCACAATATCTGTCTGTCCACAATTAAGTTTCGGTGAGAAAGTACAAGCACGTCCTGTAGGCTTGGTTGAGTGTGGTGGAAGGGTCTTAGCAATGATTTCAAAGAGAGTAAGACGAGGTTCTTTAATAGAAATTTGGGAGTTCAATTACAAGCAGAAAGGTGAATGGAGTCGCATCTCTAAGACTTCAACAAAGATGTCAATATGTTCCAGAACATGTAAGATCAACTGTACTGGTAATGGCGATTATATCATGGTCCATATGAAGCATATCTTTCGGACTCGGTCAAGAACAATTGATGATTTATCACTTCTTATAAATAACATCAAGACAGATACTTGGGAGAATCTAGACACTCATCTTCCCCACCGGAAAGTGTTGTTGCTTTGTGCTTTCAAGCCAGATATCCGAGCAAAGGTATAATATCATATGAAAGCTTATGTGTGGATAACTGGAAATTCTTGAGAGAGAGTCAGTCAATTTCCCATTTCCCTGACGCAAATAGATTAGCAAATAAGTGTGCGGATGAGTTAGCAAAATATGCTCCCATTTCCCTGACGCAAATAGATTAGCAAATAAGTGTGCGGATGAGTTAGCAAAATATGCTCGTATAGAGGGCATTACTAGTAGTTGGTTTAATGTTCCTCCTCATTTTCTGTCAAACATTATTGAGCATGGCTATGCATAAATACTATATTTCTTTGGCATAAAAAAGAAAAAGTAGGATCAGTGGTTAATGATAATTGTCACTTTTGTGGAATAATTTATTTGTTATGAGTATTTTCATAACATAAACATCAAACAAGCTAGCTGTTACTGTTTAATTCATTTATAGTATTGGTGGCTCAGGTGTCTGCTGCCCAGAAAAAGCTGCAACCATCGTGATTATATCATTTGACAACCAATCTTCGACCACGAGAGATCCCCTGACCTGATTATGGCTTCAACCTCTTGTTCAAGTTTTTTGTCATCAATCTCATACTCAATGTGTTTTTGTCTTTCCATCGCTTCATAACGTTGCTTTTCCAATTCAATTTCTTCCTTGGTCAACTCATAGTCATCATCAAGTCGTATTCCGGTTTTTTCATAAAGTTCCTCTTCACCGGACCTACGAATTTCATCACGCACCAGCTGATCGTATTTCTCAAATTCATCTGGATGCTTGAACCTCGTTAATATAAATCTAGTATTTTTCACATAATTGAATAGGTTCTCTTCCTCCTTAGTTTCAAAGCGTCTAAGAGTGTCCCGGTAACCCGGAAGACCCTGGTACTCCGTGAAACGGCGAATGCTTTGGTTTCCTTCCATCAAACCTAATGTTGTTGGTAATCTATTAAAAGATATCTTTTGCAAAATTGCTCTCATCGACATTTTCACTGTGTTCCCTTTGGAAGAAAAGAAAGAGATTTGAAACCCTAGAATATTTGTTATGAGTATGATTTGTAATGTTCACGCAACAAATCATCTGTCGGTTTATGTTTATTCCGGGCTAGCAGGAACTAATCCAAACCAAATATACTTTTATTTCCACTAGTTTTTCACCCGTGCGATGCACGGGTCTTTTTCTCGCTTATGAAATATTGGATCCATATTTTAAAATTAAACCCTTTTGAAAACGAAAAAGTTATATTAAAAATAATAAAATTCAATAATCTTATGAACTTAAAATCTAAATAGAGCATTTTATAAACTAATAAAATATCAGATGCAAATAATCTGTTTTAAAAGATTCATTCATGGGCTTGTATTGCAATATCTTCATTGCTTATTAACTTCTTGAGCTCATTTTCTTTATATTATACTCTTGCCTATTGTGGTCCACCCAATGATTATATGTGTTGGTGCAAAAATGATCACCCCAACAATCTTCGAGATGCGAGAAAGTTGATCCAATCGCTACTGTTGATGAAGAATCTCCAAATAATTGATTAAAATAGGTGGGGTTACCTGCAAAAACACTCCGATGCTAAAGTCAGCGGATGTTCTATGCAAGTGTATTGTGGTGAAAAGAATAGAATTCTGTCCTTTTGGGTTGAAATCTAGCCTCTATATATAGGCAGAAAATAGATGTAGCTTTAGGGTTCCAATAGTTATCCAAATAACAACCCATCTTTATAAATCCCAAATAACAACCAGATTCATGATAAAATTTGTTATCCTTTTCAATGTTTATCATAATTCTTATTTATCTTAAGTAATAATTATCTTGAATAATACTTATAAATATTTAAGATAATTATCCTCTTTAATTTAGGATCTTGCATTTATCTTAAATAAAATTAATAATTATAAACAAATAATTATTCAAGACTTTTGGGCTTCAATAATAAGCCTAGTGGGTTTCCATAATAAACCCACTGATTTCCCTAATAAACCAAATCCAGGCTTCCATAATAAGCCATGTGGGTTTCCATATTAAACCCATCGGTTTCCTCAATAAACCCACCGGTTTCCACAATAAACCGTATTTTACCGATATCAAATAGCTTGTGCGGTACGCACGTACACTATTTTAATAGGGTACAAACATCGCCCCCTCAATAACCTTCGCGGCTCGTTCAAATTCGCCATATGCCGTTTTTCGGATAACCTTTCATGGCCTTGGCCATCTTGTTGTGTGGATTTGCCCCAATGTCGGCTTAATCATATCATAAGCCACTGTTCTTCAATCACCAAACACGTTCAAAGTACCAATAATGTACTCAAAATTCCATATAATAATTACCCAAATGCCAAATAGATCGGCATGTTATGTCCTCTTGCTCTTCCTTTAGCTAACAAATGACTTACATGTTGGTGTGACATCGGTGATACGCTTCGCATCATGTCCAATAGTCACCACCGCCATGATCGATTTTGACTCTCACTTGAATGCAGGATGCTCCCGTATCTTGGTAGGCACTTTGATTGCCCATATGCTCCTGTTATGGCCTTGAATTTTCCGACTCAACGTTCTTGTGTCTGCGAATAATGAATGTACGACAATCTCTGGTGTACAGGTTGACTGTCATTAGCTTTTTGTCATACATTTTCTTTCATAATAAGCCATCGGTTTCTACAATAAACCGAACTAGGCTTCTATAATAAGCCATGTGGGTTTCCACAATAAACCCACTGGTTTCTACAATAAACCAAATTGGGCTTCCATAATAAGCCATGTGTTGGTTTCTTTAATAAACCACCGGGCTTCCTTAATAAGTCCGGTTGGGCTTTCTCAACAATCCAGAGTTGGTTTCCTTTATAAACCACCGAGCTTCCTTAATAAGTTCGGTTGGGCTTCCTCAACAAGCCAGAGTTTGTTTCCTTAATAAACCACGAGCTTCTTTAATAAGTTCGTTTGGGCTTCCTCAATAAGCCAGAGTTGGTTTCCTTAATAAACCACCGAGCTTCCTTAATAAGTTCGGTCGGGCTTCCTTAATAATCCAGACGTGGTTTCTTTAGTAAACCACCGGGCTTCCTTAATAAGTCCGGTTGGGCTTCCTCAATAAGCCACATGGGCTTCTATAATAAGCCATATGAGTTTCTTTAATATTTTTCCTTTGCTCCTTTCGCTCCATTTTAGCTTTAGCTTAATTATGTTGAAACACCTTGTTTTCGCCTTTCTCTTTATTAGAAAGACATCGCAACAATTTCCTTTATAATCAAATACTTTGTCTGTCTTTCTATTTATTAAAAATACATTGCAACTATTCCTTTGACAAAATACTTCGCCTTTGTTTTCCTCTTTTTTTAGAAAAACATTGCACGTATTCCTTTAATAACCAAAATACTTCGTCTTTGTCTTTCTCTTTTATAGAAAGACACTGCAACTATTTCCTTTAGTAACCAAAATACTTCGTCTTTGTCTTCCTCTTTTCTCCCTGGGCGTTCGTTCCTTCAACCTTAGCCGCCCCCCATTACTTGCCATGATACTGAAAAATATGTCTTTTATTGTTTGACTTCTTTAAACAGTTTGTTTTTGATTGCATGCTAGGCGTCACTTTAGCCGCCCCCAATATCTGTAGAGATATATTCAAATAGCAAAGACGCCCCCAGGTGAAGCAGGAAATAAATCTATTGTATCAGTTACTCACTTGCTAGATGGCTCTTGGATTATGATCATGTATCTTTTCCGTTGCCATCTTATTTCTATTGGAGTCTCCTTTGAAATATTGTCTTGGAGTGGCATGTCTCTCCGTCCTAGACTCTTTATCGAAATAGCTTTGTGTGGTCTTGTCCAGCTAGTCGTGTGGAGTCCACCAAGTTTAGCTTAATAATTCAAAGTACGTAAAATGTACTTAACACTTCCTACGTGGGCCTTGGCATGACCTCATGCCGAACATTGCTTTCGTGAGGTCATGTTGCTTCCAGCCGGTATAATTGGTAAGATTCTTGTATGGCCAACTGTCAACTATGCATCTTCTCTTGTAAACTTCTTAGCTTGATTATAACATTTTGGATCACGAAAGACGCCACCGGATCCCTTATATGGTGGAACTTACGAACAGGTCGCATGGATGCGACAATTTCGTACCTTATTTATTGATGTGTAGGATTGTATGCAGGACCTTTATTAACCTTGAACACATCTTTCGAAACTCCACGTACCAGCATGTGAGGCTCTATTCTTAGCCCAAAGCCTACGTGTTACCATCATTTGCCCTAGCCGTGACCTTAATTTTTCCAGCAGGAACGACTTTAATCATTCCGACCTATACGTCAAAAAAGAACAAGTTCCTTTGTGACCCCATTATAAATCTTCTCTTCCAGAAGTGAGCAGCTTGGTCTAATGGTGCGCCTGGTATTTTAGTCGAAGACTCTTGCGGGACTTTGATTCCTTGTGAAATTCGGACTTTGCATCGTGTCGAACTCCTTTTTCTTTTTCTTTGAGGAAACTGTATCACCGATGCGTATTGTAATAGCTTTGAAGTGGATTCTTGAACGCCTTGACTCCAACGATCAAGTTTGAATTAGGTTGAACTGTTAAACTGTGGAGTATCAACGAGAAACACCCATTACAAAGTCTTCCATGACTTGTTGAGTTTCGGTCACGTCCGGTGTAGACGTGAGACATCCTGTGCTCACAGCAGGGGTAAGGATTTGATCTTTGTACACGTTAAACACCAAGCCAAGTATAATATGCTGATAGTTCAAAACAACCATGTACTAATTAATTACAGACCCATGACCTCGTGGATAATGTATGTTTCATGCAAAAACAATACATCATCACTTGTATTCTTATTTATCAAATATCGTGGCAGGCAGTTTGATTAAACTTTAAACAATATTGATGATACTTAGCTTGTTTTTATGACGACCGAAGCCTTATTCCTTTTCCTCCGTCAAACGTTTTCCCTTCGAATTCGTTCATTCCTAACAGGGCCCGTCCTCTTTCTCGAGCGCTCCTTTTCATGCCTAGATTTCTTTGAGTGACGATCATTGTTGTGACCGATCCTTCGACTATGCTTTACATGTCTTGTACCATCTTGCCTATCCCTCTCGGTTGCATAGTGATGATTATCATCGGTGATATAACGATCGTAATAGCCATCGTCGTAGTGATCACGGCTTTGATAATCATCCCTGGCATTCACATCTCATCTTTCGTTACTTGGGCTACGCCGAAGACGATCGACATGAGTTTCGTTCCACCTGCGTGGATTGTCTTGCTCTTGGTGACGGTATGACCTTTCACTTTCAGAGCGAGGGATAGCATCCTATTCAATCTCCTTTCTCTTTTCCAACGCAATTTGCAGACGCTTGTTCTCTCTTTCAAGTTCTTGCAAACGCTCCCTTACTGTTAAATCAATTGGTGTCACCTGATGATTGTTGACCTGAGTAACCCACGAGATATTAACTCAAGCAGCAGGTGGGACGTTCGTTTGCATGGCTGGTGAGCCTCTAACTTGTGAAGCTGATCGATTGTTAACTTGTTCAGCTAACGGATTGTTAACCTGAGAACGTACTCCTCCGTTAATGGTGTCTTCTTGGCGACATTCTTGGAAGCTAGGGTGTTGGCTTTGAAAACCTTCACGATGATGGAAGCTTCGGCTGGTGGTTGGAGGTGGTGACCTGCGCATCGGGACGTTGTTCTCTCTGAACCTTAGATAAGATCCCTCAAACCGAGATCGAGATGCTAATGCCAATGACGACATCGACGTTTCTCTTCCATCCCGTTCGTCGTAATCTCCCTGGACAACAACACTTCTCAACGTTCGCGGGTTTGCTTGGATGGGTGCATCCGTATCCATCTCCAATTGATTTGCTTCGACATATCCATACACTCCTCTTTCTTTTTAACTTTGCTTTCAACAACTTTGGCGAACTTTCAAAGAACTTTTTGGATCCCCCTATGTGTCTGTTGTTAGTGCTTGATTTTGTACTTATTATGGTGTTTTATGTTTGTGTGGTATTTTTGAGAGATACACTTGTGGAAAAAGTTGCTAACGAAAAGTGTTTTTGGACCCCGGAGAGAAAGTACTAAAGACACCCTCATTTTGGATAAAGGCACCCCCATGCACCCGGTGATCGGGGCACTTCATCCTCTCATTTCAAATTTCGGTTTGGGAATTTTGTTCTCAATGAAAGATTATATGGAGTTTATTACGAAGATATTTGGGAGTCAGACTATATAAAGGGTGTGGACTCACGTGAAGAGAGGGGAGAGTTTGGGAGGCGTCTGAGAGTCGGAAAATCAAGTTCTGAGAATATCTTTTACATTGCTTTGCATGAGCAAAAGAACACGAAGAACATCGGCCCCTATAGACAGTCGTTCATACAACGGTGATAACGACTTCCAGCGTGGGTCGCGGAGATCACGAAACAACAACAATGTTTATTATCGTTCTAATAAGAGTATTTGCAACAATTATAAGTGTTGCAAACACCCAGTTTAATTATTTCTCCCATTTCATCATTTGTGAACCATTTTGGAGCAATGAAATCAACTTTTGATGTTTTTCCAACATGATGACTAAATCCATCCTCGGGCGGCTTAGGAGGAAGCCATTCTTTCAAGAATTATGTAGTAACATTTACTTTATTAATTTATGCAATATTTTATATGATTAATTGCATTGATAAAAAATGAATTAAATGATTTTATTAATCAAATGTGTTTTCTCTTGATGATGCATGCTTAGTTTTAGACTCTTGATGCGTTATGCTTGACTAACATTTGATATTTTGGAAATCCGATTTTGGCAATACTTTAGAATCAAATCAATTGTTTAAATTGCATAAATTAATTTAAAACCACATAAGTATTGATGAATTGTGAAATCCTAGCTCCATCCTCTCCATAATTCTCACAACATCTTGTATTTTGAGTTTGTTATATTTTGCTTTAAAATTAAGTCTAAAATCTGCTTTCACAAGTCTCAACGAACCTTTCACTACAACATCATTGAAAATACCCATCAATTTTTGGCGTCGCCGACGCGGACTTGTCTTTAGGCTAGAGTTTTTAGATTTTCTTTTAGTTTTTTATTTATTTGTTCTTCTTTACGTTTTTGGGTTTTTGTCTTTTCCTTTCGATTTTGGGATTTGGAGGCGAAAGAAAAATTTGCCAAAGCTTTTTGGTGGATACTTAAAGATTTGGAGTTAAAGACAAAGCGAAAGGAGCGAAAGAAGAAATTTTTTTTTTTTTTTTATATATTTTATAAAAAGAGAAAAAAAAAAATATAGAGATATTTTTATTTTATTTTTTAAAGACTTTCCTTTTCTTTTGAACCTTGGATAAGATCCCTCAAACCGAGATCGAGATGCTGATGCCGATGACGACATCGACGTTTCTCTTCCATACCGTTCGTCGTAATCTCCCTGGACAACAACACTTCTCAACGTTCGCGGGTTTGCTTGCTGATTCATCAAACTTCCGATGGGTGCATTTTGGGCGGAATCCATCTCCAATTGATTTGCTTCGACATATCCATACACTCCTCTTTTCTTTTAACTTTGCTTTCAACAACTTTGGCAGAACTTTCAGCGACTTTTTTGGATCCTCCCGCAACTTTCTGAAAAAGTTCTGAATCTTTCAGCAACTTTCTTAAAGTGTATTTTTCAACTTTTGAGCAATGAAATCGTTGTATTTTTAACATTTATTTTATTAATTTATGCAACTTCAAATGAAAAGTTGTGATATTTCTGCAACCTTACCTTTAAAAGTTGTGATATTTCCTTCTAAAAAATCGAAAAGTTGTGATATTTACTGCGAACTTAAAAAAGTTGTGATATTTTCTACAACTTTCTGAAAAGTTGTGATCTTTCTGCGACTTTTCTGTTAAGTTGTGATATTTTCTGCAACTTTCTGAAAAGTTGTGATCTTTCTGCGACTTTTCTATTCACAATGATTTTGAAACCCTAGTCTCGAAAATCGCTTGGGAACAACTTCTATTACTTGGAGAACACGATCTTTTCTCGTTGTCCCCTTAGTCGGCGCCAAAAGATGTTGGTGCAAAAATGATCACCCCAACAATCTTTGAGATGCGAGAAAGTTGATCCAATCGCTACCATTGATGAAGAATCTCCAAAGAATTGATTAAAAGAGGTGGGGGTACCTGTAAAAACACTCCGATGCTAAAGTCAGCGGATGTTCTATGCAAGTGTATTGTGGTGAAAAGAATAGAATTCTGTCCTTTTGGTTGAAATCTAGCCTCTATATATAGGCAGAAAATAGATGTAGCTTTAGGGTTCCAATAGTTATCCAAATAACAACCCCATCTGTATAAATCCCAAATAACAACCAGATTCATGATAAAATTTGTTATCCTTTCCAATGTTTATCATAATTCTTATTTATCTTAAGTAATAATTATCTTGAATAATAATTATAAATATTTAAGATAATTATCCTCTTTTATTTAGGATCTTGCATTTATCTTAAATAAAGTTAATAATTATAAACAAATAATTATTCAAGACTTTTGGGCTTCAATAATAAGCCTAGTGGGTTTCCATAATAAACCCACTGGTTTCCCTAATAAACCAAATCCAGGCTTCCATGATAAGCCATGTGGGTTTCCATATTAAACCCATCGGTTTCCTCAATAAACCCACCGGTTTCCACAATAAACCGTATTTTACTGATATCAAATAGCTTGTGCGGTACACACGTACACTATTTTAATAGGGTACAAACAATATGCTTTTACTTCGTCCGGTTTGAATTGTACTGGTTCGACAATCGATTACGGCCATCGAATTACATTTGTCACACAATAATTATTATTTCTACATTCCCTTCGTCCAACCAAACTGATTACTGTTGCTTGGCAACTGAATATTTTGTCATGTTGACGTTGAAATTAATATACATACATCATATCAAAATGTTATGTATTTACCTCGTTTTCATTATCTCTGCTAGCAATTAAACACATTAGGTTTCAGGCTTAACTATAGTAAGAAATATGAACTTAAGGTGGATTGTCAGATAGATATGAACCAAGTAAGACCCAGGTATTTTATGACTATCAACAGAAACAAAGGGTAAAGTCTACAACTGATCCCCATACCCAGGTGCATTGATCTTTATAACGCAAGTTGCCGCTGATGCGAAGGCTCTTTTTGGTTTTTGATGATGCTAAGGCTTTTCAGATTCGAGATCTTTAAAAAGTCTTTGAGAGTCTGAATTTATTGTTGAGGGTGATCCATGTAGGGTCTTCTTTTTAAAAAAAAATAAAAAATAACGCTAGTTTTTCTCCCATTCTGGATATGTTGAGGTTGCCCGATACTTATCTGTGAACCACGTGAAAAGATTTAAGGTAATCACATATAAAATTTCATTTATGGGGACTTGTAATTGCCTAGCCTCGGCTTGCTCATGAGAACTCCCCACACCTATTCCCCAATACAAAATTACTCAAGAAGTATTTTTCACTCTTCTACTCTCGTCATATACCCGTAGCTTAAGGTTGTTGCATAATTGAAATGGAGTCAGCACTTTTCGATGCACGAAGAAAATGGACTTTAAGAGAGCTGCTAGACTCACCGACAACTTCTCCCGCGTAACATCCCGATAGGGGAATAATTGAATCTGGGCCGCTCCTCTCAGCATTTGGATGGGGAAAGGTGAAAGTGGGTCCCTTTTCCTATCTCTTGCGGGATTACATGCGGGAGAAACTTGCGGTAGGTTTATCATTTTCGTGGACTTTAATCAGTTATATTGAAGCCGCCGTTTTTTACCCCTATACTCACCCGTTACCAGATTTCATGTTCTACATTTTTCTTAGTATGGCTAAAGTAGCCCTATTCTAATATGTATTTTTCCGTAGTACTTTAGAATCAGAAAATTTTTACAAAATTTGAAATTTGCAGTATCATCGATGACTGCATGAACTCGATCTGCCTTCTTTCCAGGCCTGCTCGTTCGGTGTTCAATTGGATTGCTTCATCCTTTAAGATTATTCCAAACTCATTAGCATTCTGATTTCTTTCGTCTTTCTTTTCTAATGTAGTTAGTTTCTAAGGTTCAAAACAGGTTTCACAATAACCCCTTAGTCTAACTTGTGGTGTTGCGACATAACCCATGTAACTGTATTTTACCAACCAAGAAGTATAGTAATATTGCAGTCGGAAAAGCGAAACACTCACATTTTGTGAACTGAGAAAGTATGTTATTCCTGGGAGGCTGGGACAGCCTCCTCTGTTTCATGAAGAGTCAATTAAATGAATAGTTGAAGACCTATAAGGTGGCTAGTATAGGGTTTACTATTAAAATAAAATCAACAAACGTAATTAAATTCAATCGCTAACTGGCAGCATCAAAATTTTCTAGTTCAAATAGAATATTTGGTGGTTGGCGTAGTTCTTTTCTCATGTATCTTTGAGATCTCACTCCCATGTTCTCCTTCTTTTAGTTGTTTTCCTATGCAAAAGAGTAAAATGAATGAAAACAACCTTGCTGCCAAAAGAGATAGAAAGAAAACAAAAGACTGACCAGAAACATCATAATATATCCAAACGGTAAACCAAACATCTCGACAATAAACATGCCTCTTTCGATTCACCAAACATTCTGGTGATTTCGATTCACCAAACAAATGTAAACAAATGTATACTCTTCGCCACCACTTTTTTGGTCCTGGACAGGCAAGAACTAACTGCTCTCTTTCCCTATAAAAACCGGAGCCAATACACAATCATTTATTTGTAGTGTCTAAGTAAACATGTGAAGAGAAATCAAGCATTTAACTAATCAACTCTTTTAGGTTACTTGCTTTGGTATACTTCTTGGATCCACCCGTGGGGACTGAAATGTTCAAAAAGCAAACCAACCAACTCTTGAAACAACAACAGGCCGTTCACAACAGACGATACAATTTGGTAAATATTTATTCTTGATTTTTCAGCCTATTTTCCATGGCTACTAAGGTTGTATCCACGACCATGTCGGATGGTACATATACAACGTTAAATCGTATTTATGTGATAGTAATAAATACGAACTCCCTTTTGGTCACCAAAAAAATTGTTAGTTGGGGTTCTTCCATAGAATAAAATTTACTTTTATGAGTTCAGAATGGTACGCCCCCATATGATGAGTAGTACACCAGTCAAATTAGTAAGACATAATTGAAGCAGCTAGTCAATGGTTTTGGGCAGGGCATATAAATATAGTTGGTAAGAATTACCTATAAAGCAACATAAACACGATTAAGACCATGTAGATCTATTCGCAAAAATTACCTTTGTTCTAATGAGCAATAAAGATTGCCTTTATGCGTATGGCATGACTACAATTACTTCATTTTCTTGTTCTTCATCATTCTATCCAAGGACTTCCTAATCGTCTTATCATTGTTTTTTGTTGTTTCGAAGTTTTTCATACATTTGTAAAGCATAACAACAACTCAAGTATTAGACATGTGGATGGTTGTTACATGAATGTATACGCAACCTGCAAAATAAATAGTAGAGAAAAACATATCAGATAACGAAACCCTATTGTAAAAAAAAAAAAAAAATCAAGCGAAAAGCAACGCAAAGCAAATGGGTTTTGGTATTTTGCTCGAACACCTTATATAGAGACAGAAAGCCTATAGAAACCCTATAGAAACCCTAAAAATACTATTTTTGAAAACAATATTAATCAAAATCTAAAAAATATGATCTCATAATAAAAACATAATATCATAATAAATCAGTAATGCAACACCAAGAATTAAGGATGATATATAATCGTGTATACAAAGAAAACACAACCTCACCCTGAACTCTTGTTCCCTTTGACCCGAGTGTTGTTATAATCAACTATCTATACCCAGATGGATCGCAAACTATCAAATGGGAAATCTTTTATTAAGGAAAAATTTGTACGTACTGTGATTATCTTCGAGTGAAATGGGAAAGTTTACGATCAGTCTGGGAAAGGATCGCAAACTGAAACACAAGCATAAAAGCAATATACTTGACTGTTCAGAGATAGATTCCTCTTCTGAATCTTCTTCTCTCTGATAATTATGAACCCATAAAAAAATGATTTGTGCGTATCATAAGAAACAAAAATTAAAACAGAAGAAAAACATTAAAACTCTGCAGAAAAGAAAAGGAATAGTTTCATCACCTCATCCGTGTAAGGGTGAGGTTTCACCAACAACTGCAAAATCAAATCAAATGAAAATCACATGAACACCAAAAAAGCATGATTTCTCTTTCTCCGCCACAAGTGAAAACAATGAGTATACTTGGTTATACCTTGTGCGTGTATATGCATATTAAAAATAAAAAACAACTGATATTCCCCTCTTGTTTGTACCTCAATTTAGCAATCATAAGCTCCCATTTTCGTAGCCGCCAGCGCCACAACCATTTCCGCAACCATTAGTGCCAACAGATCAATAACTGCAATACAAACAACATATATCAGAAGTTGTGCAAAAAAAAATAATGGGATTTTGGTGGTTGCTTGAACGCTTTATATAGAGACAACGAGCAACCCAAAAAAATATTTTTAGAAACGTTATTAATATCAAAATCCAAGAATAATCTAGAATTTCAGTTATTAACGATTAAATTGTCATGTTTAGAGTCTTATTTTTAGAAGGATATCAATTTGTTGGTAAAGGTAAAGGAAAGTACCTTTATAGTTTAGTTACGTGTTTTATAAAAAATCTAATTGTATTGAACTTCCCTTTAATAGTCTATTATTCATTTTATAAGATGATAACAAGGATTTAAGGCCAGCCGATATCCTTGTACTCAATTGGGAGAACGGGCAGGATGTGTGTATGGATGTCACAGGAGTCTCTCCCTTCACCGGTGACGGTGTTCGTGCCTTTATTCCGGGGCAGGCTATTTCGAAGGCAATCGCGTGCAAGCGCACCAAATATTTGTCTGATTGTGTTGCACATGGCTATGGTTTGGGTGTCTTAGCTTTTACTACTCTAGGAGAGCTTAGTGATGATTTTATTTCTTTCTTCAAGCGTCTAAAGAATTGTTTGGTTAGCAATGACGCTGGTAGTGGTTTAGGTAGCTTTATTTTTCATAGGTTGGGTGTAGTTATTTAGAAAGGAGTTGGAGCCCAGCTTGTTGCTCGGCTACCAACCAAAGGGGCTGTAATTTAATAAAAAAATATTATGATTTCATTTTATTGTAAGATTTTGAAATATATTATTTTTTTATTATTATTAAATCTCATTATGTTACCCACTTGGAATAATCCACTATCCTAAAATACAACTTAAGTTACCGAAAATAGTCCATCCCTCTGATGTGTCATAGAGTGTTGCCTAAAATACGTATCATGAGTTTCAAAAAATTTAGCCAAAAAATATTAACAATATCTTGTATTTTTATTTATTTTTTGATTGATATTTTTATTAACGATTTTGTTTTTCGTTGATTGGACCAGCATGAACAAATGGGTATGTGTCGATCCTTAAATCTATGAAATCATTGATCAATTTGATAAATCGATTTTATTTCCGACAATTTAAATTATTGGTAGTTAGAATTGTAATTAGGATTAATTCAATCATAATATCTGTAATTGGACATTGGAATTTTTTGTTTAATCTTTTGATTTTTTTGTTTAATCTTTTGATTTTTTTTTTTTTTTTCATTTAAATTTTTAACTTTAATATTTTGAATATGAACAAAGAAATCCATCGTTATCCTCTAATGCACTTTTCTACTATTAATTTTTGTCATCTCGTTGTTGATTTTTTTTATTTAATATCAGGCTCTGTACCTCCATAATTTGTTATTAACGATTTTGTTTTTCGTTGATTGGACAGGAGCAACGATCAGTTTTTTTTTTTGGCAGATTAAGAAGCACTTTTCAATTTATGGGTATGTGTCGATCCTTAAATCTATGTATTTTAATCATTGATCCGAATTTGATAAATCGATTTTAGTTTCGTTGGAATGTATTTATAAATTGTAATTACGACAATTTAAATTATTGGTAGTTAGAATTGTAATTAGGATTAATTCAATCATAATATCTGTAATTGGACATTGGAATTTTTTGTTTAATCTTTTGATCGATTTAATTTTATGATGAAATCATGATGAACAATGCGATGTGATTTTGTTAGGATCAAAATATATTCTACCTTGATATTTTGGTATATTTATGGCAATGATATGAGATTTTTTAAAATTTGGTTGTTTTAAGAAAAAAAATCATGTTATATAATTGGTTGTAAATTATATTTTGGGATAAAAAATATCTTTCTTAATTTCTATTTGGCGTAATTAGATAATATTACCAAAAATAAATAATTGGTGGGGCCAGAATCAACCAGAAGCTCCGGTTAACCACAACGCTCGAAAAAAACTCTATTTTTATATAGAGAATTTTCATATCCGGGCCTAGTTAGCAATTCGGAGTACGGGAAACGTACGGAACGACAGACATACGGGTATTATTCGGTTTTGTGAAATTTAAATTATGTCTAAGATGCGGTCAACGGTTCGTGATACGAGAGTAATTTGGAACGTCATACGTAGGTATATAATTCGTTTTGCATATACTAATTCGGATTGGAAAATTCGGATCGGATATATTATAGTTTAATACATTTTTCTAGCACAAAAAGGTTAATGTGGTCTAAAACGGCCATATATAAACTGTGCACAACATTAAGCAACCAAATTTTCTTGGAAGGGTGGTTAAGCAGTTACTAAATGGGGTGAAGGTCCCATCAAAGGGATGTTCGACTCCCTTTGATAACATTTTTGTTAAAACAATTTTCTTATCACCGAGTCAGGACACAACTAGGCCCAGGTCTAGCTACATTCGTTCCGATTTAAGTAACCGAATCATTCGCGATGTCGAATAATTCTCGTATAAATCGGAAATCCCACATAACATGCGTATAGAGTGCGGGATTTGAAACGTACGCTTCGGCGAATTGCTAACTAGGATCCGGGGCCATTTTTTTTCCCATCGTTATAAGTACTTTCTAAAGGTGGGAGACCCAATCCTGGATTTGGGCCTTTAGAAAATGAACATGTAGAAAAAAGAGTTGAAAAAGAATTTAGTGAAGTTGGAGAGCCAGAATCAAACCCTGATTATTTGCAACTATATACTAGAATGTATTTTCCACAACCCCATGACTTGGTTTCCATTTTCTGACTAATAGATTAGGTTTAATTCAAAAAATCTAGGGTTGAATGATAGTTACAGACTAAAGTTTGGCTGATAATTCGTTTGTGGGAGTTTCAAATGACCAACCGAACTTCAGTTTCTGAACAGTTTGGCTAATAATTTGAAACAACACGAACGAATTATTAGCAACCTTTTACACTTTGAAAATACAAGTCATAAAGTTCGATTGATTTTTTTTTTCCTTTCAGGTTAGCCGAAATTTTCTCTAGCTATATTTCCGGCCGAGCATGTTTTATATATCACCCGTACTTTTCTCTGTGATTGACATTAGCTTGATTTTTCAGCCGAACATTCTTTTATATAAGCGAACTTTTCTCTATGTTTGAAGTTAGATAAATTTGTTAGATTTATGCTCGGTTGAACCCAAAATTTTTGCTATCTCAAGCTTGTTATCAATATTAGATGATCAAAACTATAACTTGATTTATAGTCTACTAAGTCAAGTCTCGGACTAGGTTAGAATTTGGTAGTTGAGTATCAGACATCACCCTCGAAGACTGAAGATCGACGAAGACATTTGAAGAACTTGTGTATCAGGTATGTGAAGACTAAAACATTCTATTTTACTCACAATCTTACCACTCTATTTGTTGAGACGATGTCATATGACTTCCAGTAGGCTTACAAAGAAGAAGCTTCGAGTCAAGATTGTCTTGTTAGAAATCTCGAAATATGATTTTAGCAAAGATGTTCAACGATCCTTAACAATATCAGCTCTAAGTAATTTGTGGATCAATTAAAAATTGCCCATGCAAATGATTTCATCACTTGAGAATGTTTTAAACATCAAAAGAGAGAAATTCAGAACTACTGATATTTCTGCTCAGGGTCAGTGTTTTAAGAACCGAACCGGACCGGACCGGTCGGTCCGACCGGAGAACCGGTGACCCAGTAGCAAAAATGGGTTAGGTCATCACTGACCCACTAACTCCCCTAAAAAACCGTTGAACCGGCCGGTCCAACCAGGGAACCAACGACCCAGCTAGGTTTTTTTTCGGTTCGCCCAGTAACTTCTCTTTTTGCAATTTTTTTCTCTGCAAAAGTTCCAACAGATCTGATAAGTTGGTTATCTCGGTTTTACATATGAGATATATTGACGATCATCTAACTATTTTCCACAAACTTAAAACTCATGTCTCAACATCTTATAGCTAAGGTTTTATTGAGTTTCCTCTTAATAAAATATTAAAGGTTATCATGGAGGGAAGAATCAAAAGGGTAAAATCACAAAAATCTCGATCCTTCAAAGAAGAGATAAGTAAGTGTAACCAAAACTTCATATAATTTTATCTGTTATTTCACTAAATCCAATGAATGGAAAAGGAGAGAAATTCCAATGAATCAATCGGGAATGAATTTGGGTGGCTGAGAAGCATGGAAGTCTAGTAAATGAAGAAAAAAGAGAGAAATGAATGATCAATGAGTTTAACTTCATTGATTCGATGCTTGCTCGTCAAAAATATGGTGGCACTGTGCTGTTGGGAAGGAATATTGAAAGAAGATGAAGCATAAAGAAATGAAAACAAACAGACAATTGATAATGGTATGGAATGTAAATTGCTTATTATAATAGGGGCAAATGTGGGGAGTAAACAAGATAAAAGTCTAGGCTGTCAGATGAAAGGCATAATTGTCGGAAAACTCTAGACATGGGACAACTGTTATTGTACAGATATGGGACAATAAATCCGGACCTTTAATCATTCCCCTCTTCACCCCGCTACTAATCCCGATGCTAGAATCATTCCCCTCTTTAACCATTAAGATTGTGCCACCTCATGTCTAAGATTTGGACAAGGCCTGTTGTCCCATCTGTAGACACTCCCATAATTGTCTCACACATCACACGCCCCCATATTCCTCGAGTACATATGTGGAAGTGAGTAGTATCCTATTATTTATTTGACCCAGTGACCCACGGTTGAACCAGTTAACCCTGACCCAGTAATTTTACCGGTTTAATGTCCGGTCAAGTTTTTAAAACATTGCTCAGGGTAGGTTGGCGAACCAGATCGCAAACCATAGATATATGAGTTTGAGAAATACAAGAAGGTTGGGGAACCATTTCGCAAACAATGAGTTCATCTAGGAACAATTCACGAATTCCATTCACGAACCGTTGTGAACTAATTTCTTGAAGTTTGTATTTTAGGATAGCGGTTAGCGAACCCAGTTCACGAACAGTAATCAACTGAGTTCGGTAGTCTTGTAGGGTTGGCGAACCCGGTTTACGAACCATTGCACCCTGACTCGTGAACAACCCTTACGGTGCACGAACCGTTGTACCAACCGTCCCATCAGTTTTTACTAGATGCTCAAAGACTTATTTTTTAAATATGTTTAGCAATGCTAGAACTTTCTTAAACACTTCTAAAACTTCATTGATCACTATCACTCAAACACTTATGTCTGCTCAAAGACTTATTTTTTAAATATGTTTAGAATTGCTAGAACTTTCTCAAACACTTCATTGATCACTCAAACACTTATGTGTGTGCATCATGATTAAATTCTTACGTGTTTAAATGAACATCAAATTGCTTTTAGTTCTTCGGTATACTTTCCAAATTAACCGAATAGTCATTATACACGGTTCCAGAACCGCTCCATAGTGTATACTATTGTATTTCCAAGACCTAAAAGTGTTTGCTTGATTCTCAAGTTATCTTAGCTTGAATTTTAAGCAACTAATAGTATTTGTAAACTATGAATAGAGATGCTTTTTCAATTGGGAAAATCAATCCCTCAAAGTTTGTTTCCTAGTTGATTCTAGAATTGTCCTTTATAGACCTAGATTTCCTTTGAGAAACATAATTAGGTCTACGACTAAAAGACTTCACTTTGGGATTCGTGAAGCCAGGTCTGACTATCTTTACCTTGATAGTTCGTGTATCGTGATCTTGTTTTTCTGTTATCGAAGTTTTTGTAATCTCTTTCAGGAAAGATAAATAGTAATCGCAAAGTTCTCTTTGTCTCAGACTTTGTGATTCCTCAAGATAGATATATATCCGAAAACTGATCTTAATTGATATTTTGAAGATTGTTCTTGAGAGGTAGCTAAGAATCTAGAATGCTCTTCAAGAGTCGTAAGTTCCAAATTTGTGAGGTTTGCTAGCTTTGTCTATTGCAAACATATTTCCCCACCTTGATCTTTGATCTTACCACAAATAAGATAGGCTTACCAGTTAGAGGAAGATTGGCATTAAAAGTCTTCACTTCGGATGAAGCAACTCTTAGGTGGTAATGGACACTAGCTAAGGGAACCAATTGTGTAAAGCCTTGCGAGGTTCAATAGATGTATGGAGCGCGAGTGTAACTGAATTGCTTGAAGGGTGAATTCGTTCTCAACTACATTCCAGTCTGAAGTCTGATAGTAGCTAGTGTCCGTAGTGTCTTAATAAAGTTTAGTGTTCAAATCTGGACGAGGTCCTGGGGTTTTTCTTCCGTTATTGTTTCCTCGTTAACAAAACTTCTGGTGTCTTATGTTTTTCCTTTTAAATTGTGATCGATTTTTGGATTATATTGTTTATCTTTATTTTTGGATTTATGCAAGTTGTACGTATTCAATCTTAGTAGATACGTCCATATAATTGTGATCGATTACGAGACTTGTTTCTTGTAGAATTCGTATCTTGAAAGATAGATAACAAGTTTAATTACTTGGCAGAATTCTAATTGAGTTATTTGGTTACGACTAGATTGATTTTGGATATTGATTTTTTAAGATCGTCCAGATACTCTTCTTAACAATCAGGTCCACAGACTCTTGTATATATACATAATGATTGAGAAGAGATTAGAGATATAAACTCTTTATACATATTGTCAAGGATCATTCAGTTGGTTTACTTGCAATTGTATTAGGTTTTGTCCATCGGACTAGAAATGATATAAATTCATCTAGAGCAATTCATACTTGTTTAACTGACGGGTCCCTTCGGGGATGTTCTAAGGCTAATAAACTGTCGGGTCCCTACATGGATGAGCTATAACTGACGGGTCCCCACGAGGATGAACTTTGGATAATAACTTTTGGGTCCTTATGGGGATGAGCTACTGATGAGCCATGGCTAATAACTGGTGGGTCCAAAGTGAATGAGCATATATACGATACTAACTCAAATTGATAAATCGATAAACATTTGCTTGGTAAAAATCAAGTTGGTCAGCGAAACTTAAAATCTCAGTTCTTAGAGTGATGTATTGGGAATTCAAAATTTGCCAAGCGGGTTCAACCATAATCCATTGGAAGCGAAAATTTTCCATTCCGTCACAATGTAGCTGGCTGTTAAAATATGTTATTTATTGAAGATAGTTGAGTTACAATAATATTTGGAGCTTCTATAGTAGGTGCTGGCGGAGTCATTTTATCGACTCTTTCAGTCAGAGTTGAGATCGACTTTAACATCTCTTGAATCATGTCGTGCAGTATCTGCAAAATTGGTGCTCTTGTGATCGGCGAAACTTATGGGAGGTTTATTCTCTCTTGTTGTGGCGTAACCACTGGCCCAACCGAAACAATAACAGATTACCATCTTGTCCTAATCTAGTTGATGGTGTAATAAGTGTTTCACCTTGAGGTGTTTGTCTCTCAAGTCGAGGTTGAACTGGAAAGTTTACTAGACCTGTTGAAGATCTTTGCATAGATGGAGTTATGACCTCTTGGATGTCTAGATATGTTAATGCTCGACCTAGTGAATTAACGCCAGATCGAGGTGGTAAATTAAACTCTTCTTGGTATTGGAGTTGTCATTATTTCTTGTTGTATACAAAATTACAAACAACACGTGAGGCTCCATCTTACGTTTGACAAACGATCTTTTAGATCTGGGATAATTTTTTATTTCCCAAAGAATAAAGATCCACAAATGAAGCTTCTTCGTATCACCGAATGCATATTTTACGCCTTTTGAGTTCAGATAATTGATATTCCACCAGATCTACATGGAACATACATTATTGTACATATAAACTCTAAATTTCTTCTTTTAGATAGACACTTTATAGCCAGATCTGGAAATTTTTAGATCCTGAATATTAATTCAAGCTATATCGGTTAAAGTTATAGTTGATACCCGAATTTCGCACCCTCCATAGAAAAATATCAATCTTATACTTTGAAGCCGAATATAAGAGAAATCTTATATGGAACCATTAAATATTTCCATATCCTTTAGTCAAGCCCATAAACACTACCCAATTATCCATTTCACTACCCAAATATATTCCTCAACTTGCCAATCCGTCCCCACTAGTTTCATACATCCAACAAATAATTAGTATATATAATCATATAAGATTGTGTATACATTAAACGACTAAGCAGTTAACTATACTTACGAGCAATCTAATGGTCTTATGAATTCCGGAAATTGTAAGTGGTGCCTCTGTAGGAGTTGGAACAGGAGGGTTTTTCTGGGGTGGAACTTCAACGTTATCCGGGCGCACAACAAAAGGATGCCCTTTCCCTCTAATATGCTGGTTCTGGATGTGGCGTATACTCTAGCTTCAACCTTCTGGCAGTTGAATAGCTCCAAGGATAGTCAACAAAGTACCTTTAAAACACAAGTTGCTGCAAACTAGATTTTTGCTTATATCCATGTTGTCGCATCACACGTCGGGGATCAGCCATAACGTATCCATTTGGGTGGAACAACGGTCCATTGTAAAATGAAACTTTAGAAAACCTTAACAAGTGATGGTTTTCTCTATCCCCCTTATAAGGGTCGAACATAACCTCTCTGGTAGTCATCGCGTTTAGAGACAATCTCAAATATGTCAGTCGACGATTGTTAATTACTGGGCTCCAGTATTATTGAAATCGTATCTCCGAGCTCTAGGCTCATCGGGTTGGAAATTTTCTTTTTTCTTTGTAGTTCGTGAAAAATGTGGGGAAGTGTTCATAAGCCCATACCTATGCCAATATAGAATGGTACATATAAGAAACAATAATTTTGTTTCCAATAATAACGGTGTATATGAACAATATATAAGAACATAAGTTTAAAAACAAAATTACATGGAGTAGTGTGAAATTCCCGACAAATTGATTGCTAGCAGCCTTAGAGGCCCTTCTCATCTCCGTCATCAAATGTGCAATTACCACGGTGCCCCAAGAATATCTAAGGACCTCTTCCAACGGATCCAAGTATTGTAGGTGGTTTGCATCCATCCTGTTTCCACTAGCGTCAAGGAATACCTTGGTGCCCAAGATGAATAACAAGTACGTAGCGGTTGTATAACGAATTTATGTGGGATCCCAGTCATCTTTCTTATGTTTCTCATCCGTCCCTCCAAACCTCTCCTAAGCATCTTCAGTTTCAATGTCTTTATCCTACAATTCTTATATACATAGAGCTTTGTGTAGAAGTTTTGTAGTCCCAGACAATCAACTTGTTAATCAAAGCGTGTAACTTCGACCATTCTAGGTTCGAACAGTTATCTCCTTACGCAACTGATTTGCCGCCAACCCATAATCCTAGTATGTTTTGAGCATCTTCGGGGATCAAGGTCATCTCCCCAAATGGGAAGTGCATGGTATCAGTTTCACCATGAAACCTCTCGACGAAGCAATTGACTGTCATAGAATCATACTCCACAAAGTTTTCAACCAAAGGATATAGCCCAGAGTCCTTTACTAATTGTTGGAACCCTTCACATTCCAAAGCCATAGGCCATTTACTCGCGACTTGGTGTCAGCAAACACGTACAACTTTCTTATGATCCTACAATTAGGAGACAATTGGATTACACATAGATAGAAAGAAAAATAAAGTATACATAAATAGGAGATAATGAAAGAAAGCATACAAAATAATACATATGCACAAGATAAAAATTCTTACATAGGTTTGATAGATAGTATGAGACCACATATGCTTGTAGCCAAATAGTCGATGAGGATCGAGCGGTTGACACCAAAATTTCCCACCACCAAGGTCAGGTAACATGTCATCAGGATGAGGAAGGTGCGAACCTTTTTGTTTGACTACTTTCTTCTTCTACCGGTTATTCGCGTACACCTTCACCCTGTTTCGGTTGTTAACTTAATTGGCCCAGCGTCTACCTCTGAATCTTCATTTTGGCTTGCTTGTTGACTTGGCTCAACCCGATCATCCCCCTCTTCATCGTGCTCATTATCTGATTCTCCAGTACGTTCACATATTGTTATTTTTGCTCGGTCTCTACTCTTCCAAAGTTTCCCTCTTGCAGAGCCTACTCCCAAACGCTTATTGCGACCAAATTCTTTCCCTCGAAGAGGCAGAGACTCGGGAGTTCCAAGAGTGTTTTTCTTTCTTTTCTTAACGCCGGTATATTTACTTTTTCCTTTCTTAAGTTCCTTTGGTTTAGCTCTATATCAAAAGACATACAAAATAAATAAACAACAACCAACAATCATATCTGAAGCCGACATGGATATGATGAATAACGACATTGAAGCTTAAGAGACGACATTGTTTACGAAAGATAGACCATGCCGGAAAACAAAAACAACATTAAAATAGATAAAGAAACTATGTCGGCTTAGAAACAAAAATTTAGGAATTTTCTATAGTCTATTTCAAATAAACCAGCATTGTCTATAAAAAGCTCGACCATGCCGAGAAAGAATACCGACATAGATATCGAAATACCGACAATAACGGCAAGTTCAACATTCCTAAGTTCTTCCTGTAAACTAAATGAGAACTACCAACTTAGAACTTAAAGTACAAACAATGTCGAAAGTAAGTGCCGGCATGGTATTAAACATAAATTTAATGTCGGAATATACATGCAGTTTCAGGTAATTTCTGATATCTAAGCCGACATGGTATTCAAACTCAAATCAAAGCCGTAATCCTATACCGGCATGGTATGCATACTTATTTCAATGCCGAAATTGACTCTAACCAGAACTGTTTCAGTTAGGGTTCGCGAATCCTAAACCCACTACTTTAAATCGATTAAATCACTTGTGAAACAGTTCAGAATCAACAACCTTCTCACAAAAGCCTTTTTTTCGAGAGTCTGATGGTCCAAATCCTTTTTTTTCTTCTTCTGCAAGAGCAATCCGATTAATCCTTTCTTGTTTTTTTTTTAAGCTACTGATTTTGATTTTGAGCGGATTGAGATTGGATTTCTTTCGTGGAGGCATGTTTATATATTCGGGTAATCGACGAAGATATTTTTGAATCGACGATGAATTCGTGAACGATGAAGAAATGAAGAACGTTGTTTTTTTTTTTTTTTTCAAAACCCTAATAGCCTGTTTGGATTGCACATCAGAATTAGCTTTTCGACTTCTAGAATTTGAATGTCAGATTTCAATTTAGCTGTCAAATTTTAAAACGACTTCTAGAAGTCAAAAAGTTAACTTTTTATGAAGCAAAATAGTTTTGCTTCTGACTTCTGCTTTTAACTTCCGACTTCTGGAGAAGCAGAAGTCAGAAGCAGATTTGTATCCAAACGCGCTAAGTGTGCCGGAATAGAAGAAGAGAAGAATGTGGATATGATTAACCCAAAGGGTATTATAGTCTTTTGAATATGTTTTCAAATTTCAATTGACCCAAAGGGTATTTTAGTATTTCTACCCAAAAATACCCCTTAGCAAACACTATTGGATGGGGATAGTAATTTAAATCACCCTATTACTTTTAGTATCCCAATTGCGCGTTCATTCGAAAATAGACAGGGACCAGAAGGAATGGAAGCAACAGAGAAAATATATAGGAAATGACGTTGTAAGAAGCATCAATTCCTTCAAAATAAAAATAAGAAATCAATTGACATTGAATTTCCATTTCCATCAAGTAATACTGCTAACTATAATTAGAAAAAATCATTAAATATGAAGTTAAAAAATAGGTGTTTCAGTAAAAATCTTATAGCGGCCCAGGAGCTCCCCTCACTACTATAGTGCTCCGCACAAAATGCACACCGTCAGTCCATGTTAGCCTCCCAAATGTGTATTGTTCCGAAGAATACACAGCCTTGAGAGTCACCTTAAACATCTTTTCCTCACCGATCGTCTTGAATGTCAATGTTTTTGGCTCAACGGATACCCTTATCCATTGAGGTGCATGTATCTGAGCTTTGTAAGTACCAGGAGAACCAACATTCTTAACGGTTCTGGTAACAGTAATTGAACCAGAGAGATCTGGTACGGTGATAGAAGGGTAGTTGAAGTCTGTTAGTCTGTACGACTTGGGGCATACATGAGGCATGTCTTCAGTGAAAGGCTTGAGTTGGGATTCATCATAGCCGAGTCCGCAGAGGAAGTTCAAGTAGTCATTGGTAGTTACGTCGTAGACCAAACCAGGGTCCAGAACAGCGTTAGGTCTCACTTGTCCTGATCCATAATTGAATGGGGTTGCCTGGAGGTTTGACGAATTGCGCATTGCAACCTTCTGACTATCTTGGGTCCTTGCTGTACAAAAGCACAAACCAACTTTGAGCATTAGTACATTATCCAATATGAACAACCAATAAAAGAATAAGGATTCATATGTTATACGAGATTTAATTTATTACTGTATGAGAAACGGGCATCTCACCAGTAGTCATAATTGCTGATTTGATTGCAGATGGACTCCAGTCGGGGTGAGCTGTTTTAATAAGGGCAGCGATGCCAGCAATATGAGGGCAAGACATTGAAGTTCCAGACTCGGTATTGAACAAAACTCGACGGTCATCTGTTTCACCTGCCGGGCCTATTGCTTGAGTGAATGCTGCTATAATATCTACTCCTGGTGCAGTGACGTCAGGCTAACCCCCACAAAGTAAAAAGAAAGATTGATTAGTAGCACACACCAATAAAACATAATGATACAACTGAACTGAGTCACAAAACCAACCTTAAGGATCTCAGGAGTAACAACATTGGGCCCTCTAGATGAAAAAGCTGCCACCACAGGAACTGGATTAACTCCATACTGGGTTCTTGCTCGTGTCATAATAGCACCCGGTGACCTGATATGTCACATATAATCAAAATGGTTATATTCAATAAATTTTTCTTGTAAGCATAACAGCGAATGAATCATTAAGTTAGGAAGATAGTTAAATTACTTGTTTGATTCGATGTAGGAGAACAAGGCCAGACCATCACTGTAGCTGATGTGTGCAGAGGGAAGAACATGAGGATCGGCTACAGTTTCACGTCCATTTGCCTCGTCATTGGCTAGAATCATTCCAGCGGCACCAGCTTGGAGTGCCACAATACCTTTTTCGACTCGACCACTTATGCCTCGAAGGCATGCCAATATCTTACCCTTAACCTTGGCAGGATCAAGGGACCCAGCAAAACACAACCGACTGCATTCATCCATAAAAATTTAAGATTGATTTCAAAATAGCATAACTATCAGTCAATAGTGAACAATAAGTTACTAATAATGTAGTCTTACGCGTCTTCATCTGTTGAATTTGCTGCTTTTGCAGATGTCCCGTTTATCAAAGGATAAAATTTCTTGATTGGAAGTCCTTTTGGATACAAACTCTGACCCTGCAACAGATAAATTAAGCAAAAGTTAGAAACCAAATATGAACGAAATCTGAATAACTTGAAGAAGCTGACCCTAGCACTTGGGCAAATGAGTTGAACATACCTTGAGGTGCTTCCTGTTGCCAAGACCAATTTCAACGGGGAATTCCCTGTCAATCGTATTAGCACCAACTGTTATTAACCAAGGAGCGGTATTAGAGACTCCCCCTTCCACGGCTCCATTATTACCGGCTGATGTGACGACAGTGATACCATGCTTCACGGCATGGAATGAACCAATGGCAATACCATCACTGAAGTAATCAGCAGGCGGTCCACCAATAGATGCAGATATAATATCAACACCATCATGAATTGCAGCTTCAAATGCAGCAATAATATCCGCATCATAACATCCACTGTCGTTTATAGGTTTCCAACAGACTTTGTAAGCAGCAACACGAGATTTTGGGGATCCACCTTTGGCTGTACCCTTCCCAAAACCAAACACATTAGCACCTGATACAAAGTTACCACCAGCCGTTGATAGTGTATGGGAGCCATGTCCATCATAATCACGTGCTGATAAATTTGTCGGGATTTCGTTGGAATCTACTCCTGCTGCATACCCATTGATGAAGTATCTTGCTCCAATCAACTTCCTAGAAAAGTCAAACAGCCATTTAATGGTTAATCTCAATCTAAATGGTTATGCCTGTATATCTAATCTAGGCCACATGCTATAATCAATGTTGTTATGGCAGATCCAATCTTTTATGTAAAATAACATTTAAATTTTGAATTTTAAGAATAATAGTATCAATGTTGGTGATTTTAAGAAATAAGATTCCAGAGCAATTTTTCATCTGCCTTTCAAGCATTAAAATACAAATGCCGTTGAGAATGAGATCTCGTACAGATTAAACAATGTTAACAAATGCAACAAAAACTATTATATACATCGATATGCTTCTCAGTCATGATTAGAATGTCAAGGCAAGAGCAGGATCATTTATGTAGTTAATGTTAGAAATAAGCGTAGTTGATGCGGAAATTGTGTAAAGCAGATCTAGTCTGAAAAATGTTTGAATGCCAGAGGGCTTAATCTAGAACCAATTAATACTAAAAAGAACAAGACGATTAAGTAAAGCAGAAGAAGAGTGAACGAGTAAGTACTTATTGCAAGGAACTCCATCTTTGGTGTTATTCTGACAAGTTCCTTTCCATCTGGACGGAATTGGTCCCATTCCTTCATCACTAAAGCTCTTTGATTCAGGCCACACTCCTATTACACATTTCAAGTAGCAAAAAAACTGTAAATTTGAAAAGTCTTTGCAGCCAAAAGGAGGAAATAATGCAGATACAAATAGGTGCAATTTAATCTTAGTGAATCGATTACTTCTGCTTGTGCTCTCATAAATAAGCACACCAAAAATATCAGTGTGACTGAATAACACCAACAACCAAATTGTAGCCATTTGGAGAAGGAGAATCTTGACTGAACCCACTTTTACATCAAAATCTTTTAGAAAAAAGCTTCAGTGATGACAAACCAAAGAACTGTAAATACACAATGAACTTACCAGTGTCAAGGTTAGCGATGATTGCATCTTCGCCATACCTCCCTATATTCCATGCCGAGAGGGAGGATACTTCACCACTTTCAGATTCGAGTCCAAGAAAGTTCCATGAGTGGGTGGTGTGTAGCTGCCTTCCTTTGTTTTCGAAAACAGAGAAAACACTTGGGTATTCTACATTTAAGCAAAGAAGGGGGCAAGATCAAAATTTAAAAATAGGGGGAAACGGAGGAGCTTGAAAGCTAAAGAAGTTGCACGAATGTTTCTTACTTGAAATTTCATCTGCTTCATGCTGATCCAGGACTGCAGCAAAACCATTTATATAACGTGTATACGAATAAAACATTGATTCTCTAGCCTTTTCATGACTGTAATTTGCAAGTAGAAAACTCGTTAGAACACTAACAAATCGTACGATTTAAAAACAGAGAACCAATTTGATGAGGAAATGATCTATATAAAATTTTCACCTTCCTACAACAGTACTCAATAACTCGCAATGAGCATCAGTTACTTTATCTAGATCTGCTGATGTAACTTGTGCTCCATGTGAGTGTGCACCCATGTACACAATATAAGACTGTATAAAGACATCAATAAAAAGAACACACCCAGAAAACCCAGTAAAAATGATGAGTATTATTGTCACTAAAATATCTCCATAAGAAAGTTCTGTAGTACTTTTAAATCAAAAGAAAGTACAAGAAATAGGACTAACCTTTTTACCAGGCCTACTAATAGGCTTAACAGCAAATGCGGATTTTTGTAAAAAAGAGAAGAGAATGATTATAACAAGTGACAACAATGGACCTCCAAAACCCCTCATTTCTTCCTATCTCAATCTCTATATTTCTCTTGATCTTGTAATGAATCTAGTAGTTTTTGTTTACTTATTGTTGGAGAAATCCAAAAACTGAAATGGGTTTCTCTCAACTTCTTCTGTGTGTGTGAGTGTGTGTTTCGGAACTTTACAGTAATGGAAGATATTTGAACCAGAAGACAATTCTACCTTTTTATAGAATTCGAAGGATGTGATGTATGTATTAAAAAATGGTTGAGTTTAAGATTTTGTTTTATGTAACTGAGAAAAGCAATAATTTAAGCATTCAGTTTCTATCTTTTAAACGGAAAGTAGTGGTACTTTTAGAAGAAGAAGAGGAACGGGGTTGTTCTTTATTACGGACAGCTGTTTTGGTTGACGGAAAATGGTTAGAAAACTATTTTCCCTTGAAAATGTAAATGTGGGTGAAATTCACCGGGAAATAAAATAATTAATGGCAAAAGTAATGTTTCGGTCGGTTCAGAAGCTCTGGAGCGGTTCTTCAAAAAATCACTGGGGTATATACTAGACCGTGTGTGAACGGTGGGTGATGACAAAAATCTCAAAATTTGCAACGGTATTTAGCAACAGATATAAGCGTCGTTATTCGATTTTGTTATTCGAATCGATTTAGCAACGGTATTTTGTTATTCGATTTTGTTATTCAATCTTAATTTGATGCAATTGAAGGCAGAATTTGATCCTTTTTGATTGATTTTATGTTTTCTAGTAACATTTGGGAACTGCCAATGTTCTATTATCAACTCACTTTAAAAAAAAAAAAAAAGAAGACTCAATTTGATCAAATTGGAATGAATTGAAAACAAAATTAAAAAAGATTGAAATGACACGTATCATATGGAGAGAGCGCGACTTGTCTCCCTTCGGTCGACCGATTAGGGTACCAAGCTTAACTCTTCATATAAGCCTATGAGTAGAACTCAACTTTTTAGCTACCCTACAAGTTTAGAAAACCCATTGGATTTTAAAACTAGGAAATTCTACATCATATTAACGATGTGAGACTAAAGTCCTAACATTTCACCACGTTTCCAAACCTAACGTGCTTGTTGGCCCACTTTATCGACATTGACCCGATAGCCTCATATACCTATCTGTATTCAACGATGAGACATTAGGCCCATACACAATGCCACCCACCTTAATCCAGCCTATAAGTTATCCCTTCCGTGGAGCGGGCCTGAGTCATGGTGATTTTGCTCTGTTGGTTATGAATACTCAATGTTAGGGGACGAATGTTAATCGTCATTAGCACAAGGGTTTAACTCGACTCTAAAACCAGCCTACAAATTAAGGGGATCCATAGACTTATAAACTGCGCAATTTTACACCATCCTAGCGATATGGGGCTAGGGATACACAGAATCGATCCCACCTGTCACGCCGAACCATAACCTATCCCGGATAAATCGAACTAAACCAAAATCGAAGCTCCAATAGTACAAAACGGTAAGACCTCTAAAATCGATCAATCTGCGATTCTTAACAGTGATCAATGTAATCGATCTCAGATCCGGGTCGTCTCGGTTGGGGCTGATACAATGAAACAACTTTATCTCGGGGAGATTCTAGGTGAAATCTCAGAGTCTTTGTTAGAGAATCTGTTGGAACAGTCGCCGATTTCACACCTGCAAAACACGGATTAAACACAAAAAACAAGTTATCGGCTGAGTCACGACCATGTCGCTCTCTTTAAGACGTTTCGTGGCTCTGCCTTGAGTTTTGTGCAAGAAGTTCTTTCTTCGTCACAACGCCCCCAAGATAAAACAGCCGAGATAAAACTCTCTTCAATCTCTCACGCACACAATGAGAATCGATCACTTTCACTCTTTCTAATCTTGCTCAGAAACTGGTCTCTTGATTCTCAAAGAAAAACAATAACAAAAAACTTGTATTTTCTCTGACCTCAAAACTGTTTTTTATAATCTTGCCATTAAAACGAAATTAATGAGAATAAATTTTGTTTTTAATTTCCACAAATAAAATAGTCAAAACGGTAACATAATTGTAACTAAATCAATGCTATTTAATCACGTAATTAAGGGCAGTAAAAACGTTTTGAAAATCTTTTCAAAAAAAGAGCAAAAGTACTTTGCAAATTCAAGAGACCTCCCAAGACCCCTAAGGCCCCGCTCACGGACTAATGATATATATATATACCCATCAGTAAGGGAAGGGATTCGATCCTGAGACCTAACCCTCCAGACCCAAAATGCTTAACCACTGGTCCAAGCTCGAATTGTTGATATAAATGTACAAAAGAATTATTTTAAAACATATATCCCAACAATCCCCCACTTATATTTTTAAAATCATTGAGCAAGATCCGTATAGTTATGTGCATAAGCAAAGGTACCTTTCGGTTTTGAACCTTTACATAGTATTAAATTCTCCGAACTCTGACACAGAGTGAACATATGTCTTTGAACTCTATGGAGAGAACGAATTACTTAATACACACACAACTATACTAAGAGTAAAGTCCTAAATGTCAGCACATTACGGCCTTGTGCTCATCCCAGTTTCAATGAATGTTCTAGAGAACTGCCCATGTTCTCATAGAAAGCGGCCACACTTTCTCATTCACATAGGTGAGTCTATCAAAGGTACTCATGTAGCTTGGTACCCCACTCTATATAGAGCTATAGACTTCATTAAGAGTTAAAGAACTCAACCTTAACCCGCTTCAGGATATCATGCCATGGGAAAGTTGCATGCTTCTATCTCCATATCATTTGTGAATCGTTATTCCCTTTGAACCTATTTCTAGGTGGGTATCCATCACAAAATGACCCAACTTCTAGTGGGAAAAAGTCCCATGCCTTTAGAGGTATATAATACCTTTTCTATAGCTAATCCTTTCGTCAAAGGATCAGCTAAGTTCTCTTCCGACCTAACATGATCCACGCGTACAACACTAGTTGTGAGAAACTCTCTAACTGTGATGTGCTTCCGACGCATTTGTCGATTCTTACCGTTATAAAAAAAAGTTATGTACTTTTGTAATAGCCGCGGTACTATCACAATGGATCATAATAGCTGGTATCGGTCTATCCCATACATGAATTTGAGAAAGCAAGTTTCTCAACCATCATGCTTCTTCACTAGCTACTGCTAGTGCTATCAATTCAGACTCCATCGTAGATTGAGCAAGAATTGTCTGTTTCTTTGACTTCCAAGACACAGCGCCACCATCAATATTAAATAAATATCCACCAGTGGCCTTGGAGTCATCTGAAAGAGAGTTCCAATCAGCATCGCAGTATCCTTCAAGGACTGCAGGAAATCTCTTATAGTGTAATCCTAGGTTAACGGTCTTTTTAAGATACTGCATAACCCTCTCAACTGCATTCCAGTGTTCCAAACCAGGACAACTGGTAAACCTGCATAAAAACCCCACTGCATATGCAATGTCTGGTCTGGTACAATCAGTTGCATAACGAAGACTACCAATTATACTAGCATATTTAGATTGTCAAATGCTATCACCAGTATTCTTAAACAGTTTAACACTAGCATCAAAAGGAGTACTCACAGGTTTACAATCAAAGTAGTTGTACTTCTTTAAGACCTTTTCAATATAATGAGACTGATCCAAAGAAATATCATCATTAGTTCTAGTAATCTTAATTCCCAGAATTACACTAGTTTCACCCAGATCTTTCATTTCAAAGTTAGACTTAAGCATATTCTTAGTTTCTTCAACCATAGACAAGTTTGAACCCAAAATCAACAAATCATCCACATACAAACAAATCATGATGCATGCATTGTTTTCAAACTTATAATATATGCATTTGTCACTTTCATTAATTCTGAAACCATGTGAAATCATCAAATTATCAAATTTTTCATGCCATTGCTTAGGAGCTTGTTTCAAACCATAAAGTGACTTATCTAATTTACATACTTTTTGTTCTTGACCTGGAACAACAAAACCTTCAGGTTGTTCCATGTAAATTTCTTCTTCTAATTCACCATTTAAAAAAGCTGTTTTAACATCCATTTGATGAACAACAAGATTATGCACAGCAGCAACATCAATCAAAACACGAATAGAAGTCAATCTTGTAACAGGAGAATAAGTATCAAAGAAATCTACATCTTCTCTTTGTCTGAAGCCTTTAGCTACCAACCTAGCTTTGTATTTTTCTACTGAACCATCAGGGTTCAACTTCCTTTTAAGTACCCATTTACAACCTATTGCTTTGCAACCAAGGGGTAAATCTACTAGGTGCCAAGTTCCATTAAGATTATGGGTTTCCATTTCATTATCTATGGCTTCCTGCCAAAAACCAGATTCAGGAGAATTAAGTGCTTCTTGAAGACTAGAAGGGTCTTCTTCTAGGGTATAGACTTCAAAGTCAGAACCGAAGTTCGTCACAGTCCTAGCCCTTTTGCTACGCCTAGGTTCAATTTCATCATCTCTAGTTTCTTCATTTCTAGGTTCTTCTATTCTAAGTTCAGAACTTGTACTAGGTACATTACTAGGTAGAGAACCCCCTCTATTTCTAGATTTAAAAGGAAATCTATCTTCAAAGAAATCAGCATCAATAGATTCAATAATAACTTTATTATTAAGATCAAAAAATCTATAAGCTTTATTGTTTTGAGCATACCCAACAAACACACATTCATAAGCTTTACTAGCTAATTTTGATCTTTTAGGATCAGGAATACGAACATAAGCTAAACAACCCCATACTTTAAAATATGAAACATTAGGTTTTCTATTTTTCCAAAGTTCATAAGGTGATATTTTTGTTTTTGAATTTGTAACACGATTCAAAACATAACAAACAGTCAACAAAATTTCGCCCCACCAATGAGAGGCGACACTTAACTTAGTAAACATGCAGTCACAAGAGTAGTAAAAGTACGATTTTTTCTTTCAGCTTTTCCATTTATTTCAGGGTTATAAGGAGCAGTTTTTTCGTGTATAATTCCACAAGATTTATAAATTTCAGTGAACGGTTTAGAATCATATTCAGTGCCTCTATCACTACGAAATCTCTTAATTTTTCTACCAAATTGATTTTCAACTTCAGCAATAAAAACCTTAAATTTTTCAATAGCTTCATTCTTATGACTTAGCAAGTAAACATAAGTATAATTTGAAAAATCATCAATAAAAGTCATGACATATCTTTTTCCATTTCTAGTTAATATACCTTCAAATTCACACAAATCAGAATGCACCAATTCTAAAGGTTCAGATTCTCTAACAAAAGATTTAGGGGAACTCTTGGTTATTTTTTCTTGACTACAAGATTCACATTTTTCAAAATCATGCATGGATATTTTTGGAATAAGACCTTGCTTTCTCATGGTATCTACTGATCTATTGTTCACATGACAAAGTCTAGCATGCCAAACATTAAAAGTACACACCATATAAGAAGAAGATGCAATTTTATTCATTTCAACATTAAGCTTAAACATTTCATTAGTACCATAACCTTTTCCTACAAACACTCTGTTTTTTGTAATTGTGTAAACATCAGATCTAATAGTTTGATACAACCCAGCCTTGTTGAGAAGATAGCCGGAAACAAGGTTCTTTCTCATTTCTGGAGTGTGGAGGACATCTTTCAGCATAAGTGTCTTCCCTGAAGTAAACTTCAGTTCTACCGTACCAGAACCTTTCACAATAGTGATGTGGGAGTCTCCCAACAACACTTTCTTATCATTTGTTTCTGTATAACTCTTATATAGGGACCTATCAAAACAACAATGGCGCGATGCACCACTGTCTATCCACCACCCATCAGAACCACCAACCATGTAGAACTCAGGATCTGAGACCATGGCTATTATAACGCCATCCACATCATTAGCTTGTGCGTTATTCTTTTCCTTGTTAAACCTGCAATTCCTAGCCATGTGGTTCGGTTTATTACAGGTATAGCAAAGAAACTCAAAATTGGAATTCTGTTCATTTCTTGATGGGTTTTGGTTCTTGTTTTGATTAGGCCTTCCTCCTTTCTTCTGGTTCGGATTAGGTTTCATATCCTTTTTATTAGGTTTCAAATTAGGATGAGTCTTATTGTTAGAAACAATGAGAATCTCTTCCTTCTTATCTTGTTTCCGAGCTTCTTCCTCAACCCTGAGCTTAACAATCAAACTTTCAAGAGAAAATTCTTTAGACTTGTGACGCAAAGAATTACGAAAATCTTTCCAGTTAGGTGGTAACTTGTCAATCATAACAGCTACTTGAAATTGTTCATCAACTTTCATACCTTCGGTCAGAATTTCATGGGCAATTTTCTGAAGTTCATGAGCCTGTGCAACAACTGATTTATCATCCACCATTTGATATTTCATGTAGCGGCTTACAACATATTTCTTCGATCTAGCTTCTTCAGTATCGTATTTTTTCTGTAAAGCATCCCAAACATCTTTAGCAGTATCAAACGTGGAGTAATATTCATATAAATCTTCAGACAATGTACTGAGAATATAGTTCTTGCAATCGAAATCATCATCAACCCATTTTTCATAGGCTTTTTGTTTTTCTTCAGCAGTTTGGGTTACAACAGGTTCTGCAGTTTGTTGAGGAGTTGCACTTGCTGCAGCTGGAGTTGCTTTTGCCGCAGCTTCTGCATATTTTGGATCAGCTGGTTTGATGGAGGTCACCATCATGTGCAACTTCATTAGTTTGAGGTAGAAGAACAACTTTTACTTCCATCTTCTAAAGTGAAGTCCTTCAAACTTGAACGGCTTGTTGATATCATCAACAGTTTTCTTTTCAGATTCCATGACAGAAGGATTCGTCTTAAAATTATTGGAATAGTCGCCTGCAAAACACGGATTAAACACAAAAAACAAGTTATCGGCTGAGTCACAACCAGGTCGCTCTCTTTAAGACGTTTCGTGGCTCTGCCTTGAGTTTTGGGCAAGAAGTTCTTTCTTCGTCACAACGCCCCCAGGATAAAAAAGCCGAGATAAAACTCTCTTCAATCTCTCACGCACACAATGAGAAATCGATCACTTGCAGTCTTTCTAATCTTGCTCAGAAACTGGTCTCTTGATTCTTAAAGAAAAACAATAACAAAAAACTTGTATTTTCTCTGACCTCAAAACAGCTTTTTATAATCTTGCCATTAAAACGAAATTAATAAGAATAATTTTTTTTTTTTATTTCCACAAATAAAACAGTCAAAACGGTAACATAATTGTAACCAAATCAATGCTATTTAATCACATAATTAAGGGAAGTAAAAACGTTTTGAAAATCTTTTCAAAAAAAGAGCAAAAATACTTTGCAAATTCAAGAGACCTCCCAAGACCCCCAAGGCCCCGCTCCCGGACTAATGATATATATATATATATATTATTTTTATATATACCCATCAGTAGGGGGAGGGATTCGATCCTGAGACCTAACCCTCCAGGCCCAAAATGCTTAACCACTGGGCCAAGCTCGAATTGTTGATATAAATGTACAAAAGAATTATTTTAAAACATATATCCCAACAGAATCACTTGGTCAAAGTCACAAGTTTTGGTATGTCAAGCTTGTTGTCAACTTTAGTCGATCAAAACTGTCTTGATTTAGAATCTACTAAATCAGTCTCGGACTATGAATATAGTGTTAGAGCATTGCTCGGTTGAACCCACTAGCGTTGGTATGTCAAGTTAGTTGTCAATTTTAGTTGCCAAAATGCATTCTTGATTTAGTATACTAAATATAGTTTCGGAATAGATTAAGTCTAAGAAGTAGAATCGAAGCTATCCTTGAAGGATGAAGTTTGAAGACTATAAGAAGACATCAACAAGGACTTCTTCAACAAAGGTATGTGGTAATTGATTTCATTTGTATTCTTGTTCAATTATACCTTTCTAATCTATCGAAACAAATGCTCACTCTATGGAACAATTCCTATGACGGTAAATGTACATTTTTGTATATATACTCGAGGTTATTTCAGCCATGACTTTTGTGATAATAACCTTTATCACTGGAAAGGTTATCATGTTATAGTGAATGAGCTTACGAATTCAACGAGACAAGAATCACTCAATTCCGAGTTATAACAATGAAGTTATGAGTGATTTATTAAAGTAACAATTATAAGTGTTGCTGTAATTGTTACAATTCGTTAGTAGAAAACAATCCATGAACTGTTTGTAACGGTTCATGGACTTGAGCCCAATTACGTGACTAGAAGTCATTTTTGGTCAAGTTTTTGATGTTTCCCTATCTAGGCAAGATAGCTATTACTCCAAACATATTTGATTACCATATTAAAGTGTTTGTGATTCCTTCCTAAGATAAATTGTGATTTACTCACATAAATACAATATTTGCTAAATTAATTAATTATTTAATTATTTTGGCAAGAGTTGTAACTTAGGAAAGACTCCCAAAATTAGGAGAGTCTTGAAAAAGGAAAATAACTTTGCTTAGCTTTCAAGCTACCTTGTTCACTATAAATAAAGGGTTCGTGAGTGCTACACATTTTTTATCCCCTTTGGAAAATTGGTGTAAGCTTCATAAGATTGTTTTCCATGTCTTCTGTTCTTCGTGAACAAGAGTGAGATAAAAGTCTTTGTATTGGGGATCACAAAGCCGAGGATTTAATCTTCGTGATTGATTATACAACTTGTAATCTAGGTTTTTCACCTCTTGTCTATTCTAAGGTTTTCTCTTCTGATATAAAACCATTCAAGAGTTGTTGATCATAAACCCTAGGTTTTGGTAGATTTCAGTTTCCGATCGTATACCAACACTTGTTAGTCGAAATCGGAGACTAGAAAGAAAACTTCGATTAAGGTATCTCGTAAAAATCCTTAAGAAGTTTTAAACAAGATATCTCTAGATTTATTCTAGTTGTTCTTTTTGTAGAATCATTAGGTTTCTCTTCCTATTTTTGAAGAGTATAATAAACCCTAATCTACAAGTTTGTTTTGATATTATTTTTACCTAGTAATTGTTTTTCTCAAAACAAACACAAGATTTCCAAAACCTTGATTCACATCTAAAGGGAAATCAAACCGGTGTTTTGTGCAAACAAAAGATCGAAAAATATCAACGTGTTGTTGCATCTTCTAAAGAGAGCCTTGTGTTCTGCTAGAAGGTTTATGAGAAGAATTCCTAAAGAGAATCGGTGTTCTTCTAGGAGTTCTATAAGTGCTTGAATACAGCTGAAGCAGGTATTACATCTAGTCCGAATAGGTAGTAGGAAATTGGTGTAACATCTTATAATCAGTGTGTGTTTATTCTGGACTAGGTCCCGAGATTTTTCTGCATTTGTGGTTTCCTCATTAACAAAGTTTCAGGTATTTCTGTTATTTCTTTTCCGCATTATATTTTTTTATCTTTATAATTGAAATATCACAGGTTGTGCGTAATTCAACCAATTGAGAAATCCGACCTTGTTTGTTGGATAAAAATTGATTGACACTTGGACATTGGTCTTTGGTACCGTTCAAGTGATTCTCATATCAATCAGTTCACGGATTCCTTCCTGTTGATTTGTTGATTGATTTGAGAAAGAGATATAACTCTTTGATATATTTTCTTGATTGAGTCTGACTGTCTAGTTGATTCTCTCGGAATTATATTGGAGTTAGTCCATACAAATTGCCAAATAAATTATTGGGTGTGGTTGTTAGACCCCCGCTTTTTCATATAGCATGGTAGTCGAGTATCACTTTTCACTAATCAACCTTGAAGATTGAAGACTGGAGAATGATGACTTCATCAACAAAGGTATGTGAAGACTGACTATCCTATATAGTTACTCATATTATCCGACATTCGATCTATTGAGACATGTGGTATGAATTTAGCATAGTGACGAATAATGTAAATAAAAATTCAAGTCATGGGGAGTAGTCAGGTTAGTTCTTAAAGATCACAGGCTGTTTTACTCAGTTCACAAAATTAAACTAATAAAAATGAAAACTTGATTAAATAAATCTCAATTAACTCGCTTACACAAACTGATTTGCTCGGTTCACGAACTAGTCGATTTTGAGATAGTCCTAGAGACTATTTAGTTTAATAGTACATGAACTGATTTATGCAGTTCGCGAATTAGTTGTTTTTGAATGTTACCTTTCAAGTACACAAATTGTTTTGACAGTTCATGAACTTGTCAAATTCAAAAAGCTTCCGAGTTACGAGACGACTTTGAGTTCACAAATTATTTTAACGATTTACGAACTGATTTGGTCTTTTGATAATTAAGATCCAACTTAAGCTCCACGGTTTCAGATTACTTAACTGTAGCTCTCTGGAAAATCACTTGGTGCATAACATATACTTACGGTTGCACATATCTTGTTTGTGATTCAAAGCAAACTTCCCACATGCTTACATGTACAATATATATGGAGCAGCTTAGCTTTCTTGGTTACAAAACAATTCGTAAACATGGAAACTAGTTTACGAACCTAGCTTTGTTTGTAAGCTACCAAACATGTTCATAAATATAAATAAAGGACTCCTTGCTCGCTAAAATCTCAATCTTGGCAGTTTTTTGTCCTAGTTGCAGCTAGAGTCGTCCTCTAAATACATAGGTTTCCTTTGGTGAAACTTATTAGGTTACAACTTTGAAAGACTTCACTAAAGGATTCATGAAGCCCGGTTAGACTATATTTTACCTGATAGTTCTTGTTATCAGGATATTGTTATTATTCGAAGTGTAGAAAAATTTCAAAGTACTCTTGGTCTCAGACTTTGTGATTCCACAAGATAGATATGTAAATCACTTCTAGTTTGATTTGTTTAGATTGTTATTGTGAGGTAGAATTGAATGGGAATCTCTATAAGTTTTGAAGAGAATAAGTTCATCTTAATAATTGAGTTTGCTATCCCTCATAAGCATATAGATTTCCATATCTTGATTGAATAATTTTCTGAAAGGAAATTATATAGGCTTATGTTAGAGGCAAAATAGTCTAAAAGTATGCACTTAGGTTAAAGCAAATCCTAGGCCTGGAAAGGATGCCAGATAAGGGATTCGTGTTGCCTAGGACATTGCGAGATCCAAGAGATGTAAAAAAAACACAAATGAGAATGAACTACTTTTATGGTCGATTCGGTCTCAACTACGGTGCAATCTGAAGTCTGATAGTAGGCTAGTGTCTGCAGTAGCTTAATACAGTATGATGTTCAAGTTTTGGACTAGGTCCCAAGATTTTTCTGCACATTGCAGTTTTGCTCACGATCAAAATTTCTGGTATCTTTTGTTATTCATTCCCTCATTATATTGTTTATCTTTATAGTAAAAATATCACAAATAGTACATTAATAACTTAGATAGTTTTTGAGCCTAAAAGACTGTATAAAACCTACAAGATTTATTCTTGAAAATTCGTATCTTGAAAGAAAGATCACGAGGCTTGTTCTTGTTTGAGTTTGTTTTGTAACAGTTCGGGCACTAGGTTATTACTTGGATATTGATTTTTGGGATCATCTAAGTAAAACTTGTTTATATATCATGTATCAGATTTTTACTGTTGATTTGTGCTACTGACCGTAACAAGCTTGTCCATACAGGTTTTCGAACAAAAAGTTGTATATATATTAAACTTGTATAGATATTAAGAAACAATACTATGTTTTAAGATAAGTAAAATAAAATTGAGTTTCTTAGGGTTAAAATTGATTTTTATTACTCAATTTTCATATGTAAAATTTGTCTCGACGAGATCTCAGCCGCGTCTTTGTGAATTCTGCACGTCTCTGTGAGTTTCTCAGATCTCATTTCGCTGAGATTAAGAGACTCGTCTCGGCTATGGATGTAAACTGAGTTTCTCGACGAAATCTCGGTTGTCTCAGCCGAGATTAACTACAGTGACGTTGATATTCCATAGTCGACCGTCGCTCAATCTCAACAGTTAAAACAAAAATGAGTATAACCCTAGTATATAAATGAAAATTCTTAGCTGCTTCATTTTTGTTTCAGCTCCTCTCCCTTTCTTACCCTCCCTCTGCTATCTCCCTCTCTTAGTGATTGGTTGAAATCTCATGAATATGTAATTTTTTTCGACTTGAATAAAACAATATAAACCAGATACCGTGGTATCTCTTTCTCTCATCTCAATTAGTTTGTTTGATCGAAAATACCAATATTCCTCCAATGAGTTTAAGGGTATTCATTTGTTGTCTTGCTTTCTAATTCAGGAGTTTAATTTCGGTGTCTTGTTAGTGTAATATAATTGGTTTGATATAACAATTGAACCTAATAAATTTATAAAATATACTTATTTCTCAATTAATTCAAGTTGTTGATTTGGTTAAGATTAGATGCTAGTACTATTGGCACATTTGTAGCTAAATTGTGTATTTACATATAATATCGCTTACATGTAAATTTATATTATACGATTTGAGATTATGATTTTTCCAGAACTTTGGACCAAAGAACTGGAAATTTCTACATAGAAAGCCAATTTTTCTTTGGCTAACGGTTTTCTAGAACCTACCTATGAAGTCGGGTACCGACCCGGTCGGTTTAATCCCAATCTGATTTTAAATGCCTGGTTGAAGGGTTTTTAAAATTTTAAACCGATTAAATGTGATTTGGTGCTTGGTTTTGCTCAAAACCGGAAAAACCAATCTTTGTGTAGCCATGTGTGGGACTATGCTCATAACATGTTAGTATTGGATCAAACCAAAATTGGAGTTGGTTTGCATATTTTCCAATCGAACCTGCTGATATAGTACGGTTCCTAAAACAGTGAGAAAAATCATATATCCCAAGCTATAGGTTTCCATATGCTGATATTATGAGTATCTTATTCTCTATAGGACCAGTGAGGGTTATAAAATTAAGGCTAGGTATTACGGTCCTTATCCCATGTATTCTAAAACTATGCCACGTTGGATTTTGACTTTGGAAGAGAAGGTATCTAATTTAGAAATGCGTATCTATTATGTTTTTCACGAGAATTAACAGAAACGTGTAATGATTTTGTGTTACACATGATAAAAAAACCTAAAAACTGCCTAATTGATCAAAAAGAATTCTTGTAAAAAATCTCGAGTGAAAGAGATAGATGAACTTACTTTTCAAAATCAAATATGCTAGAATCGCTCCGTAAATTACCATTAGATCTCTCAAGTTTATTAACGGACAAAAACCTCTGGTTAACATAGAATCATTGTAAAAGAAAAACCAAAAATAAGACCCCAAATGTAATAAAATAATCAAGAGACATGAGAAAGGAGAGAGAAAAATTCTTCGTCGAAGTAAGCAATCGTTGCCAATTTTCTTCAGGTTCTAAAATTCATTCCTTATTTCTAGGAAACTGACTCTATAATACTGGACTTGGCATTTTTTTTTTCTGGAAAAGATGAGGAACTCATTCAATAAACAAATAGATGCAAAGCAGGGGCACTTCAAGGCTACAAACTAACCTTAGGTGCTAGGATTTTTATTCTCTTGACTTAAGACTTGAAATAACATACTAGAAGGGTCCTCCCAATACTAATACTGGTTCTAACACTTTTGGAAAGCTTATTAGTTGTCTGGTTACAACACCTTTTTGGGGGGAAAAACATAATACAAGGAAAAATTACTAAGCAAAGACTGACACTCCCTAAACATACTACTTTCTTCCTACTGACAGCTAGGAACATCACCCTTGACACCCTAGACTACCCCTAGATTACACCTTCTATAGTAACTTGAGATAAATCCAAATATTTTACTTGGATACCTAAGTTGAAGGCTCTAATACTTAGTCTAACACCTTGTTTGTATATTTGTTTGGACTTATCTAGGGCTGAGTCAAATGTCAGATCGTTTGTCTTTTTATTTTTCTGATATCTGATTCGAGGCCTGACTTGGCTCATACATCTGACTTAGAGATAGTTAAGTTAGGCATAATCTTGTACTGACTTTTTAGACATATATCTAACTTGATTTAAAAAAAAAAATTGTAATCTAGAATTGAATAATTTTTAAGTCAGATACAATGAGCCAGTTTCAGATATAATGAAATACGAGCCAGTTGAGTAAGAATCAAACAACTTGTAAGATAAAACATTTCTCATGAACAACTAACAATTGATGACACATATTAAATCAAAAGAATCCGTTGACAACTCCTTTTGACAAAATCTAACAAGAACCTCATCATTGTTAGATTAAATTTCCACTGTCATTCAGGTAAACAAATATAGAAGATAAGTTTTTTTGTTTTTTTTTTTTGGAAGTTGATACCTTTATTTTATTTATTTTGTGAAAGATATTATGGGTACTCTTTTTCCAAAATTAATATGATTTCTCTCTTCGTGTAATATGAATGAAAGTTTATAAGAAAAGAATAGTATAGATATGATTTCTCTCTTAGAGATAGTTGAGTTAGGCATAATTTTGTACTGACTTTTTAGACATATATCTAACTTGATTTATAAAAATAAAATTGTAATCTATAATTAAATAATTTTTAAGTCAGATACAATGAGACAGTTTCAAATATAATGAATCATATTGATACGAGCCAGTTGAGTAAGAATCAAACAACCTGTAAGATAAAACATTTTTCATGAACAACTAACAATTGATGACACATATTAAATCAAAAGGATATGTTAATAACTCCTTTTGACAAAATCTAGCAGCATTGTTGATTAAATCTCCACCGTCATTCAGGAAATATAGAAGATGAGTTTGTTTTTTTTTTTCTTCTTTTTTGAAGCTGATACTTTTATTTTATTTTGTGAAAGTTATTATGGATATACTCTTTTTTCAAAATTAACATGATTCCTCTCTTCGTGTAATATGAATGAAAGTTTATAAGAAAATAATAGTATGATTTTATGCATCTTTCTCATTTATCTCTCCCTTAGTTTCACTAATTTTTCAGTTTATACATTGAAGTAAAAAAGATTACTCGTTGAGTCGTAAGGAATGGATCATCATGCTCTAGTTTCATAAATAATGTGGTGTAAAATCTAATCCCTCCGTCCCTAAATAGATGATTTATTCAATTTTAAATTTTGTCTCACTAAAAGATAACCTTTTTTTTTTTTTTTTTCCGGAAAAGAGGCGAGCCTCATTCATTAACATTCATAACACCTCGACTCCATGTCGAGCAGATTACAATACATATCATAGAGATTACAACCGACTCAAAGAGATCAAACAGACCACATAGTCTTACAGGACACATAATATCCAAGTAGCACACAAAATTCTGAAGATAAAATCTATCCATTCCACACCGATTCCTAAGTAACAGGGCTGGTTTAAATGGCATTGTTTGGACTAAGATTAACACTTCCAAAATAATTACCAGGTCTACTAAAAGTAGAGATGTCGGGATCCAAAGATCCAACCATTTCTCAAGGGTTTTTTCATAATCAAAGTAACACACGTGACTAGGGCGTAAAAGGATCCATAGATCCAACCATTTGTCAAGATTTTTATCAAACATAAAGTAACATAGTGACAAAGATAATCATAATCGGTTATCTTTCGACGGAATTGGTCGGAGGCGGTCCGAATTTTCTTCAGGGGTATTTTGTATCCATGTTCTTCTTGTGTCTTTGTTAGTGTCTTGGGAGCTGGTGTCTGTGGAACCGGTGTCTTTGGTGTTGCTGCTGGAGTCTTTGGTGATGCTGCTGATGGATAACCCTTTAAAGTTGTTGCTGCCGTGATTTGTAGAACTTGACCATTAGTGAGTACAAACTTCATCAAGACAGATTTCCAAACCATATGAAAAACCCTAACAAGGTCCCCTAATTTATGATCCAATTACTTTGTTTTGTACCCAAAAATGTACCCAAAAATAAAAGGATGTAAATCCACTACTAAAGTCAAAATAAAATAGAAAAAATTGCAATCCCTTCAAAAGTTGAATGAAATCAGTAGAGCACCCTAACAAGAAGAACCCAAATCTTAAAAGCAAGATCAGTATCAAAAGATGATACTAAAAAATAGTTTAGAGAAAGCTTGATTAGAGAGATCAAAAATCTAAAATCAAGATCCAAGCTACAGACTTATCGATATCAGACTATGAAAAACTATTCAAAAAAATTAAAACCAAAGCTAAAAAAGTATTAGAAGTAAGAGATGCAGCCAAGATTAGATCGGGATGGAAAGATCTGCTCTGATCTGCGCCCGTGAGAATAGATCGGAGCAGTCGGCGTTTTAAGTTTGGGGTTTTTCTATCTCTTTGATCTGAGAGATGAGAGAGAAACCCTTTTAACTGATTATTGTTAGTATAAAAAATATGTATAATTTGATAGTCATGTTTATATTCGGCATGTAGGTGTTTTAAAATGTTGTTTTATGATATAAAGTTTACAAATACTCGTGCTATAGTTTGACAAACAAATTTTTTTTTCTAATTTTAGTAATATTTATCCATAAGGATATAATTGTAAAAAAATACAGAAAAATACTCTCCTCTTCACCCTGCTCTAAGAATTGTGCAAATTTAAAGTGGTTATCTATTTTGGAACGGAGGAGATATTTTTATTGACCCAACCGCATCACCGTTACTAATTTGATTTCTGCTGAACCTAAATGCCTCATCAGCAAATTGTATACATCTTAACCGCCTCACCGTTACTAATTTGATTTCTACTGAACCTAAATGCCTCATCAACAAATTGTGCACATCTTCGATAAATATGTCTACAAATTGTAAGCCACACTAGCAACATACTCTCTCCGTCCCAAATTAATTGAGCTATTTGTAGTTTGCACAATTAGTAAGGCAAGGAGAAAAAAAAGTATGTTTAAGTATTTTTTTTTACAGTTATACCCTTATGGATAATAACTAGTAAAACTTAGAAATGATTTATCTATTAAACTATACCACGGTTTTTCGTAAACTTTATACCGTTTAAAAGCATTTTAAAACACTTACGTAACGAATATAAACATGACTATCAAATTATACATATTTCTTATAGTTTCACCAATCAATTAAAAGGGAAATTCTAGAAACACTCCTTTGATTAGTGAGACAGCTCAATTATTTGTGGGACAAAATTAAAAACCAATTAGCTCAATTAGTTTGGGACGGTAGGAGTATTTTAATTTTGCTTCAAAATATATAATATATTTTAATTTTAAACTCCCATGTTGTTATTCCAAATAATCACTAAGAGTTTCTCCAATGGAATGTATGTGAAAATAAATGTCTAAGTCCACATTGGATAGATATTCATTTTCCCTAAAAATTTTCTCCAACCCAACTTTTTAAATCAATGTGAAGATGACATGGCTTAATTTTTGTTAGACATTGTCAAGGTGAATGTCAAGTTTTAGACATTCACCTTGACAATGTCAAGCTATCCTAGTAAGCTTTTGCTTCCTAAAATTAATTTGAATATATTAAATAGCCCTCTTTAGGTGTAATAAAATCTAAAATTTACTAAAAATAAAAAATGCATTTAATTCATCAAATATCACCAACAATACCATTGGAGATGAGATGTTTTTTCTGCCTAAATTTAAGGAAAAATTGGAATGAGGATGTCTTGTTTGGGTTGCCACCTAGGAAACACACACAACCACCATTGGAGAAGCTCTAATGGTCAAGTTCTTCCATAATTTAGTTATTACTGAAGTCCATGAAATATGTCATTTATTGGTTTTCTAATCTCATTTTGCCGGGAAACTAATTCTTTTTTTTTTTTATGCTAAGAAACACACTAATTTCATTAAAATAAAAGGTCATTACAGATTCCAGTTAATGGTTCTTCCCTCAAAACATTTTGTAAGAAATGAGGAGAAGAAAACCAAATGTCTTTTAAACCAAATCGCCTAGCTCGACGTGCAAGTCGATCGGCAATCTTATTCTTAGCACGCTTAAGATAAACTATCCTAGAATACACACAACTGGAAATGGAAATCCGACATTCATCTAATAGATCCTGACACCTCCAATCAATTTCACCCTTCCTTTGATTAAGCAGATCCACCAACTGAAGGCAATCACTGACGAAGAGGACTCTGGAGAGATTCATCTCACTCACCCATGAGCAAGCCAAAATTAGGGCCATTGCCTCAGCAGCAACAACACTTGGAATCAAACCAAAATCCGCTCTGCACCTTTTTATCCTACCTGAAGTGTCACACAAAATAAGACCAATACCCATGTTAAAATTTTTGAAAGACCCATCAATGAACATAATATGGTCTATCTGTTGAATAGGAGTCCTTGTCGCCGACAAAGTTACATTCTGGGGCTTACGAGAAGATACAATATAAATATTTATAGACCTTCTAATATCCATTATAGTAGCATCCAGATTAATTTTAACCTTTCTAAAAATAACATCACATCTAAGCTTCCAGATTGACCACAGTACCACTGCACCAATACTTGGCCACTCCACAACATAAGGAGAACTACCCAAATTTTTATCAAACCAAGATAAGAAAATATCATCTATCCAATCATAATCAGCAGCAATAAGATGTTGCCGGGAGAGAGCAAACAAAATAAGATGTTGCCGGGAAACTAATTCACTACCTGTAATATCTACAATTCGACGTTCCATATTCAGGGATGAAAAGAATGGGTAAAAGAATTACCAAATCTCCAAGCATTTAAGAAGAAATGTGGATCATAACTAGTATTTGGACGAAGCGTCGAACTCGAGGAAGGTAATGATTTTCCAATTCTCGAACGGGCTTGAGATTGTTGGCGATCCCATATCCAATTCATGTTCACAAGATCTGTAAGTTTGACGAATTCATTACTTTGAGTTCCCAATTAATTTTCTATTACACCCCGGGATCCCGGGTGAGATATTTATTGATCAATTAGTAATTATTTTGGTACATAAATCAAGGGGAAGGGGTTTCGATTTCGAAACCGCTAGTAAGTAGTAACCGTTATCAAAACTATTTGAATTTTGAAAGTATCAGCCCTGCCAATTGAGTTTGACTTGTTTAGTGGACTCATATGGTCGCTTGATGTTGACCTTAGTAGTAATAATATTGTGGTTATGGTTGAACTTTTTTTTTTTTTTTTTTCCTATTGAGATAGATTATAGACTTGGACTACCAAAATGGTGTACAACGACGACTGAGGATTACAGCAGTCTAAAAACAATAGTGGAAGTTACATGCGACACAGTGGTAAACCAGAGTAGATCAACTGGGCTTTGAAAGAGAATTAAAAAGAATTCAACCGTAGTGTGGAGCAGTAATATACTTGTTTGCAAATTGCAATCTTGTGTGATCAAAAAAAAAAAAAAAAAAAAAAAAAAGAATTAGCCGACACAACGGATTATGTATTTTTATCTATTTTTATTATAGGGAAAGCTAAAAATTTAAGGGGAAAGCTACAACAAATGCTGAACTTGAGTGGAAGAGGGTGGAAATGGAATATAAAAGTATCTCGGTCCTTTCTGTATATTGATTTTCTTTCCCTTATGAATGAGATACTGTCATTCTCTATATAAAAATAGAGTTTTTTCGAGCGCTGTGGTTAATCGGAGCTTCTGGTTGATTCTGGCCCCACCAAAATTTTTTAAAAGGAAATTTGTTTGACGTGGCAAAATAAAAAACATGGAAATTATTTTTTGGACCCACGAATTTTTTATTTCCTAAAGCAACTATTTAAAATATAATGTTGCCAAAAATACATTAAATCAAAAATCAATCACACTTTCACAATTTCATCATAAAAAACAAAAGATTAAATCAATCATGCATCAAAATCAATCACATAATTAGTAAATAAAAAAATATTTAATGTCCAATGTCCGTTTACAACTTTTAGAATTGTTTCCTAATTACACCTCCATTCTATCAATTAAAACTGAAAAAAATAAGATTACACTCACGATGAGAACTAGAAAAAATAAAACAGATAGTGGTACTAACCTTTGAACCCAGCGTTTTGTCTTTCTTGCAAATAAATTTTTTGGTGATCCTATCCAAAAGTAAAAAAATACATAATTGTTAGAATCTGAAACAAAAAATTGAAGCAAGAACTAAAATCTAAAGAAAGCCAATACAAAGATGAGCATACAAAAATTTAAGCAATGAAAAAATAATAAACCTCATTTTCATATTACTTTTCTTATCTTTGTTCATACCATAATTAAAAAATAAATTAAATAAAGTCGATTTTTAGTTTCATTATATCTTGATAGGTAATATTTTTCTAAAAAAAAGAATTTAAGTAAGAATGTTTTTATTTCCAAGTGAAAATTTTTTTATATAAAATATTTGCAACCACTAATTATGGTGTTACAACGAAATAAGTCTAAAATAAAAAATAAATTAAATTAAGTCGATTTTAATTTCATTATATCTTGGTATGTAATATATTTTTTTAAAGGAATTTAAGTAAAAATATTTTTATTTGCAAGTGAAAATATTTTTTATACAAAAATATTTGCAACCACTAATTACGGTGATACGAAGATAATGTACATTTCCAGACTATCCAAAAATAAAATATTATAGATATCTATTTGAAAAGAAACACCTAAATTGATTATATACTTTTATCATTGTGAAAAGATATTCTATATTTATTGGGGGGAAAAGTTCCGTAACAAGGTTATTCTGGCGATCAAAAATTTATACTTTTTATAAGATTAATATTTTTTCTAAAATAAAGTTGGTTCTCTTTTATGGATTTCTGGGTTTGGTGCCTCTATATATAAAGCATTCGAGCAAATGAAAAATCTGATTGTTTTCTTTTTTTCCCCTTTTCTTTTCGTGTGAATTAAGGTTGTTTGTCTAATGTACTTTCATTATTTGTGGTTAGGTACCTCGATCTTGCATTGGTATAGCTATCGTTGCTGAGTATTTGTCAAACAATATCAAGGTAAAAAGTGATAAACGTGATATCAACACTAGAATTTGATTTCTTAGTAAAGCGAATAAATATCTTTGTTTTCTATTTTTTGTTTTTTTACAGATTCGGTTGAAGATAGTAACTATCAACATGGATTTTTTCCCCCTATGTTTGGTTTTCGTTTATGTAATACACAGATTTAATATTAAAAGTTGTATTTTTTTTGTGGTCAGGTACGTCGATCTTGCACTGCAATAACTATCGTTGTCGAGTATGCGTCAAACAATATCAAGGTAAAAAATGATCAACGTGATATCAACACACCATAATTTGATTTTCGATGTTTTCTATTTTGATTCTTAGTAAAGCGAATAAATAATAACCATTTCAATGCTCACGAGTTTCTACCGCCGCATTCACTAATCAAACCTTCGAGGTTTATGCAAAACAAAACAACAATAGATTATAAGAAGAAAAAAACGTCAATGGGAAGAAACCAAAAATGATTTCTTAGTAAAGCGAATAAATGATATTATTGATTTTTATTTTCTTAATTACTTGTGTATATACCATTTTTTGTTTTTTTTTACAGATTCATGGAAGATAGTAACTAATAACAACACGTATTTTTTTGTTCTCCTTTGTTTGGTTTTCGTTTATGTAATACACATATTTAATATCAAAAATTGTATTTTTTTTGTGGTCAGGTACCTCGATCTCCCACTACCATAGCTATCGTTGCCGAGTATGCGTGAAATAATATCAAGGTAAAAAGTGATCAACGTGATATCAACACCATAATTTGATTTTCGATGTTTTCTATTTTCATTTCTTAGAAAAGCGAATAAATAATATCATTGTTTTTGATTTTCTTAAGTAGTGGTGCGTATCTTATTTTTTATTTTTTACAGATTCGGTAGAAGATATTAACTAATATCAACACGTATTTTATTTTCCCCTTTATTTGGTTTTCGTCTATGTAATATACAGATTTAATATCAAAAATTGTATTTTTTTTTCCCAATAAAGTTAGATAGAGGCGGATTCCTAAACGTATAAAGGGTTTATATATTTTTATAGATTTATTTAAGACAAGGAATTCATTTAATATCCTTGAGTATTTTGTTTACAACCCGTGGAAGAAGTAACAACGGATTGTGATATGCTCGAAGCTGAGTCTAATGGTTATCGGCTGGATGATCAGCTAATAACAAAGATTTAAGCTTGGTATCCAATCCAGTTGCCATATACTTAGACCGTCATCTGTTTCTGAGGGGGAGAGATGCATAGTATTGCATACCTTCTTGATAACGATAATGATTTTACTGCTTATTCTTAATGGATGTTTTGTATCTAATAGAAACTTTGTACACCCGGAACGTGTGAAACGTCTCGCATAAGCTTTATTGAAGCAGCGATACTTATTTTCATTTGTTGTCACCATATTGTGATCCTCCATTTGCAAGATATTTCACCTTGGATCAGTCCTCCTCGGGTAGGAGACGGGATACCATAATCTAACTAATGCGTTGCAATGGTTTCTGCTATGCGGATGTGGCAAGATCCACATCTGCCCAGTCTGGGATTCGCAAGCGATTTTATCCAATTTTAATTCCTTGGTCTATGATCCATTAACTTAAACATCCTTATTATGAAGTTATATCATGGAGTCCCATTGCAATGGCCATCATAAGCTCAGAACAGATGGATGATAATATAATGGGCCAAATTGTCATAAAAGTGTTCACACAAAAACTAACCTTGCTGATATTTTAGCGCCTTAATTTTTTTTGGGGAAAATTGGGGATATGCCCCATTATTCCAGTTTCCGGGAACATGTCCCAAAGTAACAGAATCTTGAAACATAGATAAATAAAAGTATAAGTAAAGAAGTGCTTTAGAAAACTTTACTTGGATAGCAGTGGTTAGAATTTAGTGACTGATCAATTTTCCAATATTCCATAAGCAAGAAACAGACCCGTGCATCGCACGGGTGAAAAACTAGTTATGCATAAAAATCATGTCCAAACAAAACCTGTGATCACCTTGTCCAACATCAGAGAAAAATCACACATATCCAAAGTCATTTGCGAAAAGAATAGTCAATTTCCGAAAATATTAAACACCATCACTCCCTTGGGACCATGCGTGTATATGACCTTGACAATATGAAGATCAGCAAAGTAATCTTCAATAAACATGTCCACTCATTGCTGACTGATATACCAACCAACGCATAATCATCGAAACCATTCTCTATACTCTCATGTATCATCTGCTTTTGATGATTGTCCTCTTTAATTTGCTTCGATGCTTCTCCTTTTGTATGATTTTGTTAGAATTGTGTCTGGTTTATTATTCTTTTTTTTTTCTTGCTTATTGCCATTAAATTGAACCTTAAGTCCAAGTTTTCAAAAATGGTAAATGAGTCTATATTCTTTTTTTCATTTGTTTTAAAACTAAATGGACAGTTTTTAAAATGGACTAAAAAAATAGGGATGAAACTTCATCCTGGCTTTTAAAAAATAGACGCATCGTTGAAAAAATATTTGAAAATGGACGAATCCTCGCCTAGATTCAACTTTTCTTTATTTTGGAACCAATTTTGTGTTCTTTTTTTCAAAAAAACCTCAAGGCTATAGCTTTAGCATCATCATTGGATCAAAATCAATGTGCATCATCGTTCACTAAAAATATTAAAGCAAATCGGGATTATGGATGGTAATTACGATAATATATAAAAATGGGGGAAATATGGCTAGCCCAATTTTGGATTTTTTTATATTAGAAACCCACTATTAAGATAACCTATATTAGAAACCCAAAATTAGTTTTGGAACTATGAGTTTTACTATACTGAACTTTTACTATAATAATTATCTCATTTTTCATATTAGTAATTATCCAGTTTTGGTCTACGGGAAAAAAGTCAAAAACCAAAAATTTAGGAAAATTCCACAAATCAAGCTCACCTAGTTTTTATCGTCCCGCCATATACTCCAGACGCGTGCGTCGTATACTCTAGATCTGTTTCTTCTTTCTTCTTTCATTCTTCTTTCTTCAAGCTAAACTAAAAAATAGAAAAAGAAAACAGAGCTGCTGGTTTTGACGGTTTTCCATGGAATCGTGAACTTGAACTATCTTAAATATCACGGTATGATCTCCTCCGTGAACTTGAAAGTGAATTATGACCATTACGATTGCTAATCAACACATGCATGTTTTGAAAGTGTAATTTTTTTTGATTTTATAGTTTGTTGATTTGCAATCAAACTAATTGGGTTTTAGTTAGTCCGTGATAATCAAAGAAATTGGGCTTTTTTCATTTTTGCTTTTTAGTTAGTCCCTGATTTATAGCTTGTTGATTTCCAATCAAACTAATTGGGTTTTAGTTTGTCCATGATAATCAAAGAAATTGGGTTTTTTTCATTTTTTATTTTTAGTTAGTCCTTGTTTGGGTTTTTCATTTTTCTGTGCAAAGTCAGTTCCTTCAATGCTGTATTTAACACTATTTTCATGGGTTATTCTTTTTGAAAGGGATAAGTTAGAGATACGAAACATCGTGATAAAGATGTTCTATTGTAATGAATCAAGTGCCGACGATGATTTCGTTAAGCAGAAGAAGAAAAAGAAAAGCGAAGACTCGAGTAAAGATAGTACTAAAGGCCCAAGTAAGGACACTAAGTCATGTATAAATTAGAGTTTTTTATGTGAATTATGATTTTATAATTAGGTTGAAAATCTTAGAGAAAATTTGTGATAAATTCACATATCCCTGATTTCGGTGGTGATAATTAATTTTCTTTTGTGGTGATAATTGACGTTTTTAATGTAGTAAGAATGTGATAGTTTTCATTATCGTCCCATGGAATTGTGATAGATGTAGTTATCCATGGATTACGATGTGCAAAATGGTGTTTTCCATAAGAAATTGGGATATTTGATGTTATCATCTAATGTATATTCAGAGGTAATACCAGGTAATGAATGTTTTTCCTTACCCGTATATACAGATTCAACAAAGTTTTTTAGAGCAAATTTCGTCCTTTGCATGATTCTGTGACCTTGAAAACAAAGGTCTAATTCCAAGCAAGGAAATTGTGCAAGATGTAGATATCACTACTTAATAATGTGCTAAATACTCTTTTCACATATTATTATTATTGTGATATGGGCAAATATCACGTTCCGAAGTGCTGGTTGCACTTTTTATTTTTCTTTCGTATCTTGCTGGTTGGGACTTCCATGTGAGGTTTGTATGGCGTCTTTAATTTTGACTTTATTTGCAGGTTGAAAACCTAGATGTTTTTATCTTAGTTGTTTAATTTGAAAAGTTATTTGTTCGACTAGATGATCTTTGAAGTTTTCACAATAAGAAATTGCTTTATCTGTAAATTTGGACCCCAACTGTTTTCTTAAAGACCTCACTGTTTTCTTACCTTGTTATCATGATCATTCCCTTGGAACTGGTGGTAAAGAGGAGTAACTGATACGACGTCTGTAACTCATGAGAAAGAGCTTTATCAAGTTATAACATATCAGCGACATGCTAAAGCGGCCACAAGTAAGAAAACGAGTACATAGTTGACTTTGTATTTTGTTAAGATGGTGAAATTTTTTAATTCATGTAGTTGGGAAAGAGCTTGTTGTTTCCACCATTGTAAAGGTGGTTTCATGGTTGCTAATATTTTTATGTGAAATATTTAGTTTTCACATATCGCTGTTGCGAAATATGTAGTCATCACATTCGACAATCGTGAAAATAATATTTATCATCCGAGTTATAAGTTATTGTGCTTTCATTTTTCTTGTTAACATATTAATGTGAGCTGTTTTTTTTTTTTAAGATGCTGCAAGGTTGTTTAGAGCAAATTTCTAAAGATGAAGCATGCTAAAGCGGAAATATGGTCATACTCCTTCAACAAAAGTAATCCCGAATCAACACATCCTGCCTCATCATCAATCATATCCAATCCTAGTAATGGCGGTGCAAAATGCTATAAACTTTCAAATATATAGTTATGGAGATGTATCAATGCCGGTTTGTTGTTGATGGGAGTCTGATACACTTGTCATCATGGTTTATTTCATGAAATGATTAATTTGTGGGAAGAGAAGATAAGATGGCATCTTTTTATTGATTTCATTTGAATAAAATTAAGGTTTGATTTCATTGTTTAATGCTACAAAAGATGATTTGCGAGGAAAAGTAGATGGCTTACTCATGGAGTCGAGAGCAAATTTCTAAAGATGAAGCATGAAATGTACTTATTCATTGTTTCTTTCCTTTACACAAAATACGATAATTTATAGATAACATGTGGTTAATTGTTGATGGTGTCATTGATCATATCTTTGTTTTACTGACTGATCCAAAATCTTTTGTTTTGAGCTATGTTGTTGAATCTAATGTCTTTTGGCATCTGGTATTCATTATCCAGTCTTGCTCATTTTGATAAAGTGCGAGGAAAAGGGCTAAACACATTTAAGTGCTAGGACCTCCTGCTTTTCATCTTCAATTCATAGAGTTCAATTACCTTTAAAAAAATGGAAAATTTAGATTTCACTTGACATGTGAACATTTGGATTTTCACAAGATTGAGGAGTTGCAGTTTAACTTGACGTGAGAAATTTGAATTTTCACATTTATTGGGAGTTGTGATAATTCAGTTCTCTCTTGAATGTAACACTGTTAACCATTGGTGAAAGCCGCAATTATCACAATTGGGATAACTATAATTATCACCCTATTATGAAAATTGCAATTATCCTTAGTATAAAACTGTGTTATTATCGTGCTTATCAATAGCCACAGAGATTGATTTTTCCAGAATAGCTAGCTTGAAGTAGCGTTGTAGTATCCATTAGTTGGTGACTATACGAAGAAGGAAAGGAAACCATAAAAGATAACGAGAGTTACGAGAGAATCAGAGGGAAATCAGAAAATCATGAAGGAAAAATATTTTAGGCAAGAAAAACGGAATTGACCGGAAATAGTGATAAGACACTAATATGCCGGAAAAAATGGTATATTTTGATTTCTTTTAACTAATCTGACCCAAATCCAAATTAACGATTTTTTATTTTATTTTAATTAATAATTTTGTTAACAATACTTAACTAATCAAGGTTAACTTAGTCCATCTGAAAATGTGAAAATACAAATCAAATTTGTAACTACTATTTTTAACCGTAGATCTTGTAATTTGGGCTACACATATATATCATCTTAATGAAGGGTTTCTAGAAGAGAGAGGAATCAAGTTTGGGCTTCTCAGAAATTTCCACATATAAAAATTAACTAAAGTTATCTTTAATTCTCCTTTGTTTTGTGCGTTTTGTGCATTCTCTAGGGATAAAAACTAAAATTAAAGGTGCAAAAATCAAACACGAGTCTCCCATGGAAGCTTTGATAATTCAATCAAAACCACAACCTAACGTATTTTACTTCCACCCATGTTCCTAACAAAAATCAACTCTAATTGGTCGTGGTCAGCTTTCCCCAATACATTTTAGCTTTCCCTATAACAATCATCTTTTTTTTTGCTAAGAAAAAATCATGACATTAAAACCAGAGAAGTTACAATTGTTGCAGCAGGAATGTTGGGATAATACCCCACCATTTTCCATGTACTCTAAACTTAATACAATGCTTAGCTGCAATATCAACCATGGTATTGAGATTTCTACCTCTACGAAGAAGTCCCGACTTATAGCTTTTAAGAAACTCAACTCTAGATAATGATAAGGAAGTTTGAATTAACTTGCAATCATCTAGAATAGTGTTGTTATATCAGAACAACTGGTTATTATTAGAATTAAAAGATCCTACTACTAATTGAGCATCGTTGATGAAGCATATTTTCCTTTTGTTCCTTTCTTTTGCCAAAATGCAAGCTTCCAAAAAGCCCAAACATTCAACTTCTTCAGCATTTCTAGCTACTCCTGGGATGATTTTGCATCCAATGTAGTTACATGCAATATCGTTCATAATCAAACCAGATACCGACAAATTAGTATTAATATCAAAGGATGCATCACTATAAACAATAATGCAATCATCTGGCAAGGAAGAAACTATAGAATTATGGTCATTTCCAACTGTAGGTTCATTAACCGGAATGTGGACAACATGATCAGATATAAGATAAGATTCTTTGACGGTTACAAGCTTAAGATCTAGTCTCACAGTAGTGCTAGGATTTAAGTTTTTGCCCTAGAAAACTAAGGAACATCTATCCTTCCATATATTCCAAGCAATTGAGAACACAGCTGCATCTTTATCTTTGAGGGCATTAGAGGATAGCCAATGTCCAACCCACTCTTTTAGATTCATAGAAGAATCTCTAGCCTGAGCAACTTCATTATAAAAAAATGGGTTAATAACCAAAATGCCTGAGCAAAAGGAAAATGTAAGATGAGATGCTCAGGAGTTTCAGGCACCACAGTACCACACAAGTTACAGTTTACATCATGAGAGTTGTTATACCTACAAATAATAGTCTTTGAAAAAGCGGGGGTCTAACAACCACACCCAATATTTCGATTAACAATATGTATGGACTAACTCAAATATACTTTTAAGAGAATCAACTAGACAGTCAGACTCACTCTTAATAAAAAGTATATTAAGGAGTTAATATCTTTATCTCTCGATTTGATCTATACTCAAACAAGAGATATAAACTTAGATATAAACTTTTTACAAGAGATAGAAATCAGTGAGTCTTTATCAAATACAAGAGATATAAACTTAGATGGTACCAAAGACCAATATCCAAGGATCAATCAATTTCCAATCAACAACCAAAGGTTGGATTTCAAAATAGATCGATACAACGCACAACCTATGATATTTCAATCATATAACAAAATATAATGCGGAATAGAAATAACACAGACACCAGAAGTTTGGTTAACGAGGAAACCACAAATGCAGAAAACCCCCGGGAACTAGTCCAGATTGAACACCACATTGTATTAAGTCGCTACATACACTAGCCTACTACAAACTAACTTCGGTCTGGACTGTAGTTGAACCCTAATCAATACCACACTGATTCAAGGTACAGTTAAGCTCCTTACGTCTCTGATCCCAGCAGGATACTACACACTTGATTCCCCTAGATGATCTCACCCACAACCAAGAGTTGCTACGACCTAAAGTCGAAGACTTTAATAAACAAATCCGTATCACACAGAAAAGTCTACGATAATAGATAAATATTTCTCCCACAAATAAACCTATGAGTTTGTTCCGTCTTTTGATAGAAATCAAGGTGAAAAAGAACTAATCGATAACCCAGACTTATATTCCCGAAGAACAGCCTAGAATTATCAATCACCTCACAATAATCTTAATCGTATGGTAGCGAAACAAGATATTGATGAATCACAAACGATGAGACGAAGATGTTTGTGATTTCTTTTTATCTTGCCCTATCGGAGATATAATCTCAAGCCAATTATTCAATTGAACTCGCACGATAGAAAATGGCAAGATCGGATCGCTCAACTACAAGATAAGTAGTTTCGTCTGGCTTCACAATCCCAATAAAGTCTTTAAGTCGTTAACCTACAGGGTCTCGAGAAGAAACCTAAGGTTAAAGGAGAATCGACTCTAGCAAAACCAACTAGTATCACAAAGGAGGTGTGGGGATTAGTTTTTCCAGTTTCTAGAGTTCCCCTTATATATTTTTCAAATCAGGGTTTGCAATCTAAGTTACCTTGGTAACAAAGCATTCAATATTCATCGTTAGATGAAAAACCTGATTCAACCAAGCTAATATCTTTCAACCGTTAGATCGAAACTTAGCTTGTCACACACAAATAAAATGTATTTCATTTAGGTTTGAGTAACCGTACCTAAACGTGTACACTTAGTCGGTTCACAAATAGTTAACCAATGGTTAGCCATCTGAGCACTTTCATATTATATTAACCGTATTCATCTTTCTCATAACTAGTTCAAATGACTCCAAAGAACTAGTTGAAGATTTGTTCAATTGCTTAGATCTTTATGCATAGACACAATTGAAACAAAATCGGTTTGATTCGTTTGAATCAATTCATGAACAATATATCCACGGTTTGCAAAATTGCATTCCTTATAATTTATTGTTTTAAGTCCATGAACTACCGATTTGAGAAATAACCAGCTTGGGTACGCGTATGGGTCTGCGTTCCTTAGCTACCAAATTTTGAGTTGGTTTTAGTTTCCAAACTCAGCAGAATTTTTCGGGTAGAAAGTTCCGCCAGTACGCGTACGGGTACGCATACTTAAGGTGACTGGTTTATGAGTTCGTAAACTCCAAACTCAACAGAATTTTCCGGGAGAAAAGTTCCGCCAGTACGCGTACCCAACCCGTCTCCTTCACCAATACCGCATGCACACATATGCACGCACTTGGTTTCCGGTACATGGATTTATACACTAATGTGCGAACACACTATATATGCTTATATCCATAGGTGGTAATCTCAACTCTACATTTCAATCATTGAAACATTCTTCTATAATGTTATAACAATTGTTATTCACGACTATCATCATCTAAGCTATTTTCAAGATTGAAACGTCATCATGACTTTCATCACGGTTAAAGATGAAAATGGTTAAACCGAAAGCTTACCAACACATATTTCGAGATAAAGATAGGCGAGTAAATTCGGCTCGAAATAGCAAATGTGTATGTATGAAAACTATCATACTTATACGAATTTTGTCTCAATAGTAGGAGATAGAGTAGACTTTTGAGTGATAGATGAGTTCAAGTCTCCACATACCTTTTAGTCGGATGAAGTTCCACTGGTTCCTTGAGTAGTTCTTCGTCTTTGTAAGATAATCGCCATGGAGTCTGGAGCTCAACTATACTTAACTGTCCTAGACTGAGACTAAGTTATAAGTAGACTAGAAATCAAGACATTAGTTTTGATCACTAACATTGACAAACATGCTTGAGATAGCAACACATGCGAGTTCGACCGAGCAATGCTCTAACAATCTCCCTCTTTGTCAATTTTAGGGAAAAAACTATCAATACATATGGATTACAAAATAGATAAAACTTTCTAGATTCTCGTCCACATGCTTGATCTCCTTGGTGCTTCAACATTACTTGAAAACTTCGTCTTTTCCAAGTACTCCCATGATTCCATAGATGTTCAGTTCAGCATCATAGTTGTTGAAGATCCGTAGCCATAACAATGAGAAAACAAAAGCTCTCAATCATTGTTATACAGTGTCATAGTATTATTACACAACATCAAAGTTCAATTGTATCACAACTTTGACAACAACACTATGGTGATATGTATCACTCCCCCTTAGTCAATACTTTCGTCTCAACACGAAAACCACTCCCCCTTACATAATGATCCGAAAACCATATGTATTTGTAGTGTGAACTACATATTAATTCTCCCCCTTTTTGTCAATAAAATTGGCAAAGGTACGAAAATGGGATCCTAATGAAATTTTCACGGAGACGCTTCAAGACCAAAAGAAAAAAACATATCAACTTTGTTTAGATGCAATCATAAAGCCGAAGCTAAATGCATTCTTCAAGGAGTTTATAAAGATACAAGATAACCCCTAAAAAATTCCACTGCCGCACTCCCCACAAAGATATGGAAATTAAGCGCAAGTTCAAAAGAACTCTCCCCCATTAAATGTCATTCCCGTAAGAACAAGAGCGACCTTACTTTCACAAGAAAAGAAACATTTCTTTGGCAATAACAAATCACATACGAATATGAATTTGAATCCAAAATACTCAATTAAATTAACCACAAGAAAACCCATGATTAATTTAATCGGAAATGCTCAACATAAGAGAACTTATGGAGTAACAACTAAAATAACCAAAAGAGAGTGATTAATTTAGTTGGACATGCTCAATCATAAGGAACCTTATGGAGCAACAACTAAGTTAATCATAAGAGAATGAGCAACTCAATCGTTTATGCTCAAACACAAGAAACCTTACGGAGCAACACAATATATGCACAAAAATGTGGATCGGAGATCGACCTAATACTGCGGAATAGACAAGGATTCATTCTATTTTCCATCACCATTTGCACGATGACATACAATAGACTTAATCCTTGTAAATAAAAGTTTTATCCTTTCTTCCATCAAATAATGACATAAAAGGCTTTAACTTTTGTAATGTCAAAATTTCATTCATTCTTTTATCAATACTTGCATATCGACATATGAAAGACTTAACTTTTGACAAGGTATGGGGCAATCATAGTTCACGGACGCAAACACACATATCCCATAACCCATTGCAATATATAAAACCATAAAGATTAATATTGCAAAAATTAACCTTTGTCCTTAGAAGGTAGAATCAATCTTTTTCGCACGGATTTACACCAACAATAGCTACCAAAAGCGTATAAAAAGATTTTCTTAATAAGGAAGAACATACAAAGTCATTAACGACCATGCACCATAGTTCACAAGATGGTTGTGAACATTCAAAAATCCCATAGCAATGCGTGCTATTGCCCATTCTTGAACTTCCTTTTTTGTGATTCACCAACAACATTCTTGTAAAGCTACAAAATAGCTTAGAAGAGAGGTAATCCAAGAATCCAAGTTCCCAAGTCCAAGAGAAATGGAACAAGTGCACGAAACAGAGCAAAAACACTCAAAAACAAGAGACAGGACAAGGACCATTCTTAACTCATCCAAATTCAGTAATTGTCATCTCTATTTTTAAGAGAATTCAAAGAGGAAGAGAATGAAAAAATAATGAGGTCATTCCGAGTTCGGATGAAGAAGTTACGGCCAAAACAAGTTTACCGAATATCGACGTTAAGTATGCATACCGGTTTGCAAACGAATTTTCATGACCTGGGGGAGTATGCAAACGGGTATGCGTACTTAAACCCCTGGATTTTGATTTTAAATGATGTTATGCATACTTGGTAGGTGTACCATGAAGTCCAAACATCGCGAACTACATTTTCAAACCTAAACGTTTAAGAACCTTAAACACAGATCAAGTTAGGTAGAAATGAACAATAAGCAAGGTACATGGATCATTATAAGTACTCTAAGCAAATAAAAACACAAATCTTGCTCAGGTTTATAGACATACCTTTTTAGAAGAATCCAGTAGAATTCTACAGCCTTACCGAATAATCTGTGTGCCCCAATTCTCGTGCTTCCCTCACCGTATACATAGCAGGGCATTCCTTGGTGAGGATGCACTTACAACACAATCAAGTTGTGTTGGGGTGAAAAATGTCTTGCTCACCACAAGTGACCTTTGGATTATCATGAAAGAGATCGCTTTTAGAACCTTTCACATCCAATTCCATTTTTCCAAAAAACTTGTTAAGTTCCAACATCATAGATATTGCCTTCTCCATAGTCATGGAATTTTCTGGAAGATCATTCCTTTTCACACTCAAAGCATCATTGGCTTTCTTTGGTACTCATTTCTGAGTGCGTTTAGGAACAACCGGAACCTTCTTCCCATTACTCTCTTCAAGATTTCTCGGAATAGAATTGGATTGACTATTATTTTGCAAGTTAGTCTTTCGCCAATTGGGAGCATTGGATCTTGTCTTCGTCTTTACAAAGTTATCCTTTTGATAACCATTACGATTGTGAAAAGGCTTCGTATGACGTTTATAGGCAAAACTAGGTATATCACCGCACTGATTTCCTTGCCTAAAGGTTGGACATTCACAACCTGTAACATTAAGGGGATTAGTCTTAACATATGATCTTGGTTTCACAACTTCTTGTGATGCCCAAACAAGAACATCATGAAGTTTCTCATTCCTTATACAGAAACGACATCTCCTTTCCAGGTGAACTTTATTTCCACAATAGTGGCAAACACAAGGAATGTTCTTACCTCGATCTGTGTGTGATGACTTTGGAGGTTGATATACTTTGATCTTTTGAACCTTAACTGCCGGTGAACGTATTTCACTTTTGCCATCAGCGGAAACCTTTTGTTGAGAAGAATCACTAGCCTTGACAAATTTTACCTCTTTGCTAATACTTGGATCATCTATTCCCTCATAGCCCAATCCTCGTGTATCACGATGATTTTTACTTGCTCCTAACATAGTGGTTAATTTGCTTGAACTAGTATTGAACTTTTTCAAGTCATCTTCCAACATATTCATTTTATCAAAAGCAGCAGCTAAATCAGCCTCAAGGCATTTTTCTCGAGCGAGAAAAGCGCTTTCTCTGTCATCAAAACTTGCTTGTTGAGAGTTAATCCTTCCTTCAGTTTCTGCAAGTTTCTCTTCCAACAAGAAGTATTTTTGATATACACTATCACATTCAAGTGACTTTATACTCAGGTTTTCCTCGGTATATTTGAGGACCGATTCGCAAGAGCGATTCTGACCATAAAGACCACCGTAGATCCTTTTCAATTTCTTGTTTTCTCGACATATAAGAGTCCGAAGAGATGTGACATGAGAAGTTGTAATCTTCTTCATTTTCAACGAATCCAAAAACTTATCATACTCTGATGTAACAACCCTAGGATAATTAGTACGCTCAACTATTCCGTTATTATCTCCTAAGCTCACCGGATTCTACTTATTCGATTTACCTAGAGGTATGCTTACTAGGTATGATTTAAACAAGTGCTCTAAATTTTATGAGATAAGATTGTTCCTAGTGATGAACTCAAAAGAATGAATCACCTACTAGTGTTAATTTCTACATATGGGAACTTAACGAAGTCCTATCATCAATACCCATTTATTGCTACTTGTGTTTATATTTCTAGACAATTACGGGTGGAAGAAAATCTAAACTAGCAATAGAATTATGAATCAACTATTTAATTTTGAAATTAAACAATCAACAAATAATCCATAAACATTATTGGCAAAATAGAAATCAAACAATAACGAAACTTGCGAGAAAAAGAGCTATTGCATATCAATCATGAGTTCGTATTTCGGGCTTTGAAATCACCCTCAATCAAAGATTGTTTTAGTTACTCATAGCTATGGATTTCATCACAATCACAATAATAATAATGAAAAGAAGATGAAAATAACCAAATCAAACCCTAAGATATCATGCTCTCTCTCCAAAGCTCCAAGTAGAATAATACGTGATAACCAAAGTTGTAGAAGACTTCTCTTTTATAGATTTTTCTCCAACTTCTAAAATTATGTCCAATCTCTAAAGTTCAATACCAAGATGTCCACCAAGCCCAAATGTGAAAATACCCATGTAGAAAATATGCCCCAAAAGTGGTCGCCGGAAGTCCCAAAAAGTGGCCGCAAATTGTCCGGAACAGTCTCCGAGAAGCAGTTCAGGTGACCAGCAAAGTTCACTCGGTCGTCGGTCAAACATAACGGCAGAGCGTTAAATCAGAGTCAGGCTGAGTGATTCAGAAACGAGACAGAAGCTAACTAGGAGAGTCAGAGTCTGACTGCTAGGCCGAAGCCATCTTGCACAACCTGGTCTTGTGTTGCACCATCACGGTGCAACATCCTGCAAAATCCTAGCATACACCTATTGCATTTCAACTCATTTGCTTATCTTCCCATGTGCTTTCTATTCTTCATTGCATCAGTTGTAACTTCAACAACTCCATTCCAACTTCCCTGTAGTTCATAACCACCACTGCTTCTCTGCCATCAATGTAAACCACATACATCTATCATCTCTACATTCTGCAACATCCACATCATCCAAATACCAACATCAAACTTCAGCCACCATGTCTTCTTCTTCTCTGTCACAGTTTAGCTCAAAGCATCACATCACTCATTCATTTTCTACAATCAACCCCTGGAAGCAACACTATTAAGCCTCAACTCCACCTGCAACATCATCACCTTCTTCTTATTCACCAGAAACTACGACCAATAACTCTATAAGCATCATTATCTCAATCAATTCCCTGCAACCACCATAACTCAACTGCATCAGTTCATGTAGATAACAACAACAACAGCTGCTTCATCTCCAACTGTAATTCAACACAGCTCAGCTTCAAAACCAACACTAGACCCATTTTACCTCCAGCTATTTCTTCCACTGCACCACCAGCACACAGACAACACCAGAAATCTTTTGAATAGCAACCAATAATCATCTTCATGCCACAAATCCCAAATCTCCAGTTCAAAGCACCTCCATCTTCAATTTCTTGCTTCTCTGTCTCTAACTGCAGCTGTATCTTCATACTAACCCTAATTCTTCATCGGCTTCACCAGCAGACTCATACCCTTCTCTCAAATTCTCGGTATTAACAACACCTTCTAATTTCACCAAATTCATCTCAAAACCACCATAGCCAAACTTGTTCATCTCCAGAAGCACAAACCATCAACATCTTTATCTTCTTTTAGCTCAAACCCTAATTTTCCTCCTTGATTTCATCACAATCAAACCCAAAATCGAAATCAAACCATATTCATATTTTACGGGCCCTAAACATTTAACAACTGCTCCAATTTCTGCATCCTCTTCTCAGCTGACTAAACTCTAGTAGCAAAAACTGTCTTCTTGTTCTTCATTCAACATCTACAGTTACATCAGATCTATAATTTGTCTAAGACTCTCAATTAACCATTTCAAAATCACTACAAAACCCTAGTTTCTAGATCATAAGAAAACCCATTTTTAATCGACCAGCATCATCCATCACTGCTCAATTGCGATTAAGAACCAGCAATCAAAACATATCTTTGGAAATATATATTAGTTAAATGCTAGTTAATATTGAGTTGTTCATGAAGATTTCGGTTATACAGTTAGATTTTGATTGGAATTCATAAAATCGAATTTAGGTGCTTTATTGCATATCTTAAGAATATCTTCGGTTATGGAAATTCTTTGGTGTCCAAACTACCTTGGTCTATAAATAGTGAAGTTTGTTATTCTTACAAACTTATCCTGAACCAGGCAAACTTCATCTTTGTTGTTTCTGGTGTAGCCGACTAATAATATTCTCTTAATACTATCTTGGGGAGGAGAGTAACCTAATTAGTTGAAATCTCTTACGTCCGCTAGTTTAAATATTTCTTTGGGATCAAGAAGCTTCTACTAGTACCGTCGTTGGGAAACTAGAATTGCATTGACTAACGGTTGTTAACTCTTGGTTGCACCTAATTTGATTATTCTTGAGAGCCTTCTCTTCTGCCATAAGGCCACTCAAACCAGATCAAGGGATTAACGTTGATTTGTGATCACCCATTGTTAACAGACTCTGTTTAGTGCGTTATCGATCATAAGTCAGGAATCAAGTTTTTTATTATGCAGGTACTTAAGACTATTGAAGATTGAAGACAAAAAGATTTTTCTTATTGGTTTTGTATCTTCGTGATTTGCTTCATGCACAAACTTGATCGGATGGGATCTGACTAGATCTAGTTTATCTTTTGATAGACTTGTTATTGCTTATCGTATTTAGATCGACAAGCTATCATTTGGTGGTAGTCTTCAGTATCCGAATCAGGTAGTTCTATCTTACTCGATCTGGTTAACTTGTTTAATCCAGATCTTGGAAGATCTAAAACCCGATAAAGGAGTTTAATTGATTTTAAACAGAAAAGCCTTTGTTACTTTCAAAAAAAATATCATTGTGTTGATGTTAGGTTTTTGACGAAGGTCATATTCGCAAAATCACATCGGAAATTATGCATCACTGATCAGTATCGGAATCATAAGAAATTTGTGTCTTCACCTTCCGCAAGAGAATAGTGAATTGTAGTTCTGTAAACTTCATGAAAGTAATAATATATGTCGGCGACATTAGAGTTTCTGAGGCAAAAGATTTCAATGTTCCATATATTTCATGATTAGGCTGAAAGACTTAACGTCTCTTTTGAATTCAGAATTCATCTCTGGTGTCTGACCCAGAAAATAAATATGATGCTTCACATCATATCTTCTCCTAGACATATTGCATGCTAGTATAAAGCCACTAATAAATTCTAGTTGTAGTATTCATCAGTTGAATTCCTGGAAATACGCCAATATTCAGTTATTCAGGATTCATGGCTTTTCTCGGCTGAATTCCATAGAGCATTAATGAATATTTACCTTTCGGGCATAAGGGGCACCCCCGAGTAAGCCCCGAATAAAAGGCGCGGATATCTTTAATAATAATGATCAAAAGAGCGTCCAAAAATATGGAAGAACAAGAGTGTGGAATTTTATCAAAGAAGAAAAAAGAAGAGAGATAAGATATTAATAAAATAATAAAAATAAGGAAAACCATGGGGTGGGGCCCACACGGCAGACCTGATAGCAGTGCACCGATTTTGGCCGGTTCCCCACTCTTTTTCCTTATTTTTTATATTATTATTTTATTATTATTAGAGTTTCCTCTTTCAAGGATTTCCTCTTTCTATCAGAACTCCCTATTTCCAAATCTTTTCAAATCTTGCTCCATGGACCATATGGTTAGCAAAGCAAGTGGTCCCGCAACCACCATGTCTTTCTACCATGAGAAATTTTAAAATAATATTATTTAATATTTTTAGTAGTTGGTCTTTCAACCAAAATTAAGAGTTTGAGTTAAACTCAAATTTTTCATAAAAGGACCAAACAATGCTCGATGGACCGATAGAATATACCAAAATTCTCAGGATTGGTCCGCGGACAACACGGAGACACGAGGATGCCTCCATGACTGGTCATGGTTGGCCCTTTGGCTTGCAAAAGCCGGTCCCACCTCATTTGATGATTTTTGACCTAATTAATCATCTGAAGTCCATATTTGGTGCAAACCCTTTCATGCAACTGGGAAGATCATCCACTTACCATCAGATGGTTCCACGACCACCAAGGGCCAGTTCCACACCCCTTGGTAGGTCCCTCCTCTCTCCATAATTAGGTTTCATTATCTAATGCTCGGTCAAGCACTATTTTAATAATGATTAAACATCAATCAATCATCCTTTCACCAACTTTTCGCAAAGGACTTTGGTGAATGCTCAGTCGAGCAACTGGACACTACATGGTCGGTCCATCATCTCATGTAGCCGGTAACTCTCTCATCTACTTTTTGATTCTCAGTTGATCATCCATTGATCAAAATTTGGATTTTGAACCTAATGCTCTATCTAGCATAATTCAGAACGGGTTCAAACACCAATAATTTTTCTGTTGATCCAACAATGAACATTTTGTTACAGGGCCTACGGCCCATTGGATGTGCGGTCCAACTAGATTCCTAGGGTTGTATATAAAGGAAACTATGTAATCATTCTTCACTAATCTCCTAATAAGATATTCTTCTTCTTGCCTCTACATATTCTTTATCCACCTCTAATTCTCCTCAATCACGTTATCATGCACGAGCTCTTCACTGCTAATTTCCTTTTTGCCAATCAGCTCGAGGGTGGTCTCCTGAATTTTGATTCTTGGTTCTGTTCATTGTCGTCAAATCAACAATCACCACGGCGGATCTCCACATTTGTTCACTCTATTTTTGAATCTGGAGAATCGATACATTATGTGAATATAAAAAGCTATTGTTGATCGGCACCTGTTAAGGAAAAGTTACAATTCTTATCAAATCGTTCAAATAAAGAACCTCAATTTTTATTGGTTCATTAATCAATCACCCGCCAAAAATAAAATAAAATCAAGGTATACCTAAGCCTTTCATATTTTTTTTTAATTCATTCACGTATATGATTGATTGCTTTTGTGTCTGCCTGCCATGCTTCGATTTTTTTATCATTTGGTGCCATCTATATCATACGTGTAAGCACTGTTTGACTATGGTTTCATCATTGCTATTTAAAAATTAACTTTCTATCAAATGCTTTGATTGTAAATATATTATTATATTTTAATCTGATTGACATAGAACTGTTGCACCATGATTGTATTCATTGTGGGAGTATTATTTTTCTTTATATATATATATATTTTATTATTATTTTTTTTTCCTTCTCTGGTTATTTTGTCCGATTTTTGAAAAATAAAATAGAATACTAATTTGTTTATAGTACCATGCAAAAATTGTTGAAGTGGTGTCAGTTCATGTGTGTAATTTGTAACGTATTAGGAATTTCATTTTTACACTTAGTAGTACTGTGTCCGTAACGTATAAAGTTGTTTATGTTTGTAACGTGTACATTATCTATATTTTTTTAGGACACTAACCTTTACATCTTGAAATCGATGCCATGACGATTGACTGTTTAGTGGTGTATGTATGATTTTTGCTTTATCATTCCATGTATTTTTTTTCTTGTCTTTATACCAATATGGTACCACTAAACTATATTATATGCAATGTGTTCATTGTATGGTAACTACTGTTAAACATTTTATGTTATTATTTCAAAAAAAAAAAAAAAAAAAAAAAAAAACAAGGTTTTACTCGTCATTGATGTCGTTTTACGTTATATATTTTATTGATGTCATCATATTATGCTTATGCTGCCATATTGCCTATTTAGGTTTAGATTTCATTGTCAATGCATGCATTTGTCGGTGCATTAATTATTTTATCAATTTGATTGATTTGACTTTATAAATTTGATTCATTGGACTTGTGTACGTATGTACTGTGCATGTATTTTTCTGTCGGCGAGAGGGAATTTGTCGACCTTCTATGAAAATCTTGAAGCAAACACTTGAATCGGCACACCTCACCCACCGGACCCGGGCCACCCCATCGGCCCTGTTCATGAACCTTGTATGTCTTGTTCTAGTCTGGTTTTGGCTGTGCGTGGGCATCGCTGTTCCGATTCTGTTTACATATACACCGAGAACCAACCAATATACGAGGTATGTCACTAATGTAATGAGGATTTTTACATTGAATATTTGCTGGGCTTATTTATTTATTTATTTATTTTAGAACACGCCTAGTTCTATTTTTCTTTCTTAAGATAAGTCCATAGCACATAAATGGTCAATTTAAATTATGATTGTTGATGTCGATCGTTAAGAATTTTCGTCTTAATGATATATTGTTCTCTTGAATATAATATTGGCTATAGTTGAATGGTGTATTTTGTTTAATTGGTTGTACCAACTCAATTCCAATGTATTTATTTGGGGTTTAGAAGTATTTGAGAACCATTATTGGAAACTTGATATTGTTCCCCAAATTTGAAATGTTCCGTGGGATGCAATCCACTGGCTCGACTATTAAGTGTCGGTATTTTTTTTTTTAAATATACATTGCAAATAAAATCACATGTATTCCAAATTGCGGAAGAACTCACAAAAGGTGATATGAGTCATAAAATTTTCATTTCTCTACTTCATCCATAATACTAACGAACCGGTATATGTTGAAGTATGAAAAAGGAGAATTATCTTTAGTAATATATTCAACCTAAAGTAAGTGGTTGACATTTGTAGTGAGATTCTCTTGGCCTATTGAGATAAAGAAATTTCTCAAATTACGCTAAATGTAGAAAAATTGGAAATGGAAAGAACCCCAAAGTAACGAGGGTTAGACGTACCGACTCATATAAAGCATGTGAAAAGGGACATATATATCATGAGACAATTTTTTTTTCCTAGCAGTATTGACACCAAAGTATGGGTATCAATTGAACATGGGATCAACTAAAATGTAATTCTAGCTCCCATCATAAATAAAAGAGTTGGAAATGCACCTGGTCATAGGTGTTGGTAAATAAATGTAACGTGTACGTGTATCATTGTAACAACCAATTTTCACATCAAATTTAATGGCAACAAGGACTTTGCCTGGCCAATTGACTATCATATCCAGCGCAGCACTGCTCATTTTTTTCAAGATAGAACAAAGACGTCGCAAAATCTCTAGATGTACCTAGAGATAATCACACCTTGTTAAATTTCCAAGTAACCCGTGCAAATGGATATCATGTGGACATCAAAATTATGAGAATGTAATGATTGCATCTTTTATAAACTTTAATATATTTGGAAGGAAATATATTTTAGAGAAACTAATGAGTCAATCTAGTGAAATGTAATTCACTATAATATTTGGATTATTGAATCCATATTGACTCCGACGATGAAATGTTGGAAACTGACTCATAAAGGCTATGGGCATAACCATAAAGAAATTTTGGTTGTGACATGATGATTGTTTTGAAGAAATTCATACAAATATCATGAGTGAACGAAAATGGGAAAAAGATTGACAGAATGCAAAGTGACGGCATATCTCTTAATAAGTGTTTTCTAAATTACTAGATGCACAACCCCCTCCCATTATGCTTTTAGGTAAAAAAAAAAAAGCATATCACTCATTTTTACAAAGTCTTCGAAGAAAAAAAGATCGAGACCATCCTAAGATGCAAATGGTAAAAATTCCATATTACAAAGAAAACAAGGTGAACTTTAGAAAAACATTCATGCAGAATGCGGACCATTAAAGTGACTGATGGATCTGGTGAATGTTTGACATTTTGGACTAGTTATAGTTCCCCAAAAAAAAAAAAAAATTGCGTTTGAGAACTCCTAGCACATATTACACAATGCAAAGTGTAAAGGCTAACCACCCTTGTTAATGCTAGAGAATTTACATCAAAAGGACTTGATGAATATTGCATGTTTAATAGGATCAATATAGAGCATCTTATACCCAATGGTCTCAGCAGAGGCTACCATCAAAGGTTACAGATGGTGTCTAAGGAATAGGTTATGCGTACCAACCTACCTTTTATTGCTTTGGGGATATGCAATATTACGCGCATCTTTACTTAATTTTTATAGAACCCAATATTAGTCAACCTTTTCTACGTACCAGTTGGTAACTGAATTTAAGCCTGACGTTTGTTATTACGTATTTTTGGTTGCACTATATATGTGCCATTACGAGTCCACATCGTACTATGATGGGTCACGAAAATGATTAAGTAATTTTGTTGAATATTTACTCTCAACAATTATCCGCATTTTAAAACCTTTGGCAAGAGATCTCTTACCGCTAGATTTGCGGTTTGTCACTTTAGTGAGACAGTCTTCCCGTCGTTAGGGGGGGAGATAATAAAAAGTATTTTCTAAGGGAACGACATGAATTGTCATGGTTTGTTCCCACTGTGTCACATATTGATTCTTGTACTCCACAAATATAAATGTGAAGTGACAAAGAATAATCAATTTTCAGAATGTACAGTGATGTCGCTAAAGCGACAAGATCACACATACCCGCTGCAAATATTCTTGCAAGGTTAGAAATCCTTAGTATGGGGTACACCATAGACTAAGGTGTTGCAACTACACTTGGTGGAAGTGTAGTTGAGGCCGTGGCTCCATAAAGGAAGATGGAGAGACCACCAGGTTCGATCAAAGCTCACCTAGAAAGGAAGTAGATGAGTAAGGCACAACCTAATATGTATCATTAATGAAAGCATCTCATTTGATTGTCTCTGACTATGTCCATGAATCAATACTGGAGGACGCTCCGAAGTTTTAAATGATTCTAGAGAACAATGAAATCCTGATGGATTATGAGAATGCACATGAGTCAACGGAAGGATCATGTGTGCACAATAATGATATAATCCATAAATAGTTGCTCCAGAAGTAAAGCACAATGAGATCGAACCATGCTTTATTTTGATTAATTTCAAATAAATAGCATATTTGGACTACGCAATCCAGGTAGAACTTAGTTCTTTGGCAAATATACGGGTATTTGGTGTGGTAATGCTAACCAACCAAGTGTAAAGCCTATTGGACATACATAATTAATTTGTCATAAAGCATAATGAGAAGAAAGTAGTCTTTAAGTACAAAGACTCGCCTTGTGGCGCGAGGTTTCTCACAAAGCCCTGGAATTGTTCTCTTGTAATGAACGTTATAGAGTTCCGCTACTTAGTTAGCTTGGTAATTTCAAAAGGACTTGAAATGCAGCATATGTATGTGGTTGTTACGTATCTCTGAAAGAATCAAGAGATAGAATATATTTACAAAAGTACTTGATAGACTTTTGTTTCCCAAATCAAATGACTCTAAACCACAGAGTGCGTTTACAGTTAGATAAAACGCTCACTTATAGATTCAAACAATCAGGCGGATGTGGTATACCCGTCTAAGTGGCTATTTGATTTGGAGGGGATAGACAAGTAAGTTATTTTTCCTTGCGTATTCACAAGAAAGTTCCTAATTTGGAATTATAGATACTTATGTCGACGGTACAGACATGATGGGTACTCTTGATGTAATAAGAGACCTTAAAAGCTATTTAAAATCCGAATTTGAGATGAAAAATCTAGGGAAAGCTCGACCGAGTGCCGAGCTTATGGGATATTATTCCACCGGTTTGCATATGTCTAAAGTTGTCAGGCAATTTAACAAAGACATGCATCCTGATAGCACTCCCATGATTAGTCGAGGTTCAAATGTAAGTAAGTAACCATTTCGTCCAAAGGAATATGACGAAGATGTGTTGGGAGATGAAATTCCAATATCTAAGTACAATAGACGCATTGTTGTACTTAGTATAATAATGTACTCGATTAAATTTTACATCCTCAGGGAACTTGTTAGCTAGATATAGCTCCGCGCCAACGCAACGTCATTGGAATGGTATAGTGAATGTAATCATGTACTTAAAAGTAACTATTGACATAAATTTGTTTTATCCCTACAAAGACATTAAAAGGAATGCTAATGAAAGTGCAATCCAAAAAGTTGTTGATTATGAAGGAACAATAATCTCTTCCCCAACGAAAGTAATCAGAGGGAGATATGGTAGATTATTTTCTAGGTTATTACTGATATTCAGTTTCGAAAAATACATGACTAAAGGAACTGTCTGGAATAACTCTGAAAGTAATCAGGGGGAGATGCCGACATCAGGGGGAGGATCCAAGGATATGATGTCGACATAATTTACTTCGAAATTGAAGCTGTGTTGTACTCTTTTTCCCTTCGATCGAGAATAGTTTTTTCCCAAAGGGTTTTGTTACTCGACAAGGTTTTTAGTGAGACAACACTAAAAACATCAAGTATGTTGAACGTTCAAGACATAAAGTTCACGTTGATAATGCTTAAAATATCTGAATCAAAGAAATGAAACGCGATAGTCTGTTAAGCGACGTAACTTCCAGAATCAACAACACTGTCTTATAAACATTCAAGTCACCAAAGTAAAGTGTGATAAACTCCTTTTGACTGCATTAGACTAATGAAAATTGTCTGACATCAGGGGGAGCATCTAATGGTGTGTTGAACTCTTTTCCTTCACCGAGGTTACTTTTTCCCACAGGGTTTTGTTGCTCGGCAAGGTTTTTAATAAGACAACAACAAACACCGGGAATGTAATTTCCCAGCTAAGGCTATTATCTTTCCCACAGGGATTTTCTACCTTAGGGGTTGTGAAGCAACTAGTCAACTTCAACTGAGCAAAGTGATCAACTTTACTAACATCTGACATGTTGTACTCTTTTTCCGTGTCAAGGTTTTAATGAGGCAACATATTCGAGTCTAACTATGTTCTACATTTGTCGGGTTTTATCCCTTTGGGTTTCCCTGACGAAGTTTTAACGAGGCAATTAACTTAGACTCATCGATCTTTGAAGATCGTATTGCATGTGATGAACTACATGTAAAGTACGAGACAACATGTGAAGTACTACATGTGAAGAGTTGTAGCAAGGTTTTATCCCACTTTAGGTTTTTCCTTGTCAATGTTTTAGTAAGGCAATTGATTTCAAAGACAAGTCATCAAGGAGAGAACGACATTTGAAGAACTATATGTGAAGCACTATGTATAAAGTTTTGTTATTGAACCGCACAAGGGGGAGTGTTACAGGGCCTACGGCCCATTGGATGTGCGGTCCAACTAGATTCCTAGGGTTGTATATAAAGGAAACTATGTAATCATTCTTCACTAATCTCCTAATAAGATATTCTTCTTCTTGCCTCTACATATTCTTTATCCACCTCTAATTCTCCTCAATCACATTTTAATTAATAATTTAATATTCGGTCGGCTACCAATATTATATTATTATTTAATAAATATTTTATTGATTCAGCTATCAATTGCTCTGCAAAGCAATATTTCTCATGTTGATTCCGTTATCAACATTCGAGAAATTTCATATTAATCCAACTATTAGTATTTTTTTGGTTCATCAACCAACATTTGGTTCGTCAGTCGACCATTATTTTATATTCTCTCCTTGTCATTCGACTGACTCATGACACACAGATCAAGATGAACCTTCTATGATCATTCAGTAATGAGTATTTTTATATGACTTTCTGTCAAAATGATCAACATGCCAATATGGTTTATCTAGGAATCTCATTAAGTCATATCCAAGTCGTTTGACTATCATTATTGATTCAACTAACATAATAGTCATTAGACTATCATTACTGCTTCAACTAGCATAATGATATGTCACGGTTATCAGTGAACTAATTCAACATCCATGGTTCACAGAGAATGTTGTTGTTATAGCAAACACCTCATGCTTCATCCATCATGACCTTGAAATATTAATTATTTAGTTCATCGATTAAGACTCATACTCTTAGGTCAAATATTGACCACACATATAAAATACGTGTGCAAAGAAGACTTCATCATGAGACATCAATTCATGTCACATGGGAGGATACAACTAGGATTTTGGTCTGGCGGCCTATAACACATGCGATGTGAGGCACATCCACGATAAGAAATGTGAGTAAGTCGTGCTGACATCACATCATCAATCGATCAATACTCATTGATCTCCACATTCTGAGCTTCCCACCCTACAGACCAACCCTTCTCCTCTTTTTGTGACCGAATTAAACCTGGAACAGTCATTGTCTTGGTTTAGGTCAGGGCCCTACAGATTAGTCTATCGAACTTAAAGTACTCCCGTGCAGTACATTTGTTTAAAGGTTCAGACGATTTACTTCATCGAGCACTTGCCTCCTCTACCACTTTTTACCAGAAAACTAGCAGGTGTTTTTTTCCCACAAACAAATTGGAGACCACAGTGAGAGAAATCTCTCGGTAGCAAGTTCAATCTTTCGAAGATGGTCGTTCTCATATCTGGTTCAACTACAAATCCTAATCCCGAGGGTTCAACACCTAACCCCAACATTACAAGTTCCAGGGGTACTACTAATACCAATCCTCCTACCGGCAATGTCATGCCAGGCATTAGCACTACTCCTCCCAGTTCTAGTAGTCCAATCACCACTCTTGTAAACACTACATGTGGCAATACTGGCACTACCAACAATTATCTCTCTAGTCGAAACCCTGAAAAAATCTGGAACAATCTTTCTACTACAGACGATCTCATGAAAACACAAGAAACTCTTGCTAAGACTCAAGAGGACATGGTTGTGGCACAGAAGGACCTTCTCATCTACCTGAAGACTCTGAAAGATCAATTGACGGATGACCGAAGCCGCGAAAAAAGAAAGGTTAAACAAACTCCTTCAGTTGTTGATCCTGAAGTTGATCTAGTTCATGTTGTGGAAGAAGATGAAAGCTTGAACACTGCAGATAATTCCCATGCAAAGGATCAGTCACTTCATTACTCGTAAAAATTTATAACGTTTCTTGGAAAAACGTGGAAAAGATAGATCATCATCAATTCACGGTCACCAACCTCCATACCCTCCTGATGTACAAAAAGTTCATCTTCCTAAAAGATACACTTCTCTAACACTCACAATGTATGATGGAACTGGCAATGCGCGAGAACATGTTTCAAGATTCATAAAATCGTTAGGAAAACATGAATATAATCATGTCCTTCGTATGAATGAATTTTCCAAGTCTCTGAAAGGAATAGCCTACACATAATATAACAACATTGCTCCAGGAAGCATATCCAGTTGGTGCGAGATGGTCAACACATTTTACCGGAAATATTTCTTTGTCTCTGAACAGATCACCCTATCTGATCTAGGAAGAATGTTCCAAAGGACCAGTGAACATCCAAATGATTATGTTAAGAGATTCAGAGTCCAGGCTTTGGATTTTCATCATCCAAATGTCACAGAACAACAACTTGTGGATTTATGAATCAACGAGATGATTCTTATCAACCGAGCGTTATTGGAAAATCTATGTTTCCAGACTTTTCCAGAACTTCATGAAACAAACAAGCAATCGGCTACTACATCGCCCTCTTTACTGGAGAGACCTAAGGCTGTCAAGACCGAGGAGCCTCATGAAGCGCGAAACAATAGGCGTTTCATGAACAAGAAGTATAACCTTGGGCCTTTCGTGAATGCTGTCAATGAAGGAGGAAAAAGAAAAGACGCTACTTTGGATGCACAACATCCTAAGCGCGGGGCACCACTATCGGAACCGGCACCAGATCAACCAGCACAAGCGCCAGGACGAGATAATCAAGCCCAAAATACACTAGCATTGATACCACGTCAACAACTGCGATAAGTAAGAGAAGATCAAACGCCTCAAATTTTTCCTCTGCTTATGGAGGAAATACTCGAGCTACTTGAGGTATGGATTCTGGATGGAGAAATCAAGTTACCTCCTGTTATACATCTACCTACCGAGAAGAGATGAAAGACCCTAAATACTGCCGCTTTTATCGATTCGTCAATCATCCAACAAGTGAGGGCAATGTTTTGAAACGTATCTTCAAAGAAAAAGTTGAATCTGGAGAATTGAACAGAAACCCCCTGTCGGTCAGAGCATTCACTTTATCTGAAGAGCCAGTTAATGAAGCAGTCCAATCCCTGATGGACCACTTATCCGAGTTGTTTTATCTATCAAAGACACAGAGAAGGGATATCTTCGACGCTCTTAATCTTGTTGTGTCAGGAAAGCGCTTGTCCCTGCCAGAAGCTACTCCTCAACCACCAGCCACAAACAAAGAGTTATATGACTTGGGACTGTTAACCACCATACATCTCAACGGCAATGAATTCAGAAGAACTTTAATTGATGCTAGTACCCGTGTCAACATCATTCCTCTCAAGATGCTCAGAGCAACGGGAATCACTCATCAAGAGGCCACTTTCACTCCTACAACAATTAGGGACCATGAAGGGAAAGTCAAGAATGTTTATGGTCACATTACTCTGAAGATGGAGGCGGAAACTACTTGGACAAAAACCCAATTCCACATCATCAAAGAATACCCAGGATATGACATGATCATTGGACTGAAATGGTTACATGTTGAAAAGATGATTAATGACAAGGCACCATCATCAATGAGCTCCTCTAATAAGGAAATCCCTGACCCGTAAGACTTGGTCGATGGTCCATCTACAGATTTTTTGGAGGAATTCCTAATTTTTATGGCAATGAAACATGAACGCGGAGTGGATGCAATGTCCTATGTCAAGAAGTTTCGTGCTCAGGAAAGTCTCGTTTCACCTGCATCTCTTTCATTGAGTTTTCCACATGCTCTGTTATCCAGACTCAATTTTTCTAGTAAGAGTACCACTTCTATTACTAGACGTTACAACAACATGATATCTCCAGTCCAAGACTTTGCTAAATGGGTGACACCAATTCCTGAATCTCAAGCCGAGACATGTACAAGTATGTCGAAAAGCATCTGAGATTTCTCCCCGCGACATTGGAAGAATGTCCACATGTGCCACTTAGTAATCAAGAAGAGTTTCAGAAAAATATTCACATTTGGAACCTGGACGCTGGCATAGGGATGAAGGAGAAACTGACCAACATCAGATATTCAGGGCTATGCCAATCAAACCTAATGCCTTTCATGTTGGAAACTTGGTGCTGAAAGCAGCAAAGCGCAATCATCATTCTATGATTAAGTCTGATTGGGAAGGTCCCTTTATGAATGCTAGCTCAACTATCGTCGGATATTACAAGCTAGTTGTTGCGGACGACAAAGTAGTAGAAGCAGCAACATATGAAAATTGTCTTAAAGAATTTAATGCTTAAAAGCGCTTGAAGCTCAGAGCTCAGAACATTTGATATTAAAAGCATTTAGGACTTCCTTATTTCGTTTGTATATTCAATTCCTCCAAAACGGACACAATACTTGCAACCAGTAATTGAATTTACCTTTTTAAGTAATCAATTCCAATTCATTATCTTTATAAAACCAAAAAGAAGTCCTTATAATATCAAATTTCAATAACCTACTTATCCCAAATCAGTCTAGAAATCAAAACCAAGTACCAAATAAAACCTAACATCTCTCAACTATTCAAAAATAGAGTTTATAGGGAGCAAAACAGTAAATCTAAGGGAAATTAGGCAAATATGGCTTTCTCTCCTTCGACAAGGTTGCCTGCATGCTCTGCACGGTATTTTTCTCCAGCTCCAATTCTTCAGACAGCTTTGAATTTCTTCAGACAGCTTTGAATTTTCGCCTTCGCTTTCTCAACAACATCATTGGAGAGAGTCTTATTCTTAGCTGCTAGAGTAGTGTCAACTTGGACTTTGGTTTCAACCATCACCTTAAGAGTAGCAATTTCATCTTGAAGTTAAATGGGAGGATCAGTATAACTTGGTTCACAATTGTGCTGGTGTTATCATCGGTGACTCCGTTTTCTTCAATTCTGTCGTTTTGCACCTGATATGACACTATTGTGAGTAAGAGTGCTTCGAGCAAGAATTTTAAACATCAATCATAAAATCCAGGGCGCAAGTGAATTAAATGCATCAAGGTTCTTCAAACAAGCATTCAAAGCACAATTCAATGGTCTAAAGGTTCAGAAATACATTTTTCAACAAGACTGTCTGAAGTCGTTTTACACTGCTCTGTACCAATCAGTAAGCTAAGAGAAATTTGTAAATAATAAAAGCATGAGTCATATACCACTCTCTTTGTACGGATATCCTATATAACATATATCCAAAATTGAGATCATTCGGCCAACGATCTAAGAGTTGTGGTTCAAACAATGGACATCATTACTGTTGAAAAGTTTCTGGAATTCTCCTGGAACTTTTCTGTTTCGCTTGTTTGAGCGCCTAAATGAGTTCAAAACCCAAAAATCTTCTTTGGGAAAGGATAAGAAATTTTCTGGGCATGAAAAAGTTGGGGTAGACCATCAAAAATGGGGATCGGATGAAGATTTTATGGTATTTTTCGTGAAAATTAAATTTCTAGATTTTCTGAAGACGAATTATACTAAAACTCCTCGTTTGTCCATATGGTCTTCCATTCATTCTACCATCTAGAAGTAAAATCCATATTATCATGAAAGCATAAAATATAACAATTTATTCGGGTGATCTCTAAATCATTTGGAGGAGTATTATCGATGTTATTATTGGAATCACCATTCTTTCCATTCGATTCCGAATCGTGGTGACTTCTTTCCTCGTCTTCTTCCGAAGATGATTGACCGCCATCATCATATTGATCATCCATTGGAATTTCCTCCTATAAACAGCAACCATAAGTATGAAGACCTTCCCGAAAGCATTACAAGATGTGCTAAGAAAATACTTACATCAACGATTTCTTCATCTTCGGATTCTTCGCCTTCAGAGGACTCGACAACCTGAGTTGATTCTCCATCCGCAGAAAACCGAATACCTTCAAGGCTAGATGGAGCAAAACCTGCAAAAAAATAACTAGATGATTTGTTTCACAATCTTAACGATATTGAAAAGGAAATCATCATGAAACAGATGTTTATAACTAACCAAAGAAGCAGGCGGAGGCTCTACAACATTAGATAATATCATGTGACTTTTGCTCATTTTTTCACTATTCTGGGAACTTATTCCAACTTCCGCAAAATCACCACTATTTCGAGGCTTTACGACGCGTACATTCTACAGAATTCAACAGAATGATTAAATTAAGAATCATTATACTTTTTCGAGAGTTGTAATAAAAGATGCTCACTTGTCAAGGTTCCGGAAATGTTTTCCTCTTATCATTACTAGATGATTTATCTCATAATCTTAACGATGTTAAAAAGGAAATCATCGTGAAACAGATTTCTATAACTAACCAAAGAAGCAGGCGGAGGCTCTACAATATTAGATAACATCCTATGACTTTTGCTCCTTTTCTCACCACTCTGGGGACTTATTATAACTTCCATAAGATCACCACTATTCTAGGGCCTTACGTTGCGTTCATTTTACAGAAGTCAACAGAATGATTAAACTGAGAATCATTATACTTCTTCGAAAGTTGTAACCAAAGATGTTTACCTGTGAAGGTTCCGGAAATGTTTTCCTCTTATTATTACTAGGAAGCGGCTTTAATCGAGGACGATTAACCGTCATCTCTGTGAGAGGAGCACTACAAAATGGTAGTGGATTTACTAACATTGTAAAATCATAAAGACGTTCGTGTTGCTGATTCCAAAAGTCTATGTAACCCGAGGTTACATATGTGTTGCTATCACGATAAGGGAACAAGTATCTACTCCCAGCCACATGAGTATAATCCAGGTTGGCCATGAGTTGATGAACATGAGGCTTGGCAAAACGAAAAGGAGGAGCACACTGATCAAGACCCATTTGTCTAGCAACTCTGTCAATATTATACTCTTTCACGAGATATTCTTGTTGTATCACAGACACGAGATGACCGGGTGTACAACTCAGCATAAAAGTCCTCTCACCATCAGTAAGGTTTGTACCAGATTGCAATATTACATCATCCTCACTCGCAAAGGTGATCAACTGAGAAATATAAGGAGGAATCGGCGCCCATGGACGAAAAACAAACTCAGCCTCATTATCCAACAAATTGACAAGACGTACTTTAGAGTGTGGCATCTTGTTAGACCAACGTAATATTCTAGCATTGTTATCTTCAGAAAAGGCATGACGAGAATAGACACCTTTCTTCTACAAAACATTATGAGGAGCAGGCGCATAACTACTTAGGTGCTCCCATAACCACACTTGGATGAAAAATGTGTTAACATATGATTCAACTTTCATGTAACCATTGGAGATGCGGCTATGAATGACTAAAGAGTCTAAGTAGGAGTACAACAAACCAAGGAATAGACTGACAATGAGAAGTTCTCGCCTTGGGTTATCTTAACTGCAAGAGGAATTACAAATGAATTCAACTGGGAGCTTCCGTCTTCGAACGCGTCCCTAGACAACCACAATGATAAAAATTCGGCAATGGTCGGTATCATCATGGTCATCAAAATCGATGTTTTCATTACGGAAACAATGGTCATGTTGTTAAGAATTGTGAACAGCTTTCCTATTTGAACTCTGAAAAAGTGTTCTCAGGTCTAAAGTATAACATGATATCATCCTCTAAAGGAATCATACGTAAACCTGATTCTTCTAAATCAAAGGATTCTCGAAAGAACTCATCTGGTGTTGTTCATCACAAAGGGAAAAAGGATCAGAAGACTAAGAAGTGCATACCAAAGAAGACCAAGGAACTGAACAGAAGGAAAGCTTACAATGACTCCAGAGCATTGACACTTAAGGTAATCCCTAAATATCTTGATGATAGTAATTTCTATGATAAATTTGATTTATCGTCAGAAAAAATTGGATCAGATAAGAAGAAATTCTCTGTTAGCCATGGAAAGCTTAATCTGACTCATTCAGATACTTAGTATCTGGGAGAAATATACTGACTCATGAAGTGCTCAAACTTAGTTTGATGAGTTCAGTGTATATTGTGGAATAGTTCAAAAAAACTTGCGAGAGTTATGAAGATATTCACAGGAACGCACTTTCCTAAAATCTCTAATATTAAAAAAATTCGTCTCTTTTACTAAGGGAGAATATTTGATTTCCATAATCAATGAACAAGTTTTTAGTAACTATTGGTGTTAGAGCACTGCTTGGTCGAACTCGCATGCGTTGCTATCTCAAGCATGTTTGTCAATATTAGTGATCAAAACTATAAGTCTTGATTTCTAGTCTACTTATAGCTAAGTCTCGGACTAGGATAGAAAGTGTAGTTGAGCTCAATAACTCCATGGCGATCATCATACAAGATGAATAACTACTCAAGGAACTGGTGGAACTTCATCGACTAAAAGGTATGTGGAGACTTGAACTTATCTATCACCCAAAAGTCTATCTACTATATCTCCTATCTTGAGACAAAAGTCGTATTGCTATATAGACTTTGATTATACGCATTTGCTATTTCGAGCCGAGTTTATCTCGCGTATCTATTTCTCGAAATATGTGTTGGTAAGCTTTCGCTTTGGCCAAGTTCATCTTTTACTAATGACGAAAGTCATATTAAGTTTCAATTACTTGAAAATGGCTTTGACAAAAAATGGTTTGTGAATAAAAATCATATAACTTCCTCTAAGAATGTTTTAATGATTGAAATGAGCGTTTATAATATAGCCTTGAAAGGATATAAACATTGTACATGTGTAAGTCCTTATTCCTTGAACCAAAGTATGCGTACTTTGTTGATCAGGAAAACCGGAAGTAAAGTCCGCGTACCAGTACGCATACTGTCGGAGGTTCACATCCCGTGAATTTCTGCTGGAGTTTGTGAACTAAAAACAAACTCATTCCGGCTACTTAAGTCCGCGTACCATATCGCGTACTTAAGTGGGTTAGTTTATAAAAACGGTTATTCGTGAACTTAAACTTATATAAACTAAAGAATGCATACTTGCAAACCTTGGCTATAAAGTTCATGAATTGATTCGAGTGAATCAAATCGTTTTTGCTTTGATTGTGTCTTGTATACTTGTATAAGATCTAAGCAATTGAACAACTCTCTAACTAGTTTATTTGAGTCATTCGAACTAGTTGTGGTAAAGAAGAATATGGTTGATATGGAAGTGCTCATATGGCTAACCATTTGGTTAACTACTATTGAACCAACTAAGTGTACATGTTTGGGTACGGTTACACAAACCTAAATAAACGTGCGTTTCATTTGTGTGTAACAAGCTAATTTCGATCTAATGGTTGAAAGATATTAGCTTGAATCTAATCAGGTTTTCATCTAACGGTGAATATTGAATGCTTTGTTACCAAGGTAACTTAGATTGCAAACCCTGATTTGAAAGTTTATATAAAGGAGAACTCTAGAAACTGGGAAACCTAATCCCCACAAATTCTGTGTGATACTAGTTGTATTAGCTAGAGTCGATTCTCCTTTAACCTTAGGTTTCTTCTCGAGACCCTGTAGGTTAACGACTTAAAGACTTCATTGGGATTGTGAAGCCAGACCCAACTATTTTCTTTGTAGTTGCGTGATCTGATCTTGCTGTTTCTATCGTATTTGAGTACAATCGTAAGATTGGATTGAGTTGATTTCTCCGATAGGCAAGATATGAAAGTAGTCACAAACATCTTCGTCTCATCTTTTGTGATTCCACAATATCTTCTTTCGCTAGTCGATTAAGATTATTGTGAGGTGATTGATAATACTAGGCTATTCTTCGGGAATATACGTATGGGTTATCAATTGGTTCCTGTTCACCTTGATTTATCAAAAGACGTAACAAAAACTCGTAGGTATTTCTGTGGGAGACAGATTTATCTTTTACCGTAGACTTTTCTGTGTGATACAGATTTGTTTATTAAGTCTTCGACTTTGGGTCGTAGCAACTCTTAGTTGTGGGTGAGATCAGCTAAGGGAATAAAGTGCATAGTATCTGATAGACACATTTTTGTGTCTGATTTGTCTCGATTCTATATATTGATAGTGCTCATTTTTGTACTTATTATGGTGTTTTATGTGTGTGTAGGTATTTTCGGCCAATAAACATTTGTGGAAAAAATAGGCTCGAAAAGTTGTCTAAGGCACTCGGAGGACATCTGCTATTCGGACTCTCACTATGGATAAGGGGTACCCAAATTACTAAGGGGCACCCAAATCACTATCGACACCCCAGCATCAGGATAAGGGGCGACCATCTTCCTTAAGAGATCAATCTAAATCTTGGCTAAATAATTTACCATCTGAGTCCATAACAACATGGGATGAACTCACTGCTGCGTTCTTCCATAAGTTTTACCCAAAACATAAAACCTCGTCTATTAGGCAGAAAATTAGCACGAGTATGCAACAATAAGGAGAGTCTCTTTATATGTTTTTATAAAGATTTAATGATCTCTTGGCGCAGTGTTCCCATTATGGGTTTGAAAAAATGAAATTAGTGCAAATTCTTTTTGACGGGTTAGACTACTCGACCAAATCCTTGGTTGAGTCATTATGTGCTGGAGGGTTCTTAAATAAAACTGCTGATCAAGCATATTCCTTTTTAGAAGAAGTAGCTGAAAAATCCCAACAGTGGGAATCATGTATAGAGCCCCCTAAAAGACTTTTGGTAAATAGAAACAGTACCAATATGGTAGACTCAAGCTTTGAGTCGGATGCTAAATTTGCTGCCTTATCTAAACGGTTAGAAGCTTTAGAATAAGTCAGTCTAAACATAAGTCTTTTGTTGAAACTGATAATATGATTATAAACTCTCAAATCTCTTGTTGTAGAATAGAACCCAATAACTCATTTTGGGAAGGACATATTAGTGAAGAGCAATCCCATGCTCTTTATAACAACTCTAGATTTGATAACCATCAAAGGTTTGATCCATATTCAGAGACATATAATCCCGGTTGGAAAAAACATCCGAATTTATCATGGTCCCAGGACCAAAATCAAGGTCAGACTAGTAATTTCCAAGATCCACCAGGGTTTAGTTACCCTAAGAACCCGTTAGAGCCAACTTACTCTTTCGATAACAGAATGATTCGCTTAGAGGATTCTTTTAATACAGTAACAAAGACCCAGGAAATGTTAGCAACGAGACATAATAGTTTTCAAAAGGAAACCGAGCAGAATTTTCAAACTAATGCCAAGACTCTTGCTAAGTTAGAACTTCAAATAAGTCAAATAGCTTAGCTTCTATGTGAGATAGAGAATGGAAAGTTCCCTAGTCAAACCAATCCTAATCCCAAGGGAGATAAAACATATGTTCAAGCGAATTCGGTCACTACCCTTAGGAGTGGAAAAACAGTAGACAACAAGGTAGACAAATCTAATAGTGGACATATTGTAGTTCCACCTTCTAGTTCCCATGAGGCTAATGAGGAGTCGCTAGCTGAAGAGACCGACAAAGTTTCTAGTGATGCCAATGCGGTTCCTCAGAGGTCCGATTTTATGCCTAGAGCCTCATATCCGCAGTTGTTAGCTCCAACAAAGAGAGAGTCGACTTTCAACGGGATAATGGAAACATTTAAGCAGGTGAATATTAACATACCATTATTAGAAGAAATTAGGCAAATGCCTGCTTATGCCAAGTTCCTTAAGGATCTTTGTACACGAAATCGTAAGCTTAATGTCAATAAGAAAGCCTTTTTAGCTGATCAATCCTTCTGAACCAAACAACCCCTAAGTATAAATACCCTGGATGCCCCACTATATCTTGTGCGATAGGTAATCACTCAGTTGATAAGGCATTACTTGACTTAGGAGCCAGTGTGAATTTACTCCCGTATCATGTTTATAACCAGTTAGGTCTTGGTAAGTTGAAACCACCTAAAATGACATTGCAATTAGCTGATAGGTCTGCCAAAGTACCTCGTGGTGTCATAGAGGATGTTCTGATTGAGGTTGTTAAATTTATTTATCCATTGGATATCGTTGTTCTAGATACTCAGCCTGTTCAGGACCCTAGTGCTCAAATTCCGGTGATTTTAGGTCGCCTATTTTTAGCCACAGCTAACGCAGTCATCAACTATAGGACCGGATTTATGAACATACCCTTTGGTAATATGACCACTAAACTAAATGTTTTTAATGTTACTAGACAACCTTTTGATGAATCATAGGAAGTGAATATGATTAGCACTTTAGTTCAGGATAATTGGGACGACACTTTATTAGATGATTCTTTGGATGAATTTGATGAGATTCTCTTAAGTCAGTTAGGTAACCGAGTACTTTAAAGACTCTATGGATCCTGAAATTCAATCCATAGTGCTAGGTCTTACGGAGAGTAGTGTTGACCCTAAGTTTGGGGATAATAAACTAGAAGAAGCTCTTGAGTATTTTAAAGACTCCGAGGATCCGGAAATTCAAGCCATAGTTAGAGGTTTGTCTGAAAATACTGACTACCCTAAGTTTGGGGGTAGTGATGGTCAAATATCCATATTAAAAGTCCCTAACTTGGGAATCGAGCCTAGTATGCCTGAGGTATTACTTGAGTCTCTTCCGACTCCACAACCTGATCCTCCTGATACTGTCCAGGAGGAAATCCAACCATTAGAGACCCATTGTTTGGATAAATATATTTTTCAAGACACTCATATGAAGCCCAAATGGGCGCCGCAGAAAAACCCAGTTGTCTTGCAAGAAATTTTAGATCAGGTTGTGCTCTATCTGTTTATTTTTCTAATCCTGGTGCAGTTGTCTCATAATTGTGGCGCTTTATCTGGATTTGTTGACCCACGCTTGTTTCTTTTATTGATATATGATTTGAAAGGTAATTAGCCATTTTGTGCTATATGACGTCTGGCTGAAGAATTTAAACTTAGCACTTCTTGGGAGGTAACCCATGCTCTTGCAACACGGTAATATCTTTCCTTAACTCTTTTGCTTCAAATGGTAATAGTTTCTCCTTGTTCATGCTTTTAATTTTATCTTTAGAACATTGAGGACAATGTTAGATTTAAGTTTGGGGGTATGGGAGAAACTTTTTAGTTGCATTATTAAACTCCAGAGCCTAGAAATTTTTGCTTATTAAGGATGGCACTAACTAATCTAAGTGGATGGAAGCATCCTGGTTGTAGGAGTTGAGGAACCAATCTGAGTAGATGGAAACATCTATAAGAGTCTATTTATAAAAGCACAAAGCTCGGGTGTTAGAAATAACATGGTAGTTTCGCCATATCTCGTTGAGTCCTTTTCACTTATGTTTTTATTTTGTTTTCTTTTTAAAATATGTTTCTCTAAGTGATTAGGTGGGGATCACGAATCAAGTTGTTACCACTGATAGGGTGAAATAGAGTGATTGAGTTACTAAAAAAAAAAAAAAGACCTGACCAATCAGACCAAACGAAATAATTCTCAAAAATAAAAATTAACACTTGGATAGCAATATGTGTATGTTCTCCCTGTCTCCGTCGCCTAAACAAGCGTGGAACGCAGGATCCACGGGAATTACCATGTAATCTGCTGACAAGAAGAATGCGCTTGGATCCGCAAGATCTAATCATGTTGTATAAAAAAAATGTTAATTGTTAATGTTCAGTGAATAAATTGACCGTTGGTTCCCTTGTATATGCCATACGAGTTGATCTAGAATTAGGATTATCGACCACTGGTTCCCTTGTATATGCTAGTTTTGTTGATATTAGTCAGACCGGTATCTCAGTCCATTAGGATAGATTCATTTTGGCAGTGGCCTTCAGACAGATATGGGAAACACTGTTCACCTTAGTCAACATCAAAACAATCTACGTTTTTCTCTATATCCATCTTCTTAATCTAATCATGTGATTTGTTGACTCCGGATATTGATGTCCATAGTGCGATTATCTGAGTAGAGCTCTATCACTTATATATGAATTTAGTATGCTTGAGTGCAAACTCGTGTACAACAATTGGAATTTCACATCAGGGTACTTCCTCCTGTAGTCAATAAGTATGCCAACCAAGGAGATTCTTTAGTGCTTTCCAAGGTTTTGTCTAGATAGCTAGGGTCTGGAGTAAAGGTTTTGTGGGTATATTTCTAGTAAACCCTCCCGAGACTATAACTCGGCCACTAGGGCCACCTAGGGGTTTAAAGGCTTGTTGCACACGCTAAGTGCAACCGACGATGCCTGCGACAATGAGTTAGGATTTTATTTTCTAGATTTGATTTGCTCGAGGACTAGCAAATAATAAGTTTGGGGGTATTTGATAGACACATTTTTGTGTCTGATTTGTCTCGATTCTATATATTGATAGTGCTCATTTTTGTACTTATTATGGTGTTTTATGTGTGTGTAGGTATTTTCGGCCAATAAACATTTGTGGAAAAAATCGGCTCGAAAAGTTGTCTAAGGCACTCGGAGGACACCTGCTATTCGGACTCTCACTATGGATAAGGTGTATCCAAATTACTAAGGGGCACCCAAATCACTATCGGCACCCCAATATGAGGATAAGGGGGGACCATCTTCTACATTTGAATTATCAGTTTTGGCGGGAAAAGAAACCAACACGCCTGCAGAAATAGGGTTGGGATTTTGATCGAGCTCCATGAAGACTAAAGAGCTGAAATTAATTTGGCTTACTTCTGAGGCCTAAACAGGCTTGGTATGGTCGTTTAGTTGGACCCAAATTGGCTAGAACTCCGATTGACGTGAAGCAGGGAAGGATAACTCTTATCGGGTTTGTTTTGATTTTTGAGATGTTTCCGTGAAGATTCAATTACTAAATTTCATTGGGATGGACTCGAGAGCACAACAAGGTTTTTAAGAGAAATTGGATTGATCGAATTGGGCTGTATAATCAAATTAAAGCAAACAGAGGTGATAAGAGTTGCGGGTTTTGGATTGGTTCTGTTTCTGGAAGTTTCATGTAAGAAAAGGAAATAAGATATTCTGGGAGATTTATTTCTATCACATGATCGATTCTTAGTGATCTAGACAGCTCAGATACGCGTAGAGAATCAACATGAGAATGGAAAAGTCCGACACTTTCTGCCGAAGAAAAAAAGAGATTAACTCGGGATTTTAGGGTTTCGGTGGTGTATAAAGGCATAGTCAAGTTCCAGGGAAGGGTACGTACACTTTGGGAGAAGTTTAGGCAGTTGCATAGAGAAAACAGCCGAGTTGCAGGAAAGTTCTGCTGCTGCTGCGAAGAAGAAGAATGTGAAGAACATAAGACCCAGCTGGACAGTCGCAGAAACCGTTACCTTATCTTTCAAATTAATTACCTTTGTAACAATTTCTGTCACAGTTATCTCGAGTTTGCAACAGTTCTGTTAGGGTTCTCTGTAACAGTGAGTTTTGTAACTATTATATCTGTTACAAACTCAACTGCTTTATACTTTGTCTTCTTTGTGAACACCTTTGGATCAATGAAATCAACTTTTGAGCATATTTCCAACATGAGGAGCTAAACCCCAAAACTGGGATGACGGAGAAAGCCATGTTTCACAATTGTTTGGTAATTATACTTGATTCTTATGACTTTTTGCATTGATTTTTAATCGATTTATGATTTTCATTGATTATTTGTGATTTTGTTTGATAGTGTATGCTTAGTCTAAGAACTCTTGATGCACTATGCTTATGCTTTACATCTAATGCTTTATAAAATCTACTTTTGGCAAAGAAATAGAGTCTACAAAAGAGCTAAAATTGTTACGAATCATTGTATGAACCAATTGACTGTGAAGTTTGGTGGAATCCTAAGTCCTAGTATATCCCAACTTTGTTAAAATATTTTCTTTGTTTTTAGTAGTTTTGTTTATTACATCTGAAATCAAATCTCTACAAGTCTGCGAATCGAACTTCTTTTTACCACTTTTTACAACACATCAGTATCCTGCAGGGATCAGAGACGTAAGGAGCGCAACTGTACCTTGGATCAGTGTGAGATTGATTGGGGTTCAATTACTGTCCAGACCGAAGTTAGTTTGTAGTAGGCTAGTGTCTGTAGCGGCTTAATACAGTGTGTGTTCAATTTGGACTAGGTCCCAGGGTTTTTCTGCATTTGCGGTTTCCTCGTTAACAAAACTTCTAGTGTCTGTGTTATTTCTTTTCCGCATTATATTTTGTTATATAATTGAAATATCACAGGTTGTGCGTTGTATCAATCAATTATGAAATCCAACCTTTGGTTGTTGATTGGAAATTGATTGATCCTTGGATATTGGTCTTTGGTACCATCCAAGTTTATATCTCTTATATTCAACCGGGCTAGCAAATTTCTATTTGCTGATTGCAGATTGAATTTGAGATTGAGATATTTAACTCCTTGATATATCTTTCTTAAGATTGAGTCTAACTGTCTAGTTGATTCTCTTGAAAATATATTGGAGTTAGTCCATACAGATTGCTAGGCGAAATATTGGGTGTGGTTGTTAGACCCCCACTTTTTCAATTGGTATATATGTTTCGATACTGTTAGAGTTTTCAGTTTCTTTTCATGAAGGCTAGAATCATGAATAATTCGGATTACTATGCAAAGTTTTCTTCAAAAGTTTCAGAAAGATATGCTGAGAAGATGGCTTATAACTCTCGTGGTTCTCTTAATTTCAATGGAACCGAAACTGATTCTTATATGAATATAAATCATTCATCTTGTACGATCTACTATGAAAGGATTTTCATAAGATGGCTCGAACGTGTGCTGAAACTAAGTTGGAAGTTTTGATGTTAAAACGTAGTCTTGAAAAATCCCTACTGGTTCAAGCTTAGATTTTCAAACAACTAGATTTACTCTCCAGAAGAGTAAACGAGGAGGAACCTAACTTCCACAAGGTTGAGGAACTACTCTTTAACCAAGGATCGCTTCAGGGAATTAGGAGAATTATTCCTATTAAGCGGAAGAGATCTCAAGCTTATGAAGGGATCTGAATCAAATTTAAAATAGACACCAATTTTTGATTTCTTTCAATGATTGTATTAAGTCTATTATGAATAAAACTATTATGAATAAAATTATTTGATTTAAAATTTTTCCTTGTGATAGTTTTTGATTTGCATAGCCTGTGCTTGAATGCTTTATTTTATTGCTATGTATGTTTATGGGATGTTTGATTTCGGTTTTATTACCTTGATATTCGATCTCATAATGTTGTGAGCCCTTATGGTTTGGGTGACTTTTTGATTTAGCAGGATTAAGTTCTAGCCCATGTTTGTAGGCTTTATCAAAGGATCATGAGGGGTTCTGATAGAAACAATATGTGAAAAAGTCACAATATGTTGAATCAGGTTTGGTTTAGCATAAAAGCATATATGTTTCGGGGGTTTTCAACTTTTGCTTGCAATAGTTAAAAACCGGTTTTCAACCTTTCTCTGGTAAAGGTTGGTTGTTTTTATTCTTTTGTTTTGCATAAGGATGACAACATAATGATATTTCGATATCAATTCTCCCTGTAAGAAGATGCAAACATATTGGAGAAGAGGGTGCGAAATTTGAGGTAAAAATCTTGTTAGTTAATTGTTTTCCTGTTTAAGAAAAGCCTGATTTTATTGCTTATATTTATTGCTTTTGCTTAACAAAATTTCGGTACAATTGATGTTTTATGCCATTATGTGTGTATGGATGTGTGTGTGATTCAATTGGTTCCGATTAAGAAAAACTATTGTTATCTTTCTTTATTGTGTGGTATCAATTGTTTAGGCTTACAAAAATTTCGGTGCAATTGCGGTGCTTTAATGTTTATATTGTTTCAATTGCTTCCGGTTGAGGTGAATAATTATGCAAGTTGATTTATTTGGTTTGTATGAATTGTTTATGGCTTAACGAAAGAAAAGGTTTACGGGATGAATTGTTTAGTCCAATTCAATTCCGGATAAGAGAAACTAAGTTAATTCTGATCTTAGTTAGACTTATCAAAGTGGAGGTTTCGGTTATTCAAGTCTAATCGAATGCCTTAACAAGAAATGCTAGTTAACTAACCTAGTATTTGTCTTGTTTAAAACTTAAAAGGTCTTAGTTATATGGATAATTAAAACCGGATGATAAAAATAAAGTTATCTTTATTTTGGTCTTATCAAATAAAGCGATTGTATTTGTACAATCGGTTTAGCAAAGGAACTAAGGTGCTTAGTTGATTTTTGGTTTGCTAAACTATTTAGGAAAATTGCTTCGGGAAATTATTTCCTTGGTAACGTATCAAAACAAAATTACTTTGTAGTTTCGGTTTTGATATTGGTTATCAAAAATGGTGTGTGGAATCCTCGTGCTTAACTCTATAGGTTGCAAGTCTATTGAGATATGTAAGATCCTTTCGGTTTGTCCTTTATTTTTTCGTTTCTTTGTCATATTCTAACAAAAAGGGGGAGAAATATAGGGAGTAAACAAGTGATACTGGTATTGATTTATATTGATTGGTATCACTAAGGGAAAGGACATTGGTGCTTAAACGTTTTTCTAACGAAAGGGTAAAAACATAGACTAAGGGGGGAGTAACATATCATATGATACGAATAACAAAGACGTGCGGATTGAAAATCTACCTATCTCACCTTTAGGGGGAGTATTAGCTTTGTTATTATAATGTCAACAACGGCATTTATGGATTGAATGTATACAAGGTTATTGTGTTGTTGAATTCGGGAATCAAGCGTATGTGTAATGAATTCTTGTAATTTGTTTATCCATATGATGTAAGAGTTTTATCACTAAAATTGACAAAGGGGGAGATTGTTAGATCATTGCTCGGTTGAACCCACCAAGCGTTGGTATGTCAAGTTTGGTTGTCATATTTTAGTGAATCAAAACTCATTTAAAGAGTCGCTTGATTATGTACTAGAGTCAACTTCGTATAGGTTAGCTTGAAAGTATTAGGATATGAGACATTACAAGTATTGCGAAGACTTGAAGAAGTGAAGAATCAAGGAGCTACAACGACAACATCATCCTTCCACTTGAGGTTAGTGATATTTGACTTGAACTGTTTCATTCCCTAACGTATCTTTCAAGTCGTGCATATTGATGAGTGCCAAATAGTGCATATTTATACACCTTTTTATTGGCATTTTACTCATCTTGTGTGCTCATAAATCAGATATTATCCCAGATTCTGTGTTTTCTTTGTTTTCGAGGATAAATATTTGTATTAATTAATTTTGTGTTTTTAGGTAATGAATAAAGCTCGGAGAATCTGAGGAGCCAAAAGAGCGAAGAATTGGAGTCGAGCATCTATGGAGTAGATAGCCAAAGCCCGCGCGCGAATTAGTTACAAACCAACAAGGAAGACATGGGCTAGAGCTACCCACGACCCGGATCCGAGCCCGTCGCTTCTGAGACGTTGAGATTTCTTTCTCCCTCATCCAACGGTCGCTGCTTCCACGTGCATCGAAGATCGCCGCTCCCGTGCTACACCAGATCACGCCAAAACCGCTTACTTCCCTCGGCCGTTCGTATCATAGCCGCCCCATCCTACGCTCGCTAGGCCCTTCTCATCGCCTCCCTTGCTGCACCTGCGTTACACCGAATCAACCTAACCCTATACCCCCATCGACAGACCCATTCTTCACTCCATCTTCTCTTTCTTCTCCTCTGCTCTGTCCCGTCTCCATCAGAGCAGAGCTCTGCTCTTCCGACACCACAGCCACCTTCGCCATCACCACCTCACCAACAACCCTCCTGACACAGCAACACCATCCCTGCAAACATCTGCACCACCTCTTTAGCTCTTATTTTCTCTCTCTTAGCTTATGCAACCCTAGAAGCTAACTTAGAGAAGATAAGAACTAGGGTTAGGTCACAACAACCATGCATGGCGTCTCTGAGGCGATTAGACAGAAGAGGAAGGCGAATCAGAGTATGGGTTGAATTGTTTTTCAATTAATTTCATTTTTTTAAAGAATTAGGGTTTGCTGTTTTGGGGGAATCAATTGCATGTATAAATAGGGGCAGTAGAGAATGAATTTGCTCACGCCTGGATTAGCCAGTGCAGTCAATTAGGTTTGATTTGTATTTCTTTGTTATTTGAATCATGTTCTAAGTTCCTTTGCTAGGGTGTGTGGAAACCCTAGATTATATGTTGGGTAAATCATGTTAATGTTGCTGTTATTACTGTGTTTATTAGAAGTAGGATATAGTTATCCAATTAACCCAATTTTCCTGTGATTGGCTGTACTGTAAGAAGACAGCCAATACTAGGGGGAAATTGGAGTGAAAGGTTAATCATCTTCTCATTAGAAACTGCTAAGGAAGGGATGTATGTTTAACAAGAAATGAGTAATGCCTAGTTAATTGACTAAGGACCCTGTGATAGAGTGTCTTTAAGAAGACACTCTATACTAGGGGGAATTAGTATAATTAGTGACACATTAGTCTTAGGATCTTCCTTAGAAAGGAACAAGAACACTACATGAACTGAATTACCTTAGCATAGGGTCTAGTGGTGGAATCACCACCCTAGTGCTTTACACATTGTCACTGCTTTAGCTTAGTGTCACACTCCAAACTCAGTCGCTTCGACAACCTCAATATTGTGTTACAATCATCTGGAATTCAGTAGAGCAGCCTTAGATCAATATCAGAGCACCACAAGTCCTTGTGGGATCGACCCGTACTTGCCGCGTCTCCAATAGACGCCGTGCACTTGCGGTATTACACGTAGGTCAAAAATATAAACACTCTTAGAGGCCTACCAAGTTTTTGGCGCCGCTGCCGGGGACTTGGCGCGTGCCTTGTCGATTTTTGGCTTATCTTGACTGGAATTCCATTTCTCCCTGTAAATACTCATGTTGCATTGAAGTTTTAGCCCTTAACTTGTATAACTTAGCTGTAACTTGCTGATTTCTGCATCCTTTATAACTTTCTATTATTGCATTCTTGCATCTAGTTTTTGTCAAACCCCGCATATATCCGCATAGCTAATTGTAATTTCCATCTTTCCCTTCTTAGTCTTTGCCCCGCATTACACCCCGTACATCCCATCAATCATTGCACTCGCCAGAACTTAGCACACCGCACAATAATCTGCACTGCTAGCATAATTTAGTCAATTAAGCTCTGTCCAGCTCCATAGTGGTTTAGTCGTTAATCATTTAGTCATTTAGTCATTTAGTCATTTAATCTGCATTGCTAGTATAGTTTAGTCATTTAGTCATCTTGTATTATTCTATTTGCTTTGAACTAGCACTTCAGAAAACTGATTTTCTGTGTTGAGCTAGCAGTGCCTCTTATATGCTTTGATCCTGTGCAAACCAAAAGGGAGAAAGGCTAGGAAGCACAAACAGAGCAAGCCCAGGGAAAGACAAAGAATTGAGCAATACAGCCACTGTGGCTAAGCAAGTTGGTCACTCTCAATTCCTTTTTCACTCCATATATGCATGCTAGGACTGTAATCTGTGATCTGTTAAAGCTAGTCTACCACCTGCATTGCATTGAAGTCTGTGTTTTGAAATATACATAAAATCTGTGTTTTGGGTGAATTGAGCTATAGTTCAGCTGTGAACTTTGCTATAACCCTCCGCCCCCCGAAGCCGTGAGTACGAATAGCGTCCTGTGACTCAAGCCAAGTTGCTATCAATTTGTGGATGCTTTGAGCACTACTAAACCGAGCGAAGTGATGTATCATCTTTAGTGAGCCGGTGACTCCTGTGTTGAATTCACTAAGCACCCCGAGTTACTTTTTAACCCATTTGGCGAGACCACGAGCTCGACTCCGCACCTTGTGGGAAACCTTGTAAGGCTGCCATCACCGAGCATAACTCTTTATCAGCCCCCGTAGCCGTATTTTTAAACTGTGGGCAGCCCTTTGCATGTTTAACTCCGCCATCACTTGAGCATACCCTGCACACCCTGAGCATGAGCCATTAGAGCTGCAACCTTGAGAGCCACATGCTCACTTGCTAGCCCCTGAAGCTGCAAGTTTGCGCCAGGTTGCAAACCCTGCTACCATCATTTGAGCATAACCTGTCTCACCTGAGCAAGACCTTGTCAATAGTTGCAAACCTGTGACAAATCTATGCTTAGCCTGTACCTTGTATGCCATTAGCCCTGCCAGATTTGAGCAACTGAAGCTCTCAGTTGTGAGCTAAGTGAGGGCTGAATAGAAAACTTTGACTCAGCTGAGTAAAAGTCTGACTAAGCTAAGTGAGTGAACTGGTTACTGTTCACTGAGTTAAACCGGCAGAGTTGAGTTGACTCCCTGAATAGCTGAGTCAATCCTAACTCAGCGATTTACCGAGTTGAATCGGGTTGTTTATAACTGAAACCCAGTTCCACTGGGCTAACTAAACTCATAACTTGGGCTTACACCAAACCAGCCCACTGAACCCAACCTGGGCTAGCTAAACCCACATCTGTTGGGCTGAACATCAGCTGGGCTAACTGAACCCGACCTGGGCTGAAACAAACCAAACTGAGCCCATAGTCTGCTGGGCTGTGCAAAAGATTAAGTCCCATCTGCTGGGCTAGAACCAGTTTCACTAAGTCACACCATCTGGGCTGCTTAGGCTAAACCTATTAGCTGGGCTGTGCAGCAAATTGAGCCCACACAACCTAGGCTTTGCACACAATTGCTGGGCTTCCTACAAAACCAAACCAAAACCCACATAAACCAAACTTTCCCAACAAAACCAAATGAAACCCAATAAACCAAACCAATCCCACCAAAACCAAACTTAGTCCACTTCAACTGGGCTTTGAGTTCAATTTGAGTTGATAAATCATGTCAGGATTTTGGTCTGCATCTGGGGATGGAACAAATAAATCCCTTAGAGAGCTTGCTTACGGGCATCTTTCACAGGATGAACACCCCACATACCATAGTGACTTTAGGGAATTTTATGGGCCTTCTCAGGGCCCTGACCTCACATACCCTAATCATTATGATCACATACATCATCCACCACAGGTTGAAAATGAACAATTTTCTCATACCAAGTCATCACTTTTAGATCAATTAGAGGCTCGACTATCTCGCTTTAGAAAGGCAATCTGTCGAATCTAGTTTTTCTAGGCAATATGAAATGCATGCTTGCACCTTATGTGGTGGCTTAGACCACCCTATTTGAGTACTTGTTATATCTTGCATGATTTTAGACAGTCTAGGGAAAACCATGATAATCCAATGTACGAAGTGTCTAGAAGTGACTATTGGGACCATAATCAACCCGCACACATGCATCATTCACCACAGTGGGGAGATGAACAATTTTATACTCCCCAACTCCTAGTTTGCAATCAACAATGGAAACACTCATGGAGCAAAATGCTAGGCTTGAAATGAATGCAATGCATGACCATCCACATAGCAACATGTCTAAGCATCCCTTCTCTAGTGAACCTTTGCACAACCATATACTGAATATGAACCTAATCTAGAGGTCAATGAGTACACTAGAAATGCTACAATTGTGAATGGAGAGATGAATTTTTTGCTATGATAATGATGATGATGAATATGATATGTTAGAAGAGCATGTGCATGCTTTGAAAATATGATGGAATCTTTTGGTTCGGAGACGTTAGGCGTCTCTTCTGTGAACCTTATGAATGATACTTCTTCTAACATTCATAAATGTGATCTTAACTATGAGCTTAGTTTTGTGAAATTCTTCAGTGAATGTGAGCATGCTACACAACTTGTTTGTGACTTAAGAAAGGATGAATCTTCGTTGACACTAATGTTCTTTTGGATCATAATATTATTTCTGTGTCTGATTCCCTGCCCATGTCACAATATGTTGCCTCCTCTGATGAATTTGACATGGAAATTGATGAATTGCCCTGTGAAAATGACCATGATTTACCCACCCCTGACCTTAGGAAAGAGTGTGACGGTGCAAATGATTTTATACATGAACACAACTTAGATGTACCTAACCTCTCTCCTGAGTCACAAATTGAAACTCCTCCACCAAACCTAGGTGTTGTTTGTAACAAAATTGCAAAACCAACTTTTCTGAAAATGCCTAATTTAGGCCTAGAGCTTTGTGCTTCCCAAGTCCTCTTGGACTATTTTGCATCAAAGTATAACACTTTTAAAGAGCCAAAGTTGGAATGTGTATATCTGCCTGTTCTTAGCAAAACTCATTTTGAGTTAGACCTTTTGCATGATGTACCTTTAAAATTGCAAGATTTTGTGCTCCCAAACACACCCATTCATAAGTTTAGGTTTGGGGGAAACTCATTCCCATTTGCAGTCTTGCTTGCACTCTCATATTATATTTGTGTAAGGCTGTTAATGTGTGTACATATCGTCTTTTGGGTTGATCCTCAACTCTTTAGACTGTTGGTTTATGGTGAAGTTTCATTGTATATATCCAGTAGGACTTGTTAAATTTTTCTTTTCTTGAATTGGTTGAGTCTTCTTGCACATATATTATGCGAATCCGATATGATCTCCGTTGAGAATATTGGATTCTAGCCTTGACGAATGAAGCTCAACCTTGCTCCGCCGACATCCGGTAATCCCTTCCCTTTTTATCTTATCAGCATAGTTCTCATGGTATGTGACTATTTAAATTTTTTCCTATCTGTGACACATTGAGGACAATGTTTGATTTAGGTTTGGGGGTGGATTTGCATTTAGAGTTTTTAGTCTTTTATTTTATCTTTTATTTCAAAATTTTTCTTAAAAAAAAAAAAAAAAAAAAAAAAAAAAAAAAAATTCAATTCAAAACTCTTTTTGTAAAAACCTCCAACTTTTAGAGATTTTAGAGTCACTAGCATGCTTCTAGCTATGTTTACATAGAGAATTTTTTTCTCGACCGAAATAACAAAAGTTAGAAGTACCTAAAAACGCAATCGGGTTTCTTAGTTGATCGGAGCGTTAAAGTTGGATTTAACCATACCGGAGAGCGAATTAGGTGTCATTAGATATTCGGTAGTAGAATTGTGATCACCCATAGTGGAGACTACCCAATTTACATCAAGTGAGGCACCAACCTTCAATTTTTTGCAACTTTCTAGAAAAGTCATTAGAGTGTGTGTCACCGTACGTAAATTCCGGGTAGGAATGGTGAGCTACCCAACTTCGCACCAATTTCAGCACTACTTTTGATCTCTTGAGTGCTAGTTTTTGTCAATCATGAGGGTGACGTCTAAAGAAGAAAACTCCTTCTAAATACCGATTTGTAGTTAGCATCATTCTCTCTCTCAATCAGCAAGACCCATAGAAACACATCATCGTCAAAGAACCGAAGCGAGAATCGAGAATATTGAAAGAAAAATTGATATAGTCCAAGGTTTATGTGCAACAAAGAAAAGAAAATAGGATGAGAATTAATAAAATTTATAAAATCAAGACAATACAAGTTGTGGAAAAATTGAGTGATAAAGTCCTTTGTCCATGGAGTTAGTTGTTTCATTATTTGTATTTTTATTTTCACTTATTGTATTGTAAAAAAAAAATCAAAAAAAAAAAATCAAAAAAAAAAAAAAAAAAAAAAAAAAAAAAAAAAAATATATTGTAGTTTATTTTTGCTACCACCATGGTAAAGAAGAATTTAAAAAGAAAAATCCAAACAACAAGGAATTTGAGTAGAAAAGTTAAAAATTGTCAAGTTTTTGTGAAGTTAGAAGTTCGTCATCAACATTTGAAGACCGAAGACCGAAGATTGAAGACGTTTCTATGGTTCTTATGAGAGAGTGATATTAATTGCCGATCGGGTGAGAAGTGAGTGAGTACTCCCACCCCTTGCTAATGATTGATTTCCTTTCTTAGAGATCATTAGAAAAAGATTCTTTTTGTCCACACCTCTGTGGAGTCTCCAGATTTTATTTCGGAAGGTTATCCTTCTTACCTACAACGTGTGCGGGCTTTCTCTCTTTATTCCCGCCCGCACACATGAGAGACTAAAAAGCGATCTTTTTGAGTGCAATTATCATAAAATCCTAATGGTGAGGCGAAGTTGAGACTTATGATCACAATCGAATCCGAATTCTTTCATATGGTATGGTTACTTCTCGCTCAAAGACTTAAGGATGAGAATGCGTTCTTCGATAGTTCTAACTTCACACTAGCATGCGAAACTCTATGTCCTCATAGCTTCTTGGAGGCTTGAGACTCTTTTACACTCTGAAGTTGGAGAAGGTTTTGTGGGTACACCTCCGGTAAACCCTCACGAGACTACAACTCGTCCACTAGGGACACCTAGGGGTTTAAAGGCTTAGTGCATACGCTAAATGCATTCGAGAGACTCAAGCGAGGGGTATAGTTAGGATTTCTTATTTTCTGTTTCACTTGAGGACAAGTAAAATTCAGGTTTGGGGGTATTTGATGAGTGCCAAATAGTGCATATTTATACACCTTTTTATTGGCATTTTACTCATCTTGTGTGCTCATAAATCAGATATTATCCCAGATTCTGTGTTTTCTTTGTTTTCGAGAATAAATATTTGTATTAATTAATTTTGTGTTTTTAGGTAATGAATAAAGCTCGGAGAATCTGAGGAGCCAAAAGAGCGAAGAATTGGAGTCGAGCATCTATGGAGTAGATAGCCAAAGCCCGCGCGCGAATTAGTTACAAACCAACAAGGAAGACATGGGCTAGAGCTACCCACGACCCGGATCCGAGCCCGTCGCTTCTGAGACGTTGAGATTTCTTTCTCCCTCATCCAACGGTCGCCGCTTCCACGTGCATCGAAGATCGCTGCTCCCGTGCTACACCGAGATCACGCCAAAACCGCTTACTTCCCTCGGCCGTTCGGATCATAGCCGCCCCATCCTACGCTCGCTAGGCCCTTCTCATCGGTCCCTTGCTGCACTGCGTTACACCGAATCAACCTAACCCCTATACCCCCATCGATGCACCCATTCTTCACTCCATCTTCTCTTTCTTCTCCTCTCGCTCTCTCCCGTCTCCATCGGAGCAGAGCTCTGCTCTTCCGACACCACAGCCCACCTTCGCCATCACCACCTCACCAACAACCCTCCTGACACAGCAACACCATCCCCGCAAACATCTCGCACCACCTCTTTAGCTCTTATTTTCTCTCTCTTAGCTTCGCAACCCTAGAAGCTAACTTAGAGAAGATAAGAACTAGGGTTAGGTCACAACAACCATGCATGGCGTCTCTGAGGCGATTAGACAGAAGAGGAAGGCGAATCAGAGTATGGGTTGAATTGTTTTTCAATTAATTTCATTTTTTTAAAGAATTAGGGTTTGCTGTTTTGGGGGAATCAATTGCATGTATAAATAGGGGCAGTAGAGAATGAATTTGCTGACGCCTGGATTAGCCAGTGCAGTCAATTAGGTTTGATTTGTATTTCTTTGTTATTTGAATCATGTTCTAAGTTCCTTTGCTAGGGTGTGTGGAAACCCTAGATTATATGTTGGGTAAATCATGTTAATGTTGCTGTTATTACAGTGTTTATTAGAAGTAGGATATAGTTATCCAATTAACCCAATTTTCCTGTGATTGGCTGTACTGTAAGAAGACAACCAATACTAGGGGGAAATTGGAGTGAAAGGTTAATCATCTTCTCATTAGAAACTGCTAAGGAAGGGATGTATGTTTAACAAGAAATGAGTAATGCCTAGTTAATTGACTAAGGACCCTGTGATAGAGTGTACTGTAAGAAGACACTCTATACTAGGGGGAATTAGTATAATTAGTGACACATTAGTCTTAGGATCTTCCTTAGAAAGGAACAAGAACACTACATGAATCGAATTACCTTAGCATAGGGTCTAGTGGTGGAATCACCACCCTAGTGCTTTACACATTGTCACTGCTTTAGCTTAGTGTCACACTCCAAACTCAGTCGCTTCGACAACCTCAATATTGTGTTACAATCATCTGGAATTCAGTAGAGCAGCCTTAGATCAATATCAGAGCACCACAAGTCCTTGTGGGATCGACCCGTACTTGCCGCGTCTCCAATAGACGCCGTGCACTTGCGGTATTACACGTAGGTCAAAAATATAAACACTCTTAGAGGCCTACCACATATTGAAAACAAAACTGCGAAGCATGAACACTCTAGTTAGACATAGTATTAAGGAATACAATACGAGGTTTATTTCTTAACCATTAAACTTTGTAGATAAGACATCAACATAATCGTTTGAATGATATTGTGATTATGTAAGGGTATGAGGTGAGGATTTCATCCTAGGAAACAATGTTTTACATGTGTTTTAAGGAAGTAAATTCATGTACTTGTTTTGTGAATCGAAAAGCGCCATGCATTATTGGTATTGTTATTCATTACGTATCTTTTGAACTACAAATATGTGTGATTAGTATAACCGCTCATGACTTGTTTATGTTCTCGGTAAAACTATTCACAAAGGCCTGACTTTTGTATTGGTATGACTTTTATTAGTGAAACCGATCTTAAGTAATCACCTGAGATGGTATGATCGATTTTGTGTTATTGGTATGACCGACTCTGGGTAAAGGGGAACCGATCCTAGTAAGAGGTGCAACCTATCACAAAGGGGAATCGATCCTTGTATGAGGTGCAGCAAGTATTTAGCAGAAAGGGGAACCGATCCTATGGACATGTGCAACACATACAAGTTAGATACCATATATATGTGGGGAACCGATCCTAGTACCTAGTCAACCGAATTTTTGGAAAGCTATTGTGACTATGCACAATACTCACATGGATCTAGAACTGAAACTTGTTTTGGAAGAACCGCTAAACCCATGAATTGTGATTGAGTGTTCTTGATCAATCCCATAGTTCTAGAAAGTCAGATGAACCAATTATAAACTTGTTTGGAAGTGTGGCAAATCGTTTTCAAGGTTGTAAGTATGAAAGAGGACTTACAAAGTAAGGATGTTGACATACTTTGAACACATGCAGTAACACTTATCTTTTATTGTTCAAAGTTATTCATTAATAGCTAAAGGAAGAAAATTCCGGATCGAAAAATAAATAAGTTAAAAATCTTTTATTTAAGGTTTTTAATTTTATTTGAGGAAAATGAGAATTAGTAATGTGCATTTACTAGTTGAGATTTTCCAAAGAGATTTTCGGTCAATATTTTGGACAGAGCATTTCCAGGAATTATGGAAACCGAATTTGGAATTTTATTGCATATCTTGAGAATATTTTCGGTTTTGAAAATTCCTTGATGTCCAAACTTCCTTGTCTATAAATACTTGAAGTTTGCATTTCGGGCAAACTAATCCTTCGTGACAACAAACTTCCTCAGTTGTGTTGTTACTGGTGAAGCCGCCTATTCGGAGAGGAGAGTAACCTAAATAGGCGAAATCTCTTACGACCGCTCAGTATAAAGTCTTCTTTGGGATTGAGAAGCTTTATTAGTACCATTGGTGGGAAACTAGATAATTGCGGTTTATCTTTTGTTTTCGATTGATTTGATTTACTATCGGTGGTTGAACTTTGATTGCACCTAGTTTATTTATGCTTGAGAATCTTCTCTTCTGATATAAGATTCACTCAAACTAGATCGAAGTTTCGACAGGGATCTTTAGACTGTTTGTAGATCTAAAGACGTCTTGTGATAATCCATTGTTAGCAGACTCCGTTCTGTGCGTGATTGATGACAAGAGGTTCAAGTTGTTGTGCGCAGGTGTTTATTGAAGATCTAAGAAAATTTGAAGACAAAGAAGACTTTGAAGATTTCTGATTTGAGTTCATAATCTTTGGTGTGCACAATACTTGTTTTGGTAAAAGAGGATCCAACTATAATTGGTTTATCCTTGTGGTAGATTAGATTAATTAGTTGTGTAGATCGGCATCAATACGATTCTTTGTGATTAAAAGTATTGATTGCAAAATCTTAACAATTACTTTGGTAATTGATAATAAGATAGATCTAAGAACCTGACGAAGGAGTTTATTGAGATAAACATAAGAGCCTTTGTCGAACTCACATCACTTGGTTGAAAAGAGTTGATACCGAACAGATTTGTTGTTCCTTTACTGTTTGGAATACGAACCAAAGGAATTGTTCCAAGTACGTGACTTATTACAGTTCAGAGGCGTGGGAATACAGACGGAACTAGGTGAACTATAGGTTTAGTTGCTTGGTCTCAACTATACGAAGTTGGTTTGATTTTGTATAGCGGCTTAATCCTAAGAGTATTCAATTCTGGACAAGGTCCCGGAGTTTTTCTGCATTTGCGGTTTCCTCGTTAACAAAATCTTGCTATGTCATTCACTTTAATTTTCCGCAATTATAATTGTTGTTATTATAATTTAAAGTAAATTACACAAACGTTAATTTCTATTTACTTGATAGCAATCCTATTGTGTTTGGTTAAGTCCGAACCTCTTATTAAGTAAACATACTTGTTGTTGTATTGTCTCGATCTCGTATCCATAGACGATCATACGAAGTGTGAACCGATTAGTTGTATTGTCTCGACTCAGTCCATAGACAATCACTTTCGGAGAAAGGACTTATAGGTGGAAAAGTTTTATCTTGAGGTATATTTTGGTACCCTCGCCTTTTCAAGGTTGTTCACTAAGTTATAGATATCAATCATGGTCTCTTAGGAAGGAAGACAATTCCACCAATCCAAATATAAAAATGTTCCATTGGTTCAGTTTCTGTAAATCTATTACAGGTTTAGCCGAGAGAGTTATCCCTACCAGCACTTTTTCTCTCTTTCGAGTTTGACCTTAGTGAATAGGTTAGTGCGTCCCGAATCACATGGATCTCTTCCTACATAACAAAACACCCTAGTAACCTATTTTCATAAAAATCTACTACTAATCCTTGAAAACGTTGGATACGGACCAAGGATAACTCCCGGTGACTCAACAGAATCTTGCAAAATCTCATATCGACATCCAGACTTATCTGAAAACGCCTTTAGAGTTACAAGTAGGGATAGATCCAACAAATCTAGATCAAGTACACGTTTCCTAAAGAATGAGTACTAAAACTGCTGAGAATAGCAATGACGGGATCTTTCCTGCAATCGACCTCACCGGAGAAGATAAAGCTCATTACGAACGCGACATAGCAAAGGAGCAACCATCCAGCCGACCTTATCACTCTCAAGGACTAGATAACACTCTAAACTTGGAGATTCTAACGAATATTTGCTCCAAAATTCGTTTAGGTCAAGGGCCCTCAACCTGATCACAGGGAACTCGAGAAGTTTACTTCACTTTACTATTTTACTTATAACTCTTTCATTTTGTATCATATTGACCTAGTTCTTTTTCTGTCGGATTTGTCTTTTCGTCGTTTACAAGATAAACTTAGCGAAAACTTTAAAAGGTTCCAAAAATTTCGTGACCTAGACAAAAGCTTTGCAGAACCACATAAGGTCATAAATCGCCAGCCGAGATGCATCTTGTCGTTTTTGTGTTTCAGAGGATCATGACTAGAACGCGACAAAGTATAAGATGGTACTATCTTCCAAGACATTGCTCGGCCAAAGCTCATACTTATCTGAAGATTCAAAGTCGTCGGTCGATATGCTATCTTAATACCTGCCCCGTCAGAAAGAAAATGAGTCCTAGCGATTGTACGACTAAGTCTCGATGATCCTCCATCTCATCTACACCAATGATTATCCAGTGTCATTTTCCAATGGGACCTCAGTTCACTCAAGAAGGATAAGGAGAATATCTTCGCACCTGAACCTACCAAGGGAAAAGAAATCTGAAGTTCCAACAATTCAGATAAAACTCTGTTACTCGACATACAACTACAACCAGCCTCATCATCAAGTAAAACAAGAGAAGGATCCGAGACCATAGCTTCAGGATACACGTTACTCATTAAGGCGCATACTAGCAGTTCCCTCGGTCAAAGTCTCTTCCATCAAGAAAATCCAATTAACATGTTATTCCATGAGTCAGGCTCAGACGCGATGAGCGAAGAACGAGATATGACGATTACATACAATTTCCTCATGTCAAAAAATCGACTCTTCCACGTGAAAAATTACCTAGCAGATTCCTAGAGAACTCTTCCATCAATAAAATAAACAAAAATCGACTGCGCAGTTGGACCTGAATGTATTTATTACCGTAATTATACCAGAAGGCATATACTACTCTCAAGTTCGGTTGAGCATCCTCCCAAAAGAAGAATAAATCTCTACGGATAATTTTACTACAGAAGTTCACATGAATCCCTGTCAAGACACCTTGTAGAGGAAGAACAACAACTTCATCTTGTCCACAAAGACACATGCAACAAAGATCTCGACATGACTCTCCACAGACGTCTTGACCCACACACGATTATCACTTGACCGCCTTGAAGACTCAATCTCGTATGCTACAAGGGTCTTACTTCATTTTCCAAACGTCCCGAGTCAATGGGAATCCCTGGGTCTTATATCAAACTCGGGGACTAACGGAGAATCATGCGTCACGGACACTGCATGGCCAATAGGTTGTGGCCCGGACATCCAGTTTTCATATAACAGATTTAGAAACGATCAGCGCAGGAATCTCAAAAGATCGGGACACATCAAGACCATTCAACTCCCCAAACCCACAACACAACATGTTATTACTTGGGATTAGGTGACTAGATATCAGCCTTTAAAATTATGAAGGGGACTTATCTTGAGAAATCTCGCATCTCTCTCTGGTCTCGTCGAATTCTTCTCCGTCAGCATCTTTACTCAGCAATTGATTCTGACTGAAGATAAGATGTTTTAGGGTTTTATACGCATGCACCATAACTATATCAAATAGATGAAGCATTCAAATTATCCCTCAATAATAAATGCATGCAGGAGCAAACTAGGGTTCACAATCAGTTTGAAAAGAGTATATAGTTTCCACTCTACTAAGACACGACTCATACTTTAGTCACATAACTCGACAAACTAAGACAAATGGGTAGATAATTAGATAACACGCCATTGATAAAGGTATTCATCCATGTCTCTCCTACCATGAGTTAAAAGGGCATGATGTTTCAATACACGGTCCAAGAGATATCATCAAAACACTTAAAGGAATTGTTGCTAAATAGATCTGGATTTCGGGTTCAACTTCATATAGACATATCACCGGAAAACCAAGATCCAAATCTTATTTTTTCTCTAATAGATGAAGGTTGGGTCTTTTACGTTCGATAGTTGGGGTCAACCACTGAAATCGGACATCAAACGAAGTTTTTACGGCCTTTGGAGTCAGGATCGCGCAAGGAAGAAACTTCTATTACGAATTTAACTTAGGGTTTTTCACCTACTCGCATACCCGACGGAGAAATCTAGGGTTTGCATCAAGTTCTAACTCTTGAGGGTCCCATTCCTTTACCAGATGCATATGGAATAAATATTCCGACATAGCCCCTAAATAAAATCTGTTGCTCCACGTTCAGCTGCTTGTTGATGGTGGATTTTCAACAAAGGTCAAAACCGTAAAATTATGATGCATGTTTTTGACACGGCTTTCAGGCATGCAACGATTCATATTTTGCGAAGCCATGAGGAACATGTATGTCGAAAGGCCTCCACTAGCTGAGTGTTCGATCCCTGATATTTCATCGTGCCCTCTATGTTGAATAACATAATTGGGCGGTTCTCCGTAGATTGATAGATTAACGCCTTCAGGACGTCGGTGACACTCACTGTTCCCTGACTATGTGGAGAGACCGTGTATAGACCCAGGCGGTTCTCCTTAGATTGAGAGCATTAACGCCTTCAGATTCCGGCAACACTTGCTGCTCTCTAACTATGTACCTTTTAGAATGCGTATGACGCTTTAACTGGCTAATATCCTTTCTGCAATAGATTAATTCTGTCGTGACATTCACCACTGAGTTCCCAGAATGATCTATTTATTGCTCCTATTCCATGGTCAAATCCACGGCATGATCCCATGGAATGGCAATAAACAATTATCTTTTGCTCCGATTTCATGATCGAATCCACGGCTTGATCTCATGGAATGGCAATAAACAACTATATTATCTCATTACTCCAATTTCATGATCGAATCCATGGCTGATCTCATGGAATGGTAATAGATAATTTCATTACTCCGATTCTATGGTCGAATCCACGATCCCATAGGATGGTAATGCTCATTTTATTATTCCGAATCCATGGTCGAATCCACGACTGGTCCTATGGATTGATAATAAATAACTATTCATCTTTATTACTCAGTTTCATGAATCGTTCTCCACTGAATTTCATAAATTAGTAATAAATACTCATCAATCGGGCATATGGACCATCACTGAGTAAGCCCCACAAAAATGGTGCAAGTGTACTCGACAATGATGCACGACTGAGCACCCGGATGCACCGCCTGGCCGGCCGTGCCCTAGCCATGGCCGGTCCCATGCCTCTTCCATTATTTTTCCCTATTTTGTTATCTTCATGAACTCATGAAAACTCCTTGATTTTAGCAACTTTCCTTGTTTGAACAAAACTCATGAAATCCCCGTAACTTCACGGTTTCATGAAAAATAATAATATAAAATAGGGAAAGGTATGCGGGACCGGGCAACATAGTCGGTCGGCCATGCCCTAGCCGTGGCCGGTCCCACACCTTACAATCCCTAGCCTTTTATAATTATTATTTCCCAATTTCATGAAACTCATCCGTTTCAACAAAACTCATGGATTATCCATAATATCACGGTTTCATGAAAAATAATAATATAAAATTAGGAAAAGTGTTGTGGGACCGGGCAACATAGCCGGCCGGCCATGCCTTAGCCGTGGCCGGTCCCACACCTTGCAGTCCCTAGTCTTTTATAATTATTATTTTCCTCAATTCATGAAACTCCTTGGTTTGAGCAAAAATCATGATTTCGTCATAATTTCTCAAATTTTGCTCGAATCATGAAAAACCAAAAGCCAACATGGTCACACGACCGACTAGCCTATCACGGCCATTTTAAATGTTAAAATACTCTTATTTTAGTATTTACAAAATATTGATCAATTGAGCATACATGCTCATTCCAACAAAAATCAAGAATTTCAGTCAAGATGAAACTCTTCTAAAATTCACAATGTTGCTCGAACGCACATCAAAAATACTGAAACTCTCAGTACGAAAACATGGACAATGCATGCCTTCTTGACCGACCAGGGTCATCCATAGGGCTTGCACAAAGCCGGTCCCACACATATTCACAATTTTGACCTAATTTGCTCAATTTCTCATATTGGGTCCAAACTCTTTCCAACCAACTTGGAATTTGCTCAATCGACCATCATCTGGTCCCACAACCACCAAGGGCCGGTTTCATGCCCTCTTGGTCGGTCCCTCACTTTTTTAATTAGGTTTTATTACTTAATGCTCGATCGAGCACTATTTCAATAAATGATGAAACCGATATTTAATCATCATTCTTTCACCAACTGTTCAACCCGGAACCCTAGTGCACGCTCGGGCACCACATTTTTTAATTAGGTTTTATTACTTAATGCTCGATCGAGCACTATTTCAATAAATGATGAAACCGACATTTAATCATCATTCTTTCACCAACTGTTCAACTTGTAACCCTGGTGCACGCTCGGGCACCACATGGTCGTCCATCATCCCATGTGGTCGGTCCCTCATTCATGACCTATTTTCAACAATTCATCAATTGACGAGCAATTGATCAAAAATTAGGGTTTTAAACAAACGCTCTTCGAAATCATCATTTTGAGCAAGTTCAAACACTAATAAATTTATGTTGATCCAGCAATCAACATCTGGATTAATTATGTAATATTCGGTAACCTACCAATATTTTAATTAATATTTTATTGGGTCACGTCACCAATAAATAATTCGTCGAATTGAGCAATACTTGCTCAGTTGCTCGAATATTGACCCAATTATCAATATTCAAGTAAGTTATCAGTAATTCGTCGATTGAGCAATACTTGCTCAGTTGCTCGAATAATGACCCAATTATCAATATTCAAGTAAGTTATCAGTAATTCGTCGAATTGAGCAATACTTTCTCAGTTGCTCGAATATTGATCCAGCTATCAATATTCAGTAATTTATCAGTAATTTGTTGAATTGAGCAATACTTGCTCAAACGCTCGAATCCAACTCTTGATATTCAATGATTTATCATTAATTCGTCGAATTGAGCAATACTTGCTCAGTTGTTCGAATATTGATCCACTATCAATATTCCGTAACTTGTCAATATTCAGTAACTCACCCAACTGGGCAACTCGAATATTAATCGCAACTTAATATTCAACAACTCATAGAATTTACAACATTTGCTCAGATGAGCAATATTAACATTCATGAATCACTGAGCATTCGTCAATCATGCTCGATTCAACAAAATCTAGACCCATTGTCTAATCAGTCATCAACTGAATAACTAAATACACATCTGCCTTGTAGACTCCACGATTCGTGAGATATCAATCACGTCACAAATGGGGGATATCACTTAGGGTTTTGGTCTGGAGGCCCACGGCACGTGGATTCATCCACGACTAGAAATATGCATAAGTAGTGCAAACGGTTGAAGGAGTTAGCAAAGTAGTGGGTGCATGATCAGTCAAGTCTCCACACAAAATGGAATTGACTTTACCACGATCTCCCACTTTCCCACTCTTTCACTCAAGAAACCATCACACTTACATGGATCAATGTGTTCACTACTCTGACAATATAAATAAGTCTCCGAATCCATAATTGAAGAGATACAACATTCGTCTAACAAGAATTTTACGAGTAACCACTCTCAAGAATTCATCAATCTACCAGAACTTATTCGAACTCATCAGTTGATACAAAATTACAGAAACCTTCAACACATCAACAATCCTTGATCATCATTGATCCCACAAAATTCTCAGCTTCCCTCCTACAGATCAACCCATCTCCCTCTTTGTGACCGAATTGACTCTGGAACGGCCATTGACTTGGTTTAGGCCGGAGTCATACAGTTTGATCTCTCGAATCTAAGCACTCCCTTTGCTGTGCATCTATGTGAGGTTGAGCAGTTTGCCCGGTTGAGGAGTCTTGACAACACGTCTGTCTCTTCACTTTCCTAAAAAACCAGCGAACCGTTTTTCCCCATCTACACTGCTTCACTTTGGCCTCTGCATCTCGATACGTATGCACACTCTTCATTTACAATATGCTCTTCCAGATTAAGAACCTTTCTAAAAATGAGGACCTGAACTAAACTCACTCCTGTTAGAACACTGCTCGGTAAAACTCGCAAGCGTTGCTATCTCAAGCTTGTTTGTCAATGTTAGTGATCAAAACTATAAGTCTTGATTTCTAATCTACTTATAGTGATGTCTCGGACTAGGATAGATTGTGTAGTTGAGCATTAGACTTCACGGTGTTCATCAATTGAAGACGAACAACTAATAAGGAGAGCTTGTGGAACTTCATCAACAAAAGGTATGTGGAGACTGAAACTCATCTATCACTTGGAAAGTTTATTTATACTCTATCTCCTATATTGAGACAAAATTCGTATTACTATAGTTTTCGATTATGCACATTTGAGATTCCAAGCTGAGTTTATCTCGCTTACATATTTCTCGAAATGTGTGTTGGTAAGCTTTCGCTTCGACCAAGTTCATCTTATATTCTTGACGAAAGTCAAAAGATGATCATGTGAAAATCGTCGAGTAACATCTTACATGGTTTGTGTGATACAATCATTTGGTATAGACTTGGAATGTTTGGTTATGATTATTTCAATAACTTGAAAATTTCTTTGATGCTAATAGTGTGTGAAAACAGCTATTCTCATCCTCTAAGAATGTTTCAATGATTGAAATAGAGTTTGGAACACTTAACCAACATTGGATTATAAACATGTTATGCACTCTTGCATATATGTGGTCCATGTCCGAGAAACATAGTATGCATACCCGTATGCGTGTTGGTTTGAGAAGTCCGGGAACCTAAGTACGCGTACCCATATGTATACTGGCGTAAGGTTCATGTCCGGAAAATTATGTTGGGTTTGGAGGTATGCGTACACGTTCGCATACTGGCGAAAACCAAACTTGGTCCGGCTACTTCAAGTATGCGTACATGTTTGCATACTTGAGTGGTTAAAGTTCTAAAATCAGTTGTGACATGAAAAAATACATTTATATAATAAGAAACGCATTCTTTGCAAACCGCGGCTATAATTTTCATGAATTGATTCGAATGAATCAAACCGATTATGATTCAATTGTGTTCTTTTATACTTCTATGAGAATATAGCAATTGAACAACTCTTTAACTAGTTTCATTTGAGTCATTTGAATTAGTTATGGTTAAGATGAATAAGGTTGATATGAGAGTGTTCATATAGCTATCCTATGTTAACTACTGTTGAGCCAACCTAGTGTACACGTTTAGGTACAGTTACTTAAACCTACATGAGGGTACATTTCATTTGTGTATAACAATCTAAGTTCGATCTAACGGTTGAAAGATATTAGCTTGTATCTAATCAGGTTTTCATCTAACGGTGAATATTGAATGTTTTGTTACCAAGGTAACTTAGATTGCAAACCCTGATTTGAAGACTATATAAAGGAGAACTCTAGCAACTGGGAAACCTAATCCCCACACCTCCTGTGTGATACTAGTTGCGACTAGAGTCGATTCTCCTTTAACCTTAGGTTTTTCACGAAACCCTGTAGGTTAACGACTTAAAGACTTCATTGGGATTGTGAATCCAGACCCAACTATTTTCTCTGTAGTTGCGTGTTTTGATCTTGCTTTGTTCTATCGTATTGAGTACTATCTTCTCTAAGATTTGCTCGAGATTTAATCTCCGATAGGCAAGATAAAAAGTAGTCACAAACATCTTCGTCTCATCGCTTGTGATTCCACAATATCTTGTTTCACTACCATACGATTAATATTATTGTGAGGTGATTGATAATACTAGGCTTTTGTTCGGGAATATAAGTCCCGTTTATCAATTGATTCCTGTGCACCTTGATTTATCAAAAGATGGAAGAAAACTCGTAGGTATTTCTGTGGGAGACATATTTATCTATTCCAATAGAATTTTCTGTGTGAGACAGATTTGTTTATCAAATCTTCGACTTTGGGTCGTAGAAACTCTTAGTTGTGGGTGAGATCAGCCAAGGGAATCAAGTGCGTAGAATCCTGCTGGGGTTCAGAGACGTAAGGAGCGCAACTGTACCTTGATCAGTGTGAGATTGATTAGGGATCAAATACATTCCAGTCAGAAGTTCATTGGTAGTAGGCTAGTGTCTGTAGCGGCTTAATACAATATGGTGTTCAAAGCTGGACTAGGTCCCGGGGTTTTTTTTTTTTGCATTTGCGGTTTCCTCGTGTTTATGGGTAAAAACTGTTTCTACTAGTTTTGGTAAATTTGGGTGTGTGTGGATGAGAAACGAATCTAAGGGAGTACTTTAGATTCGAGAGATCAATCTGTACAATTCTGGCCTAAACCAAGAAATGACCGTTCCAGACTTGCTTCGGTCACAAAGTGAAGGAGATGGGGTTGATCTTAGGGAGGGAAGCGAAGAAGGTGTTGAGATTGTGAAGGTGTTCATGAAATATCGTGCATGCTCGATGCATGTAATGCATCGCTTTTAAGAAAGCAGCTCAAAACAATCAATATGTATGAAGCATCGCTATTTTAAAGATTGATTGAGTAAGTCGTAGATTAAGCATCTTAAAATAGAAGCACGTTCATCCATCTCCGAGTTATCGTTTGGAGGCCGCATGGACGGGCCATCATCTTATCGATCACTCCCTGTGACAGAGTGTCGAACGGTGATCATTGAGGCACTTCATTGATCTCCTAGTTTTTTAATCGAAGCCGTCCGACCAAGTTGGCAAAGTTGGACGAACGAGATGATTTACGGCACATGTTTGCTACCGTTGAAGGAATTTAGGGTTTTTAGAGGTGTGCAAACATCCCCTCTTTGGCCGATCGAATCCAAGCGCCGGTACTAATTTTGAATGGATCGACCAGGCATGCGTGGAGATGGCCCGCTGGCGTGCATGCCTGCACCTCTCGGTCCCTCAAAGATTCGATCTAGGCCACTCAATTTGATCGGCAAAGATGAGTGTCGTGATCAATTTGCGACAGATGCATGTTGCCGCGAACGCTAATTAGGGTTTTGAAACAGCCATGTCCGCACAACTTTGACCAAGCGGTTTGGCATGCCGTTGGCCTCCTTTGTGGAGATCGATCAAGTGGGGACAATGTTGGGATGACGGTGAACTTATGTGCACCTTCCTGATGGTCTAAAATACGATCTAAGCCATCCAAATAGGCTGGCTAAGTTGGATGGTCGTGATCAATTTAAGACGCTAGTGAATTTCCGCGACCCAATTTAGGGTTTGGAAGCATCACGCCTGCCATGGTTTGGGCGAGCGTTTCACTGCTCAATGGCCCCACCATGGGCAAGTCGTTCGAGCAAGGGGAAAGTGGGGCCGCCGGCGTGCATGTCAGCATTCCCCTAATTGCTCTTGTGATCATCTAACCCGTCCAACCATGCTGGCGAAGTTGGACGGTTGCGACGATTTTAAGACTGTCTTGGACGGTTCAAATTCGTTCGAGCTTCTCTTTAATCAGGGTGACTACCCTAGTTAGGGTTAACGTTTTGATAGCGCTGGGAGGTGCACAGTGATGTTCAGCCGGTTAGGGCATTAGTGGGCCCGCCGGTGGTCATCACGGTGATTTCCTATTCCTGCCAAGGTTTGTCTAGGCTTGTTAAATCGTGCGGCCAACTTGCGTGGCCACGATTATTTCTGAGACTGACATGGACAGTCTAGATTTTCCGTAAGGAAAAAGTTCTTGATCGAGCTAATTTTAAAGCGCGTCGATACGAGATTCTCTTTTTCAGAGAGTGATGCAGCCTATATAAGTACTTTCATGCAGGTCTCAATACTAACACTTCGGGAGATTCATGCTACTCCGTTGAGAGTGAACATTAATCGTCATGTCATGCCAATATTGAGAGTTCGGTTGGGTAATATAGCATAGGAAAACACTAGGCATGCCATGCATTAGTGAATAATGCTGGTGCAAGATAAAATTTATAGAATATTTGGGATTGTTGCTACATGCACCATTCTGAGTAAATTTTATATACATAAATATGTTGAATTGCTCAATACATATATGAGCAAAGAGGCTTAGGCACTCAACACTTTTAATGGCTCCATTTCATTAGTGAATAATGCAACTAGGAGCTTAAATACTCATTAGGCTCCATACTAGTGAACAATTCATCTAGGAGCTTGAGTTTCAATACAATACGAAGAGCGGCATAGGCAATCATCAGATTTTGATATATTCTTCAAATTCCTTGCGGAATATAGACATATCAAGGTCTATTACTTCCGATGTCTGGTCAGGTAGATAGACTTTTACAATTTTCGCCCTAAACTAAAAACCACCATCAACATTAAGTCCCTTGTTTAGCACGTAACAGTGACATTGTTGCGGGGTAAGCACTAGATGGTGACAGACAAAAAACAAAACCAATAAGATAAAGTAGATAGATGTTAGTAGAGGTATATCGCTTGGTTTGAACTTCCTTTGCAGTCGTACTGGTGAAGCAGCTTTCAATCAGGCGCTACCAAGAAATTACCGTTCTTGCTCATCAATGGTAGGAAAAAGAAAGCGGCATGTCCAGTCAAGTCTTTAGAGATCAGATAGATTCTCTGAATCCCGTTCGTATGAGCGAGAGGAAGAAACCCTTTCCGGCTTTAAAATTTCGTCGGGTATAAAGGGAGCTTATGCTGTTTCCTGTTTTGCACAGACATCAAGACCTACCCATCTTCATGTACACCAAACAACAGCAAGGTAAGTCCATCTCGTCTTCGTATTCTTAATGTGAGTGCAATATCCTCATTTAAATCGATGTGATTGACTTTCTTTGTTAGCAGCGGTAGAGAGAGTATCAACAGCAACAAAGCAATCTGGGGATATTTTCGCTACTAAGCCAAGGGGAATTAATGATTCCAAAGACACGCACAATATGGATGATGAATTCTTCGAAGTGTCCTATACGATTGTTAGGACTCATCTTAATCACGTGACGATTCTTCTTCCTGGACCAGAGGGTGTAGAAGTTGTACCATTGATCTTATCTGGAATGTGTAATTTTTGTCTCCAGCCTCTCCAGTAAATTTCAAACTTTTCCGAACTCCGTTGTGCTCGACTGCAAGAGGACTTGACTTTAAGTTGTTCGGTGGGTGTATGAGTGGTATCCTATGGGCTAGGTGGAGGCAGTCCCCATGGGAAATAGGTTCTGTCAGAGAGGATTGCATGTGGCGCTCGAGCAGCTACAGTGATCTCCAATTCTTCTGATGTACGTGTATGTACATGTTTTTCTCTGTTTGACTGGCTGAATTATCTGGATAGCTTTGAACTAATCTTGCTCAACTTCTTTCATAGTTTTAATGCTTTGAGAAGATGAACGCCATTGTTGGATTTACATGTATCTGGGATGACGTTGCAGGAAGATCCGAGAGGTAATGGAGGCGACCGACGATTTTGAGGATGTGACTGCGCCCTCGACCCTGAATTTGATGTTTCTCATGTAAATCACGTGTTAATTGGGGGAGTTCAACGTGTCAGCGAAGTATGCTGAATTGCTGAATTGTACGCCCGAAATATCGAAGAAGTATGGACATATTTCCATGACCAAATGTGTAGTATGATCGGGCGTGCTGCTTCTGAATGAGTGATCGAATATCGGAAGTATCCTCAAGACATGTGTGTAGACTTTGGACTTAATGTTTCCTGGTTATGTGAAGGGATTTCCAAAATCCGAAATTTGCGAACTAAAATGGATAGGATTCCTTCCATGAATCTCATTAATCATAAATCGGAAATTGAGAAACTGTCTCAGGAGTTGAAGTTGAAGCAGGCTACTCTTCGGGGTATAAAAAGTGTTTTCTCTAAAAAAGATGAAATGTTGCTGAATGATTTCCCTTGAATGCCTTTATTTCCTTCCCAGGACTTTTCCCTTTAGGTATTTGGAAAGACGAGACGTTCCTTTGTGGTTTGATTTGGTTTTGAACAGGTATGCGGCTGCTTTTGAAGAATAGAGGTTTTTGTTTTGTGAAAGAAATGGTGTTTCACTGAAATCTTGACTATGAATGCAAATTGGTGCAAATATTTTGGATAAATTGTTAATACTGTATGAAAACAAGGGAAATACTAGGGAAATGGCAATATAATGTTTCAGGAACTGACGGGAGCTATCTAGTGTGTATTTCTACTCCTCCCAGTTGTCAGTACCAAGGAGTTTGCAATAGTCACCTTGTTTAATTTCAGAAACTAGGTAAGGATCCTGCTACTTGACCTCTGGACCTCTTATCCTCGATTGAGACTTCTTCTAAATATTTGATAAAATATTGACAGGGACCAGCTTTCTCTTCACATCGCCTAGTCGCAGTTGGGTTGATGATCGGATCAAGTCCCCAGTTCTTGATGAGATGAGGATTAACAGACTGTAAAGGAGGTTGTTAGAGAAGACTTACTCATGCGTTTGAGCCTCTGGATATACCATATGGCGCTTCTGGACTTCCCTTCGTAGTCCCCGCGTTAATCAACGCTTTTCCCAACTCGACATCTCTGAGATAATTAGTGGTTAAGAGTCCCCAGCTGCTTATGACAATCATGTCTTCCAGAAGAAATTTAGGCCCGGGGGCATCTTCATCGATCGAAGGTAGTCACTTTCCCGATACAACATAATTTAGAGCGGCAAAGATATCTTGACGTTGTGCCTTGGAGAAACAGAGAATTTCACACACATGTTCCATGGTTGACTGCACAGTTTTGTAGACTGATGAGTGCCAAATATTGCATATTTATACACCTTTTTATTGGCATTTAACTCATCTTTTGTGCTCAAGAATCAGATATTATCCCAGATTCTATGTTTTCTTTGTTTTCAAGAATAAATATTTGTATTAATTAATTTTGTGTTTTTAGGTAATAAATAAAGCTCGGAGAAATTGAGGAGCCAAAAGAGCGAAGAATTGGAGTCGAGCATCTATGGAGCAGAAAGCCAAAGCCCGCGCGCGCATCAGTTGCAACCCAACAAGTAGCAACTCATCTACAAGACATGGGCTCAAGCTATCCAACTCCGACCCGCAACCCGGATCCGAGCCCATCATTTCTGAGCCGTTGAGATCTCCCTCAGCTACATCTAACGGTCGCTCCTTCATGCACATCACACTTTGCTGCTCCCGCTCAACACCAGATTACTCCGAGCCTCCCTGAGCCGTTCAGATATCACTCCCTAGATCCTACGCTCGCTGCATCATTCTTATCATCACTCGCTGTACCCGCTCCACAGCAAAACGCATTATACCTATACCCTAGTCGACCAACTCATTTCCTCTCTTCTTCTTCTCTTTCTTCTTCCCTAGCTCTGCAGAACCCATCCCTCTTCTTCTCTTCCCATGCTTGTTGCAGAGCTACCACCTCACCACCATCTCCTTTCCCCTGACACCAACATCATCAGCGCCGCTCAACTACCCTTTCTTGAGTCATATCTATCACAGCTTCTCCACTAGAAGCTAGGCTAGAGATAACTAAAGCTAGGGTTTCTCAACAACCATGCATGGAGTTGCAGAGCCGAATAGACAAGAGAGGAGTACGATTCAAGCAGTATGGGCGAGAGGGTATGACTTTAATTGATGTTTTGAGAATTAGGGTTTGAATGTTTTCATGTATAAATAAGATGGAGTTGTGTGTGTTAGAAACTCATGCCTGGGCTAGCCAGAGCATCATTTTAGTGTAGTTTGTAGTTTAAATTATCTAATTATGTTTTAATTCTATCAGCCAGGGTGTTTGATGAAACCCCTGTTCCCATGTTGAGTAGCTCATATCAAATTTGTGTCTTGTTATGCTTAATTGAGATGAGTAATTGTATGCTGCGTGAATCTAACAAACTTGTGATAGTTTGTACTGTAAGAAGACAAGCTATGCTAGGAGTAAGTTAGTGAAATCAGTTGAATTACCTTAGAAGTAATTAATTAGCTAACAAACCGAATAAGCTTGTGATAGTTTGTATTGTGAAAAGACAAGCTATACTAGGAGTAAATTAGGAGAGTTTGCTAAGGAATTTCTCTACCTGAGGCCTTCAAAGGGAGGCACAAGACATGAATGGAGTGTGTTTTGCTTTAGCATAGGGTTATGAGGTGAAGTCTAAACAACCCTGGTAGCTTCCAATTAGTATAATTTATTTTTCTGCCTTAGCTTAACTGTCACAACAACAATCTCAGTCGCTTCGACAACAAAACAATAGTTTGTTACATTGCTAGAAAATCAGTTAGGCAGCCTTGATCAACTACGGCACCACAAGTCTCTGTGGATCGACCCGTATTTGCCATTGTCTACATTGTAGACGCCGTGCACTTGCGGTTATCACAAGTAGGCTAAATAGAAACCATTTCCAGGCCTACCAAGTTTTTGGCGCCGTTGCCGGGGAGTTGGCGTGTGCTGAGTCGATTCTTGCTTGCTTGCTTTACTAATTTTCATCCCACCATTGTACATATTCACTTTAAATTTTTGCTTTTAGTCCTGTTTTTAGTATAACTTAGTTTAACTCTTGTAACTTAGGTTTGTTAGTGTAACTTAGCTATTCTTCTTTTTGTTTTGCATCTTCACTGTTTTTCATCTTAGTTACTTCATCCTTATTTTGCATTTCTGCACCTGTCATCATAACCCTTCACATTTCACATTCGTGTAACTTGTAATGTAAATTGTACACACTTCATACTTCATAGTGCATAACCCTGAACTTGTAGTCATCATAACTAGTAGTGTCACTTAGTGTAATTATTCTTGTTACAGCTGTAGCTTAGTATCACTTGTAACTCTTGATCCCTTTCAGTCCAAGTAACTCTCAGTTGCATAATCCTGTTAGTATAACTGTGCAAATCTGAGAACTGAAGCTTGTTGTTGAGTTACAGGTACATGCTGTGCACTTGCACTTGCTGTGCTGCTGTGCCAGCCAACCCAAGGAAGACAAGAAAAAGGTGCACAAAGCTCTGAGCAAACTGCAATTCAGGTAAGTGGCTCCATGATAAGTGAATACACTTGAGTTGGATGAGCATGACCTGTAAACCATGTTAGGTTAGCATCTATACCTGAGTTGTATGAGTATGAACTGTGAATGAGCCAACTTGTTCTTTTGCATCATTGAAATTGTGTTGTGCATCATTTCTGTTTTGTGCTGAGCATAGACCAGCCTGCGCAACCACTAGGCTGTCTTGTATTGCTCTGTGTTGAGCTTAACATAGAGCTGTGCTGTGCATCAGCTGTGCACAATCCTTGCCTGACCAGTGCTGTGCATCTGCAACAGCTAGCCAGTGCAAACAGTCTGAGACCAAAACAAGGCCTGAGCTTAACCCTTCCAGCCCCTGAAGCTATTGAACTTGTGTTGTAACTTGTGCATGCTCTATTGTGTTAGCAAGTGTGTTAAAACCTGATGATATGTTTGTATAGCCATTAGGGCTGCAACCCTGTGCATATAATCTCAGCTCGTCTGAGCCCTGTGCTGTAACACCTAACCTCCAGCCCCTGAAGCTATGAGTTTGAGCACAACCCTGAGCATATTCTGTTTATACTCTGTGGCATGTTAGGTTTGTGGTAAAGTGCTCAAATTGCTCATCTACTTGATTGTTGCTCTGCCATTAGTGTTTGACTCTGAGCTAGCTAGGGTATCTCTGTGCATCAATCTGTGGCACTTGTTTGAAATCATTGTTTTGCTGAGCCCTTTTGGCCCTGAATTGGTCAGCCATTCATCTGAGCATAGCACCCTGAGTTGTGCATTTGTGTGTGCACAGTTTGTTTTTAGCCCTACTAAGTTGTGTATTCAATTGCTGCTAATCTGTTGACTCTCTGTCTTGCATTATGCACCTGCCAGCTTGTGTTTAATCTGTGTTGTGTTGTGCTACTCTGTGCACATACCCAGTACATAAATTGAGCACTCTCTTACAGTGTTGTGCACTCTCTTGAGCTGCCAACCTCCACAGTCAGTGTTGTGCATTGCAGCAACCAAAAGCACCCCTGAGTGCTAAGAAAGTGTGTGTGATTTTTTTTGTTGAGAGTTGTGTCTCACTGAGCTCTGCATAACTAGAAACTCACATAACATAGGATGTGTTGTGCTGTTCACATAAGAATTGCTTTTGATAACCTGTGCAATAAGCAGAATCCAAACATGGGCTGCAAAACAAACCAACCCAATTAGACCAAACAAGCTCACCTAAACTGGGCTGCACCTAAACAGCTGAAGCCCAACCACTGGGCTCTACTCAACTGTTAGGCCGTACACTTTTACATAACCACCAGGCTTACCACAATCTGGGCTCTGCAAATAAACCAAAGAAACCCACTAAAACCAAATTGAGCCCACAACAACCTGGGCTGTGCATCTTCACTGTGCTGCACACACCCTGAAGCCCACACAACCTGGGCTGTTAACCAGCCAAACTCTTTGGACTCTGCTCCACTGCACATATCTGGGCCGTGCATTTGCACAACCACTGAAGCCCACTTAACATCACCTGGGCTGTTAACCTGTTACCCAACTGCTGGGCTGGAACCCAGTTCCACTGGGCTGTACATTCCCAAACAAACCAAAGCCCAATAAACCAAATGAAACCCAATAAACCAAACTGAGTCCACTACAACTGGGCTTTGAGTTCAATTTGAGTTATTAAATCATGTCAGGATTTTGGTTTGCATCTAGGGATGGAAACAAATCCATTAGAGAGCTTGCTTACGGGCATGCTTCACAGTATGAAATCCCCACAGTCCATGATGATTTTAGGGATTATTATGAGCCTTCTCAGAGCCCTGACCTTGGATACTCATACCCTAACCATCATGAGCACATGTATCAGTCACCACAGTGGGGAGTTGAACAATTTTATACTCCCCCGACTCCTTGTTTACAATCACTAATGGAAACGCTCATGGAACAAAATGCTAGGCTTGAACTGAATGCAATACATGACCATCCATATAGCAACATGCATGATCATCCCTTCTCTAGTGAACCATGTGCACAACCATTTAATGATTATTCATATGAAACATGCATACCCACTATTGAAGACTCTCCCTCCATTGAACAATGTCACATGTTCTTAAAGATGAAACTTATTCATTTAGAAAAGGAAGAATGGAAGGCAGTTCATGATAGGATGATTATTGTCCCTAATAAAGTAAATCTTGAAAATAGTGTTTCTATTCCTACTCATGCAACTAACACTGAATATGAACCTAATCTAGAGGTAAATGAGTACACTAGAAATGCTAATAGGGAAATGCATTTTTGTGATGATGATGATGATGAATATGATATGTTAGAAGAGCATGTGTATGCAGATAATATGATGGAATCTTTGGGTTCAGAGACGTTAAGCGTCTCTTCTGTGAACCCTACGAATGATACGTCTTCTAACATTCATATATGTGATGTTGATTTTGAGCTTGGGTTTGTGAAATTCTTCAGTGAATGTGAGCATGCTTTACCACCTGTTTGTGACCTAGGAATAGCTGAATTGTCTGTTGACACAGATGATTCAATGCATGTGCCTGATTCCATGCCTAGGTTACAGCATGATATCTCTCCTGGTTATGTTGTGCATGAGACTGATGATGATTATGACATGGAGATTGATGAATTGTTCTATGCAGGTGAACATGATTTACCCTCTACTGACCTTAGGAAAATGTGTGATGGTACAAATGATTTTATACATGAAAACAACTTAGATGTACCTAATCTCTCTCCTAATTCACAAATTGAAACTCCTCCACCAAACCTAGGTGTAGTTTGTAACAAAATTGCAAAACCAACTTTTCTAAGAATGCCTAATTTAGGCCTAGAGCTTTGTGCTTCCCAAGTCCTCTTGGACTATTTTGCATCAAAGTATAACACCTTTAGGGAACCACAGTTGGAATATGTATGTCTGACTGTTCTTAGCAAAACTCACTTTGAGTTAGACCTTTTGCATGATGTACCTTTAAAATTGCAAGATTTTGTGCTCTCAAACACACCTGTTGACAAATTTAGGTTTTGGGAAAAGTCATTCCCATGTGCAGCCTTACTTGCACTCTCATGTTATATTTGTGTAAGGCTGTTGATGTTTGTACATATTTTCTATTGGGTTGATCCTCAACTCTTTAGATTGTTAGTGTATGGTGAATTCTCATTGTATATAATCCAGTAGGACTTGTTAAATTTTCTTTTCTTGAATCGGTTGAGTCTTCTTGTACATATTTTGTGCTAATCCGATATGATCTCCACTGAGAATGTTGGATTCTAGCCTTGACAAATGAAGCTCTAACCGTGCTCCCACCGACATCCGATAATCTCTTCCCTTTTCTCTACTCAACATAGTTCTCATGGTATGTGACTGTTTAAATTTTTCCTATCTGTTGACACATTGAGGACAATGTTTGATTTAGGTTTGGGGGTGCATTTGCATTTGCATATAGAGTTTTTAGTCTTTTTAATCTTTTATTTAAAAAAAAAAAAAAAAAAAAAAAAAAGGGTTAATTTGCGTTACCTCCCCTGGCCAAGATCATAATTAGCGTTACCTCCCCTACAGAAATTAAATTAGTGAAACCTCCCCTCGTTATATTTTCCGTCCAAAACTGGCTATCCCAGTCAACAGCTTTGTACACGTGGACCAGTTTTTACACGTGGACTTTGACTTTCCCAGAATACCTCCCCTGACCAAGATCATAATTAGCGTTACCTCCCCTGACCAAGATCATAATTAGCGTTACCTCCCCTACCAGTTTTTACACGTGGGAAAGTCAAAGTCCACGTGTAAAAACTGGTCCATGTGTACAAAACTGCTGACTGGGATAACCAGTTTTGGACGGAAAATGTAACGAGGGGAAGTTTCACTAATTAAATTTTTGTAGGGGAGGTAACGCTAATTATGATCTTGGCCAAAACCTCCAACTTTTAGAGATTTTAGAGTCACTAGCATGCTTCTAGCTATGTTTACATAGAGAATCTGACCGAAATAACAGAAGTTAGAAGTACCGGAGAACACAATCGGGTTTCTTAGTTGATTAGAGCGTTAAAGTTGGATTTAACCATACCGGAGGGCGAATTAGGTGCTGTTTAGATATTCGGTAGTAGAATTGTGATCACCCATAGTGGAGACTACCCATTTTACATCAAGTGAGGCACCAACCTTCAATTTTTTGCAACTTTCTAGAAAAGTCATTAGAGTGTGTGTCACCGTACATCAATTCCGGTAGGAATGGTGAGCTACCCAACTTCGCACCACTTTCAAAGACTACTTTTGATCTCTTGAGTGCTAGTTTTTGTCAATCATGAGGGTGACGTTTAAAGAAGAAAACTCCTTCTAAATATCGATTTGCGCTTAGCATCACTCTCTCTCTCAATCAAGAGACCCATAGAAACACATCATCGTCAGCAAACGGAGCATCATCAGAATATTGAAAGAAAAGTTGAGATAGTCCAAGGTTTACAAGCAACAAAGAAAAGAAAAGAAAATAGGATGAGAATTAATGAAGTTTGTGAAAAAATGAGTTTTATTGTTTTAATGTAAGTTAAAAAATAAAAATAAAAATAAAAATAAAAATTAAGTTTTTGTAAAGTTCAGAAGTTCATCATCAGCTATTGAAGACCGAAGACCGGAGATTGAAGACGTTTCTATGGTTCCTATGAGAGATTGATGTTATTTGCCGATCGGGTGAGAAGTGAGTGAGTACTCCCATCCTTGCTAATGGTTGATTTCCTTTCTTAGATATCATCAGAAAAGATTCTTTTTGTCCACAACTCTGTGGAGTCTCCAGAAATTATTTCGGAAGGTTATCCTTCTTACCTACAACGTGCGCAGGATTTCTCTCTTTATTCCTGCCTGCACACATGAGAGACTAAAAAAGCGATCTTTTTGAGTGCAATTATCATAAAACCCTATGGTGAGGCAGAAGTCGAGGCTTATGATCACAATCGAATCCGAATTCTTTCATATGGTATGGTTACTTCTCGTTCAGCACTTAAGGATGAGAATGCGTTCTTTGGTAGTTCTAACTTCTGTTACTAGCATGCAGAAACTCTATGTCCCCATAGCTCCTTGGATGCTTGAGACTCTTTTACATTCTGAAGTTGGAGAAGGTTTTGTGGGTACACCTCTGGTAAACCCTCACGAGACTACAACTCGTCCACTAGGGACACCTAGGGGTTTAAAGGCTTAGTGCATACGCTAAATGCATTCGAGAGACTGCGACGGGGGTATAGTTAGGATTTCTTAATTTCTGTTTCACTTGAGGACAAGTAAAATTCAGGTTTGGGGGTATTTGATGAGTGCCAAATATTGCATATTTATACACCTTTTTATTGGCATTTAACTCATCTTTTGTGCTCAAGAATCAGATATTATCCCAGATTCTGTGTTTTCTTTGTTTTCAAGAATAAATATTTGTATTAATTAATTTTGTGTTTTTAGGTAATAAATAAAGCTCGGAGAAATTGAGGAGCCAAAAGAGCGAAGAATTGGAGTCGAGCATCTAGGAGCAGAAAGCCAAAGCCCGCGCGCGCATCAGTTGCAACCCAACAAGTAGCAACTCATCTACAAGACATGGGCTCGAGCTATCCAACTCCGACCCGCAACCCGGATCCGAGCCCATCATTTCTGAGCCGTTGAGATCTCCCTCAGCTACATCTAACGGTCGCTCCTTCATGCACATCACACTTTGCTGCTCCCGCTCAACACCAGATTACTCCGAGCCTCCCTGAGCCGTTCAGATATCACTCCCTAGATCCTACGCTCGCTGCATCATTCTCATCATCACTCGCTGTACCCGCTCCACAGCAAAACGCATTATACCTATACCCTAGTCGACCAACTCATTTCCTCTCTTTCTTCTCTTTCTTCTTCCCTAGCTCTGCAGAACCCATCCCTCTTCTTCTCTTCCCATGCTTGTTGCAGAGCTACTACCTCACCACCATCTCCTTTCCCCTGACACCAACATCATCAGCGCCGCTCAACCACCCTTTCTTGAGTCATCTCTATCACAGCTTCTCCCACTAGAAGCTAGGCTAGAGATAACTAAAGCTAGGGTTTCTCAACAACCATGCATGGAGTTGCAGAGCCGAATAGACAAGAGAGGAGTACGATTCAAGCAGTATGGGCGAGAGGGTATGACTTTAATTGCTGTTTTGAGAATTAGGGTTTGAATGTTTCATGTATAAATAAGATGGAGTTGTGTGTGTTAGAAACTCATGCCTGGGCTAGCCAGAGCATCATTTTAGTGTAGTTTGTAGTTTAAATTATCTAATTATGTTTTAATTCTATCGACCCGGGGTGTTTGATGAAACCCTGTTCCCATGTTGAGTAACTCATATCAAATTTGTGTCTTGTTATGCTTAATTGAGATGAGTAATTGTATGTCATGTGAATCTAACAAACTTGTGATAGTTTGTACTGTAAGAAGACAAGCTATGCTAGGAGTAAGTTAGTGAAATCAGTTGAATTACCTTAGAAGTAATTAATTAGCTAACAAACCGAATAAGCTTGTGATAGTTTGTACTGTGAAAAGACAAGCTATACTAGGAGTAAATTAGGAGAGTTTGCTAAGGAATTTCTCTACCTGAGGCCTTCAAAGGGAGGCACAAGACATGAATGGAGTGTGTTTTGCTTTAGCATAGGGTTATGAGGTGAAGTCTAAACAACCCTGGTAGCTTCCAATTAGTATAATTTATTTTTCTGCCTTAGCTTAACTGTCACAACAACAATCTCAGTCGCTTCGACAACAAAACAATAGTTTGTTACATTGCTAGAAAATCAGTTAGGCAGCCTTGATCAACTACGGCACCACAAGTCTCTGTGGATCGACCCGTATTTGCCATTGTCTACATTGTAGACGCCGTGCACTTGCGGTTATCACAAGTAGGCTAAATAGAAACCATTTCCAGGCCTACCATAGACGGAGTCCCCAAAAAGCATGCAACAACTTCTAATAGGAGGATGGTATTTGTATACTCCTTCAGTGCCTGGTTGAAGTTCCCCTGAGTCGATCTTCCCTTGGAAGATGTGCTTCAATTTGTTGCAGTCACTTGTAGGATGGTTGACAAACCTATGGAAGCGGCAGTACTTGGGATCTTTCATTTCTTGTTTAGTTGGAGGACGTTTGACACGAGGTAGCTTGATGACGTCATCTTGTATCCAGACCTCCAAGAGTTTAATCACCTCTTCCATTGGAAAGGGAAAATATGGGAATGGTGGAGTCTCATTTGACCTGTGTGAAATGGGAGTCGGACACTTAGATTGTTGATAGTTATTTCCAGGATGCTTTCTCTTTCCATCCTCACTGGTGATTAATTGGATGTTGGGTCTTTTATTTGAAGGACACCTGCTTTCCTGAATATTTTTACGAGTTTCTTCATTCTGAGAAGGTTCGGATTAACCGAGTAAAGCAGCAGCGGATCTCTTAGCAGCTTCTGATGCAATATGGGAATTGACACTTTCCAGGAAGGACGCACATAATGAAATCACCTTTTCATTGCGAGGACTCTAATGAGAACGTGCTAAATCCCACGAGTCTTCTTTATGAGTTTGAGGAAGCATCTCTCGATCTTCATGAGAAGACAAGTTAGGTTGGTGGATACTTTTCCATTCAACACGATCATAGGCTTCATCTTCCTCACTAGGAATAGGAATATGAATCTTGGAAGAAGGACTACTACCATCAGAATGAATGCGTGTTGGTTCCTTTGATAGTTGATCCGTGAGGACTCTCAAGAGCATAAATATTCCGTCATGCGTCTTGACAATAATAACTTGATTCCTGACAATATCATTCAGGATTTTCATTAAATCATGAATAGTTGTTAAATATTGAGACTCCGTAGCCTCGACAAGGGTTTTGAATAAAAGAACAAGTTTATGAATAACATGTGAAGTATTGTCAGTGCTGGGAGAAGTAAAATTGGGATTGAGGGTTTCTGAACCATTCCTAAGATCAACCATATTGAGAAATTTAGGAAATTGAAAACGGGATAGGGAAAATGATTTTTTGCAACCGAGAGATCAATCTCCCACTGTGGTCGCCAGTTGTTTATGGGTGAAAACTGTTTCTGCTAGTTTTGGTAAATTTGGGTGTGTGTGGATGAGAATCGAATCTAAACCCTAAACAAATGCACATCACGGGAGTACTTTAGATTCGAGAGATCAATCTGTACAATTCTGGCCTAAACCAAGAAATGGCCGTTCCAGACTTTCTTCGGTCACAAAGTGAAGGTGATGGGGTTGATCTTAGGGAGGGAAGCGAAGAAGGTGTTGAGATTGTGAAGGTGTTGGCTGTTTATGACTTGTATCAGAATGTTGAACTGGCTTGCACAATGTAAGCTATCAGTTCTGGGTGTTTTCTGGATACGTTGATAACAACTTGGTTTTCTGTGTCGTTTGGAAATAGGTTGGAGAACCTATTTATACAAGTCATTTTGAGCGCAACCTTCATCTCGTAGGAATTGGAGGAAGTTGAGTGATGGATTAGTGGGGTCGTGTAGGTGATTGTCACACGATCACGCCTTTGCCCACTTCCCTCATTACCATTAACCGTCCACCTTTCCTGACACGTTCTCGTAATGGGCCGTTGCACGCCGCACGCTGTAAACCGCCGGACCAATACCCCAGTAAGTATCCCCCAATTTGTGACATGCTTGATGTCTCGAATGAGTGGGTCAAGTCGTGGGACCTGCCGCAAGAAATAGCATACGGTGCTATTAGGTTAAATAACTAAGTTATTTATAGAATTGATATTCATGAAATATCGTGCATGCTCGATGCATGTAATGCATCGCTTTTAATCAAGCATCTCAAAACAATCAATATGTATGAAGCATCAATGTTTTAAAGCTTGATTGAGTAAGCCGCAGATTAAGCATCTTAAAATAGCAGCACGTCCATCCAACTTCGAGTGATCGTTTGGAGGCCGCATGGGCTGGCCATCATCTGGTCGATCACTCCTTGTGACAGAATGACGGACGGTGATCATTGAGGCACTTCATTGATCGCCTAGTTTTTTAATCGAAGTCGTCCGACCAAGCTGGCAAAGTTGGACGGACGAGATGATTTACGGCACATGTTTGCTGTCGTTGAAGGAATTTAGGGTTTTTAGAGGTGTGCAAACATCCCCTATTTAGCCGATCGAATCCAAGCGCCAGTGCTAATTTTGAATGGATCGACCAGGCATGCGTGGAGATGGCCCGTTGGCGTGCATTCCTGCACCTCTCTGTCCCTCAAAGATTCGATCTAGGCCACTCAATTTGAACGACAAAGATGAGTGGTCGTGATCAATTTGCGACAGATGCATGTTTCCGCGAACGCTAATTAGGGTTTTGAAATAGCCATGTCCGCGCAACTTTGGCCAAGCGGTTTGGCATGCCGTTGGCCTCCTTTGCGGAGATCGATCACGTGGGGACAATGTTGGGATGACGGTGAACTTATGTGCACCTTCCTGATGGTCTAAAATACGATCTAAGCCATCCAAATAGGCTGGCTAAGTTGGATGGTCGTGATCGATTTAAGATGCTAGTGAATTTCCGCGACCCAATTTAGGGTTTGGAAGCATCACCCCTGCCATGGTTTGAGCGAGCGTTTCTGATAGGATCCGGAGATGCCTATATGTAAATAAACCGCAATCGCACGGTGTCTAACTAGTAGACATAGGCAAGTACGGGTCGAACCCACAGGGAGCGGTGGAAATACTCTAATCAATATCTCTAATGAACTAACTAGAGATAATTTTTTTTTGGGATTTTTAGAATGAAAAAATGAAATAATAAAATTAAACTAATAAAATGAGACCAATGGAAAATTCGATAACCAGGGTTTATAGTATCCACCACTATTTCTATTCAATTATTACTGAAATGAAACATAATTCATGAATTATTTATTGTTTGTTCTATTGACATCACCTATTATATGTATTAGAGTCGCAAATATCACTGGGACGCCCTAAGCATGGCACATCAAAAGACTAAACCGAAGCATGCACCATCAAATTGCATTAGCGAGAAAGTTATACGAAACTAATTATAGGTTCACAAATTATACCTGGCTATTCTAAGTATACCCCATCAAAAGATTTAACCCAACATGGAATATCAAATAAGTAGACAAATATATTTGTTATCCTAACAATTATGCACAAAGGTTATACAAAACCGGTGAAGCAACAACCCATATTTCGATTAATCAATAAATAAGATCATGGAATTAATCAAATCAAATCATAATGGTCTTTACTTAATATTATTCAAATCAAAATAGCCTAAAACCCCGAGTGGTTTCAACATAAACCCTAGTTTAAAATCTAGCAAAACATGACTATGAGTTTCTTAAAACCCATCAAAAATAATAACAAATGAGAAACGATCAAACCAATGTAGTCTTCGACGTCGTCCCTTGTTCTTAAGCTCTGCAAATGGCCGTTACCGCACTACTCTTCTTCCTTCTCCAAGTTGCGGCTCCTTTGGCCGTCGCCAAAAACAAAACTCCCAAAACCGGCCTCCTTTCTCTTTTGTGTCGCTAGCTTTTTATAGCAATCCAGTTCCTCCTCTTACTACCGATGCCAGCACTCACCAAAGCCCAGCCGAAGAACTCCAAACACCCGGACCAATTCATACCCTGCACCAATTTTTCAGGCCAACCACGTTTCTTCTCCTGAATTCAGTTCTTCCCTGTACGTGACTCGAACCAACTAAATACAACCACTGCCACTTCTTAATTTCTGTTGCCTGACCATCTAATTCAAATGCATCTCCTACTTCCCCGACATTCGTAGCACCTCCTCCTAGGCAGAAAACATAACCATTTGACCCTCGCCATTAATCGTCAGTACCAGCAAGCTCTTCTCGACTCAGGCCAACACACGGACCATCACAACCAATTCCATCTTCTCTCAGTCGATGCCACAACAGCCAACGTACATCTCATTGCTGTTCATCTTGAACTTGGTCACGGCAACAACTTTCCGTCGATTGAACAACACCACTGCATCAGTTCCACCAAGATTTATACTATCGATCCCATGCCAAACCAGCAGCTGCATTCATGCCTTCTAGACACCAACACCAAGTTCTCTGCACGTCTGTTGCCCTTCTGCCATCTCCGTTCAATTAAACTCCAACCACAGAACGAACTTCGTAGCTTTTGTCCATCTAACTCCAGCAAACCTGCACCTGCACTTCTATAATTCTTCTTCAGCTGATTGCAAACAAATCAGTAAACTCCAGCTTGCTTTCGTCTTCACGACTTCTTACATCTTCTCTGCTTACCGCCTGCCGGTTACAACACTGCAACAGCTCAACCATCTCCTTCCGAAATCCCATCTGCACCAGTCTCTTCTCATTCTTCTTCCACTTGCAGTCGATCACCACCAGTTTCGATCCAAGATTTTGCTGCCATCTACTTCCATTCGAGTGTCAACAGTTCACCATCTCCACTGCCAACAAACCCCACAGATATCATCGATGTTGCTGTAATGAACTCGAGCCAATCAGCAAACCCATTTCAGTTCGCCTCCATCCAATCTCCAATTCGCTCCAGTGCTTACGACCGCAGCTCCTTTCCTTCCTCAAAATGTCAGACCACAACACCGCAACGGCTGAGGTCCATCTCAAGCTTGTATGCAAGTACCAAGAACAACACCGATACGAGAGAGTACCACGAGCTGTCGCGAGTTACTCCGGCCATTACTGACCTTATCTTCTTGTACTTCAGTTCACATCCACCCACAGAGATTCAGCTAACACCATTAAGTCAGCCAATGTATACTCCATCACTCTGCGACTTTATTTCTTCCTCGTTACAACGCCAGCTTTTTAGTTTCTTCCCATCTAATCACTGACTATCCTCCACCAGTATCAGCAGCTCGTACAAATCACCACTGGCAACAAATATTTCAGCCATACTATCTAACCATTCTTCACTGTTCAGCTGCCCTTCTGCAACTGAGTTGCAGTCTTGAAACTTTGTTTATGTCTTCATGATTTCATCTCAGAACCGAGCTCT
>JAJJWW010007751.1:0-67638 GCA_023531295.1 Papaver armeniacum | reverse complement strand
GGCGTAACGCCCGAAGGGGTGCTTTCGGACTTTGCCGTGGTTATTAGGTTGTGCGGGGACATTAGAGACGGCGGCAGCTCTGGCTCTGGTGATCGGCGGTGTTACACTCGAAGGAGTACTTTCGGTATTCTGGTCGATGGGTGACACTCGCGACGTTGTTGGAAGTAACGTTAACACCAGGGATGTGTTCTGTGCTGGTGTTCTCGGCAGCTGATCCGGATCTGAGTTCCACCATGTTGGGATCGGTGTTTGAAAAATGAAATCAGGAATTGAAAGTTGATATTGTAACCGATAGATCAATCTCCCACTGTGGTCGCCAATTGTTTGTTGGTGAAAAGGGTTTCTGCTGAATTTAGTAATTTTGGGTGTACGGGTGAGAAACAATTTAAACCTAAACAATGTACTGCAAGGGAGTACTTTAGATTCGAGAGATCAATCTGCACAAGTCCGGCCTAAACCAAGAAATGGCCGTTCCAGACTTGCTTCGGTCACAAAGTGAAGGAGAATGGGTTGGTTTTGGGGAGGGAAGCAAGGAAAGCGATGAGACCAGAATAGTTGATTCTGGAAGAGTAGTTGTGTTACTACGACTTGTATCAGAAAAGTGGGAAGGCTAACAAATGGTAAGCTAGCAAGTATTTTCTGAGTGTTGTGTATCCCTGAATGAACTTGTTGTTACTCGTGGAAATAGGTAAGACCTATTTATACAAGTCGAAGTGAAACGTGACCACGGTCTCATTAAGGAATGGAAAAAATGGGTAAGTAAATGGGAGGAGGTGGTAACCGTATGCATGGAATTTGATGTTTCATAAAATCGTTAACGCATGGAATTGATGTTCCATAAAAACATTAACGTATGGAATTGATGTCCCATGAACGTTTCACTTTTAACTCCTGTATTTACTAACCGCCTCACCCTTATGACACTTCCTTATGACGGGCGTAGTGTGCACGCCGACCACGACGTAAACCACCAAACCAATACCCAAAGAGGATCCCCCAGTTTGTGATATGTGTTGATGTCTCGAATATTTTTGTGGAAAACATGTAGCATAGGGTTGTTGCCTGACAAGTCGAGCTCGGGAGACTTGGTAGCTTGGTGACCTTTGACGGTCGAGATTTTGTATCTTAAGAGGAAAGGTAGCCGTTGATCTTTGCACGCTTTCGTTCATTGGTGGCCGCATAGGGAAGGCCAGCATGGTGGCGCGGCTAGGTTAGCATGCCATTGGCATGGCATGGTGGCGCGGCTAGGTTGGCATGTCATTGGCGTGGCATGGAGGCGCGGCTAGGTTGGCATGGAGTGGTTTGGCGTGGCCAAACTTAGGTTTTCGGGCTAAAGATTACCATGCGTCGTCTGGTAACCTTGGAGGTCTAGGATTTTCTCTTGGGATTGAAGGGGGACCGTCGATTGTCGCACGCCTTTGTTTTGGTAGCCGCGTAGGGAAGGCCATCATGGTGGCGTGGCTAGGTACGTTTGGCATGTGGGGCCAAGGGTTTGGCAAGACGTTGGCACATGGTGCGGCTAGCATGGCTAGGTGCCAAGGAAAGGTGTGGCTTGGCTTGGCATGTGAGGCCAAGGGTTTGGAAAGCCATTGGCACATGGTGTGGCTAGCATGGCTAGGTGCGGTTTGGCTTGGCATGTGGGGCCAAGGGTTTGGCAAGCCGTTGGCACATGGTGCGGCTAGCATGGCTAGGTGCCAAGGCAAGGTGTGGCTTGTCTTGGCATGTGGGGCCAAGGGTTTGGCAAGCCGTTGGCACATGGTATGGCTAGCATGGCTAGTGCGATTTGGCTTGGCATGTGGGGCCAAGGGTTTGGCAAACCGTTGGCACATGGTGCGGCTAGCATGGCTAGGTGCGATTTGGCTTGGCATGTGGGGCCAAGGGTTTGGCAAGCCGTTGGCACATGGTGCGGCTAGCATGGATAGGTGCGGTTTGGCTTGGCATGTGGGGCCAAGGGTTTGGCAAGCCGTTGGCACATGGTGCGGCTAGCATGGCTAGGTGCCAAGGCAAGGTGTGGCTTGGCTTGGCATGTGGGGCTAAGGGTTTGGAAAGTCGTTGGCACATGGTGCGGCTAGCATGGCTAGGTGCGATTTGGCTTGGCATGTGGGGCCAAGGGTTTGCCATGGGCGCATGGCGTGGATAGCTTGGCTAGGTTTGGCTTGGCGCGTGGGGCCAAGGGTTTGCCATGGGCGCATGGAAGGGCTAGCTTGGCTAGGTGCGGTTTGGCTTGGCATGTGGGGCCAAGGGTTTGCCATGGGCGCATGGCGTGGCTAGCTTGGTTAGGTTTGGCTTGGCATGTGGGGCCAAGGGTTTGACATGGGCGCATGGCGTGGCTAGCTTGGCTAGGTTTGGCTTGGCATGTGGGGCCAAGGGTTTGCTATGGGCGCATGGCGTGGCTAGTTTGGCTAGGTTTGGCTTGGCATGTGGGGCTAAGGGTTTGCCATTGGCGCATGGCGTGGCTAGCTTGGCTAGGTGCGGTTTGGCTTGGCATGTTGGGCCAAGGGTTTGCCATGGGCGCATGGCGTGGCTAGCTTGGCTAGGTTTGGCTTGGCATGTGGGGCCAAGGGTTTGCCATGGGCGCATGGCGTGGCTAGTTTGGCTAGGTTTGGCTTGGCATGTGGGGCCAAGGGTTTGCCATGGGCGCATGGCGTGGCTAGCTTGGCTAGGTGCGGTTTGGCTTGGCATGTGGGGCCGAGGGTTTGCCATGGGCGCATGGCGTGGCTAGCTTAGCTAGGTTCGTGACCAAGCTAGGGTTTTGGGCCAAAGGTCGTTTGGTAACCTCGGACGGCTAGGATTTGCTCCTGGGATTGAAGGGCGACCGTTGATTGTCGCACGCCTTTGTTTTTGGTAGCCGCGTAGGGAAGGCCAGCAAGGTGGCGCGTCTAGGTTGGCATGGGGCCATGGCAAGGTGTGTTTGGCATGGCGAGGTAGGTGTGGCTGGCATGGTTTGCCATTGGCACTGGGGTGCGGCTAGCATGGTTGGCATGCTTTGGCGTGGTGGCTGGCATGGTTTGCCATTAGCACAAAAGCGGCTAGCATGGTTGGCATGCTTTGGCGCGGTGGATGGCATGGTTTGCCATTGGCACTGGGGTGCGGCTAGCATGGTTGGCATTCCTTGGCGCGGTAGGTGTGGCTGGCATGGTTTGCCATTGGTACATGGATGCGGCTAGCATGGTTGGCATGCTTTGGCGCGGTAGGTGTGGCTGGCATGGTTAGCCATTGGCACATGCGGTGTGAGAATTAGGGTTTTGGCCTGTCGAAACCCTAATCAGCATTAAAAAAAAGGTACCCTGGTAATTTTCTCGCAGACAAATTAAAGGGTTCAATAAATGTGCTTGGTTTGGACATTATTACTCAAGTTCTGTGACGTCACTGCCTGACTAGGGTTTTACGATTTTACCCCTAAGCTAAAAACCACCATCAACAGCTGGTTTTTGAGGAAAAGTGGAGGGCTATGCAACAGGTGAATCCGCAATGGAGCAAACTACCTAAACCTTTAATAGATGCACTGTACGGGAGTGCTTTGATTTCGAGAGATCAATTTGTAAGACTCCGGTCTAAGCCAAGAAAATGGCCGTTCCGGAGTTAATTCGGTCACAAAGAGGTATGAAGGTCGATATGTAGGAGGGAAGTTGAGAATTGTGTGAGATGAATAGAAATCGAAGGATTGTGGATGCGTTGGATACTTCTGCAAGTTTGGTGTACCGTGAGTGAATTCTGATCAGATTTATTGAGTTATGTTTAGTAGTGTTCGACTGAGATTCATTGGATTGAGTTAAGTTGTGTTTTGATAAGTACTCAAATCATAGAAAGATGAACCTATTTATATTGCATAAGTAGTGAACACATTGATCTCCAGTAAGTGTGACGGTTGCAGAGGAGTGGAAGAATGTGGGAGTGGAAAATCGTGGTTGACCAGTTCCATATTGTGCAAGAGACTTGGTTGATTGTCCATCCACTACTTTGCTAACTTCTTCAACTGCTAGCACGACTTACTCACATTTCTCATCGTGGACGTACCGTTACATCGCACGTGTTGTAGGCCGCCAGACCAAAACCCTAAAGAATATCCCCTCATGTGACATGATTGATGTCTCATGTATGTGGAATCTGCAAGGCATACGTGTATTTAATTGGTCAATTGTTGACTTGGCTAGACCATGAGTCGAGCATAATTGACGAATGTGATATGCTCAGTGAATCATGGATTGAGCATAAGGTGTCTTCTAGGACAACAATAATGCACAAATGTCGAGTCTAATGAATTGTGACATATCATTGTAACAGTAGAGGTAGCAACGATGCTTAGATGATTTATATTGACGAACGTCGGTCTAATGAGATTGATCGACCATGGATATAATCTGATATGTCGATCATTTGATAGGAAATCATATATTGATGAGTTATGTAGATTACTCATTCATGATATACTATGGCATGAATTGTCGAATGACAAAGTAAGAATTAGAGAATTAGTAAGTACTGGACTCATGGTCGTCCAATAAAATATTGAATGGTCGGCCGAGTGGATGGTCGTCCAAAGTCATGTTGCTTCTCGGACAGTTGAGAAACAAAAATGTAGGTAGCACGACCGAACATTAAATATTAATTAAAATATTCAATCATGAAAATTATTGATGTTTATCAGAATTATCATAAGTATGAAACCCTAATTTTATGAGGCTCTGGATCAGAGAGCTGTTCAATGTAACTAGATATATTGACCAACCAATAGGTTTAAAGACCGTTTATTGGTAGTGGAGAGACGGGCTGAGCGGTGTATGGAAAATCGGCCAACTGGTGGAAGAGGATTCACCAAAATATGAAGGATTATCCAAGATATGGAGAATTATCCAAGTGGAGGATTGTCCAGAATGGATTAAGGAATGTGGGACCGTCCAGGTCCGGCCATGGTGGTGCACCGGCCACCATGACGATGACCGTCCATTCCTGAGAATTTTTGGTATTTTTGTTGGACGTTTGTGCAATATTTTGTATTTTCAGAAGTGTTTGACCTTGACTGAAACTCTCAATTTTCGGCATGAATGAGCAAGTAGGGTTCTTGCTCATGCGTCCAATAATTTAAAATATTTATTGGTGAGAAGGCATGACGGTCGTAGGACCATTTGATTTTGTAGGTTTTTTGGAGAATTGAGTTATATTTGAAGAAATATGGAAAACTAAGAGTTTGCACCGATGTGGGAAATCAAGAGTTATCGAATAACAATAAAATAAGAAAAAGTAAAGAGGCGTGGGGGCCGCGACATGGCCGGACGGCCAGTGGGACGGTCCCGTGTGCCTCTTTTCTTTTCTTTTCTTTTTTATTTTATTTTTCTTTCCTTTTTCGCATAGCTCTCCGTACATCCACATTCTTCCATATTTTTGGGTGCTTGTTCGTGCATTATTACTAAGTATACTCTTACCATTTTCTCAGGGCTTCCTCGGTGGTGACCATATGCCCAAAAGGTAAATATTAATTAATAATCTATGGAATCCAGCTGAGAAAAACCGTGAATTGAAGTAATAAAATATAGTGGTGAAAATAGAATATTTTCTAGGAATTCAACTAATGAATATATTGCACTATAATTAATTAATTTATGGTTTTATACTAGCAGGCAATCTGTCTAGGAGCATTATATTTATTCGAGAATCGAGGTATGAAATAGTGGAAGTATCATACTCTTTCTGATCTTTTCTTCTACATAGTCAGGGAATATGGCGACATCCTGAAGACTTTATTGCTCTATACTAGTGGTCAATCCATCTAGGAGCAGACCAATCATTCTCTATTCCATACAGAAGTGTGTACTGAAATTGCTCAGTATAAATTATGAAATATGCAGAATATTGAAAGCTCAGCTGAGAGGTTTTAATAATTACATATTCATGCATGCTTTGAAGAGGATACACACTCAGTCAGAGATCGTCGTGACATGAGCCTTCATGTCTAAATTCTAAAATATGAATTTCATATATTCGCCTGAAGCTAGGAAGAAATACACAAAATTATGATTTTATATGTAACGCCCCAAAATCCGGCTACTTATAAATCTAAGAAATCATACTACAATCTGAGGCATTAAGGATATAAATCATATATTTAAGAATTAATTTAGAAATTCTAACAAAGATTAACCTAAATCTAAACCATCCTTGCTACATTTTCCATTTTCGTTTTATCCAATTGGCACACTAAACAAGTCCTCACATACAAGTCAACATCTTCTTCCATCTCTGGCCAGTAGTAGGAACGAGCTATCAAAGCATGTGTCCATTCCATGCGTGGATGACTAGCCCAAATGGAATCATGCGTCTCTCGCATGAGTTCCCTTCTCAATCCACCTGAATTTGGTACAAAAATTCTTTCTCCTTTGGCATAGATGACTCCATCCATTAGTGGAATATGGGTTTTTTAAGTCTGACTGGGCTTCATAAAAACGCCTACTCATGAGCTTTCTTAATGAATTGGGCTTCCAGAGGTAGTCTTAATCGTAGGAAAACTAGAACAAGCTGTTGTGGAAGTCGTAACTATAAGTGGTAGTTTTGTAAATAATGTATGAGGTCCTGGTTTTAGTCAATATAAAACCCTAGATTAAATATTTTTTCCTCTTCGTTCTCTTACTCCTTTCTGCTCAAAGACATTTTCCTTTTCTTCTGTTTCTAAATCTCACCATGAATCGAATATATGTTAACAGCAAAGATCAAAATCCATCTTCAGAATCCAAACCCAATCTTTTAATAATCCAAATATCTTATTGTTGATGGTGGATTTTCATTTAAGGGCTGAAATTGTAAAAGCCAAAATTATGCGCTAACATCTTGCAAAAGATAAAGCCATTAATAAGTGATGAATATTTCTTCACCTTACTAATTCACCTAGAATAGAGCATGTGGCAACAATCCCGATGATTCTCAGTGAATTAAATACACAAAATTCATCCAGGTTGGAGCATGTAGCAACAATCCCATATACCCTGTGAATTTAGAGCATTATTAATTAATGCATGGCCAGCCTCGTATTTCCTGTACTCATTACCGGTGCGGCATGAAGACTGAGTGTTGTTCTCAGCAGAGCAACACGAATCTCCAAGCATTAATAATGAAACATGTACGAAATACCCATACAGGCTACAACTCTCGGTGTGTTACACTAGCCCGATTGAGCATATTTTGAATCTAGACTGTCCATATCAGTCTCAGAAACGATAGTACCTGCGTAGAATACACACGATACTTCACAAGTATCGACTTCCTAAATAATTTAGTTATTTAGTCTAGCATTACATGCTACTTTCTGTGGGTCCCAAGATCCACACACTCGAGACATCAATCATGTCACAAACTGGGGGATACATACTGGGGTATTGGTCTGGCGGTTTACAGCGTGCAGCGTGCAACGCGCCATCACAAGAACGTGTCAGAAAGTCATGGACGGTTAGAGATGACAGGAGAAGTGGGCAAGACTGGTCGTGTAACACCAACACACAACTCCACTACTCCATCACTCCACTTCCTCCACTTCCCACGAGAGACGTGAATAAGGCTCAAATGACTTGTATAAATAGGTTCTCCTCCTTATTTCCAACAAAAGAACAAGTCAAGACAAGACAGAAACCAAGTGTTAATACAAAACTTATTCAAACACTCAAAGCCTGCTTGCATCAATCGTAAGTCTGCTCATCTTTCTGTTACAAGTCATAAACAAGCCTACACCTTCACAATCTCAACACCTTTTTCTCTTCCCTCCCTAAGATCAACCCCATCTCCTTCACTTTGTGACCGAAGCAAGTCTGGAACGGCCATTTCTTGGTTTAGGCCAGAGTTGTACAGATTGATTTCTCGAATCACAAGCACTCACCGCGCAGTGCATTTGTTTAGGGTTTAGATTCATTCCTCATCCACACACCCCAAATTACCAAATCCGGCAGGAATAGTTTTCACCCATAAACACTTATTGAACGAAGTTTGATTTTCTCTTACATAATCCAATCTTCAGAGAATAATCCAATCTCTCATTCTTTGCGCTACATATTACAGACCAGTCCAAGAAGATGAGTTTAGAAAACCTTAGTTTCTTTGTTTATGACGATGATGTGAGTCTAAAAGTATTCGCGATTTTTATGTTTCTTCATTTGATTTCATAGAGTTTAAATCATGGGTTTGGTTCTAATTTCAGTTTTATGATTTGAGTTTTGAGTTAGGTTTGTGTACACCTATTGTATTGATTTTCTAGGGGTTTTTTTTTTTGATTTGGTTTAACAGTATTCCATCACTTAGATCTGAAATTTGTTGGATTTATAATGAGTTTGGTTTGTGATTTCTTCAGATTTTGAGCAATCAAAAGCTGAAAAGCAGGAAGAATTAGATTTTGGGGGTACTCAAGCACAACAGCTTCGCGGTAAGCTTGATTTCTACTCAATTTATGAACCTAAAGCGGAGTCATTGCATTTACTAATCCACTACTTTTGGTTTTGAAAGTGGGGTATGTGGATGAACACTTGAAAAATTTCAAGTCTCTATTGATTGTCAACCAAAAGAGAAGACATTGATGACATTGATGGTGCTCATTAAAAGCTTCATGGATGTAAGGATGTAAGTATTTTTTTTTTCTAAATCTGTTTGCAATACATTAGATTTTTCTTTTAATGTTACACCCAAATTACCCTAGTTGTCCTAGCTGAAGTCTTAATTATGACATTCTGAAATTAAACAGCCAATTGTTTAGACTTCAAACTTGTCGTTGTACTTGTTTTGTAATATGTATTTCACTTTCATGTCATTGATGTTACAATTTGGTGTTCAGTTTTTTCGGCTGTTGTAGGGTGAGCCATTTGAATGACATTGGTAGTATCTTAGACTGTGTATGAAAAAAAAGAAAAACGGAAGGTATGAGAGTTTGTCCTCCTTTTTCTCTTCCGTCATCTTCTCTAACGGAAATTCCTCCCCTCTTTATAAAAATAAAATAAATAAAAGAATCTCAGAAACTAGTTGTGACTAAATTTATGGGAACTGAGCTTTTTTTTTCTATCATGGAACTTGTGATACAGGTTATAAGAGATTTTGACATGTTCTGATCCGTTCCATGTTTTGACAGAATTAGAGAAAGGAGGGTTTGATAAGTTACCGTGAGTGGGTGTTGATGATGGGGATATATCATTTTGAAGAAAAATATCTATTAGTGAGGGTCGGTGAATTACATTGGATTTAGCTAGAGAGAACAAAGAGAAAGAAAAGCTAGAGTTTTGTTCATATAAAACAGGCTAAGGAAATCTGATTTGGTTTGAAAATTAATCAAGATTTCGGATGGCATCAAGGTTAGTATTCAAGTGAAATCCGATTGCTTTGTGCTCTTTTTGCAGTTGTTTTTGGGGTTTTTATAAGAAACATAAAAATGGGTGTTGACCGCTTTTAAACTCAAGTCTGTGTCCATGCATGTTGAAACTGATCCTTAGTACAAGACCACATCAATAAAAAAATTTACTAGCATGTGAATATAAATAGTCATAAGTGGAAAATGATGATGTTTGGATGTAGTTTAAACAATTTACAAAATTCATTTTTTCTCCGTTCTTGTTGTGCACTGTAGCTGTTTGTGAATTTGTTTAAATGACCCAAATAGCATACGATGGTACATCTTGGTCTTCTGGTCATGGGTGGCTTCATTAATGGATATGAGCTAAAATGGTTAATGTGTGTGCTTGTATTTTTAAAGCTACATTGTGTAGAAATGTAGCCAATTAAATGGTATAATGAATGAGCTATACATTACAAGGATTGGTTTGACCCACTTATAAACTCATGGTTGAAATTTAGTCCACTAAGTATGATTTATTTTGTATAAGTACATGTATAAGACTTAGACCTTAAACCTTGATTGCCGAAGTTCTATCAGTATTAAATTACTTGCTTTATGATATTGTTTTAGCTACCATCTCCTAGTAAAAAAATTTAAGAAACTGGTTCGATCGAAAAGTTCCTTACTGTGTTTCTGTATGATTGCAGCTCTGGAGATAAATCCCATGGAATTACTAATAAGCAGGATCTTCGAGCATTTTTGAAATGGGATGTTGTCCACAACTAGTAAGCTGGTTGAACTAGAAACTTTATTATTATAGTAACGTCGAATTGGAATCACATGGAACAAAGCTTAGATGATAATCACTATAAATCATAAGACAGCTGTATTTGAGAACACTTTGTATGTTATAAAGTTTTACTGGTATACCATACTCTGCCGTTTAGAACTTTGTTTAACTTCTAATTACCAAATATATTTTTGCTGCATGTATGTTATACCCATCAATTGGGAAGCTTAGGTATACTGATTGTGATGTCATAAAGCTATAAGTTCTTTTTTGCATTCTATCTCTGATAATGTATGTATGTTGACTACTGGATTTTATTTCTGATTGTAGGTTCTAGATTATATAAGTGATATATTGTTCCGCGGTATCCAAAATTTTTTCTTTTTCAACATTACAGTGAGTGCGTCAACAGGAAGTCCACACTAATTGGATCCCTCAATGTCCAGGAGATGTTATACTACTCTGCGCTTATACAACTTCCTGGTTCATTAGGGAACTGTTGAGATAATTACTGATAGATGCAACAATTGTCTAGAAGTGTAGGATTCTTTGTTTACATGCATGTCTTGCAGCTGGATATCATAAAAATCTTACATCTATCAAATCCTTGGCGTGCCTACAGGTGGATATCTTAAGAATCTTATACCTATTTACTACTTTTGCAATATCTATTCGGTAACAATTTACTCAGTAACAATGTGCATTAGTACATTAGATGCTTCCTTTTGTGGGTAATGCTCTCTTTTTTCTCTTCATTTCCTTTTGTTCTCTCATTAAGGTGATGTGATCAATCTAATATTTGTATTTCGACAGCCAACTGAAATATGATTGCTTGTCATCTGCTACAACTGCTGGAGGCCCTTTTATCTGGACAATGATTTTGACGTTCCTTAATGTATCTCACACTTTCTCGTTGAACTTGCAACCTGTATTTTGATTCCTGCTTGCAATTGAAGAAGGTAGATTTCAACGTTGATCCCTTGTATTCAGTAAACGAAGGAATAGATGGTGAAGTTTTTCCTTCAAAATCTGTATGGTAGTTCAGCTTGTAACTGCATTTGAAGTTGCCAGATTTGGAGCTTAAGTATTTTAGATAGTTAAACTTGTAAACTGTTGGCACTTTTTAATAGAAATTCAGTTTTAAAGTTGTTATCAATTTAATTTTTGATTAATGCTATTTTAAAGAAAATATTAATTTAATTATATAAATTAATTAATGATATTTTAAAGAAAATATTAATTTAATTATTATATGATTCAGCTTTCGTTTTTTGATTCAGCTGAATCAATTTCATTTTTTTTATTAAAATATGTTCAATATAAACGGCTGCTTCTATCAGTAGTATAAAGAGACAGATCGAGGTAGTCGTTTCTGAAAGGATTCAAGGGCTCCCAAGCACGGTCGTTTTAAGAAATAAGACTACAAAGTTAGGGTTTCCAGACACAGTTGTTTTTAGTGATTGTAAGGCTCTTTCTGACAGACATTTTATTTTGATTTTCCATTAGTGATCATCTATCCAATATCAACGAATGTTCCTATCACAAATTTGCTTAGTCAGGCGCATACATGCATGATCGTTCTTCGTCTCTTCTTTGATTCGAGGAAAAAACTCAGCCTCAATCGTGGTCATTGCCGCAACATATTCTGCTACCAACTTTCTGCTCGGTGCATCCTGCACCGAATTAAGACTTCCTTGCTTATGTTCGAACTTGTAATCGAACTCGCTCAAAATTAAGCGACCTTGCTTGTTTTGGAGAAAGTTTCTTCTGGCTGGTAAAGAACGTAATGGCCACATTGTCTATCCTTATGATGAAATAAGTTCCCAACAGATAATGGTGCCATGTTCTTAGGCAATGTATCAGTTCTAACATCTCTTTATCATGCAAAGTGTATCTCCCTTTAGCATCGTTAAGCTTACGACTCTCATAAGCTACCGGATGGCCCTCTTGTACCAAGACTATCCCTAGAGCCATGTTTGAAGCATCAATGTACAGTTCAAATGGTATATCAAAGCTAGGCAAGCAGAGAATTGGTTTTGTCGAGACCGCTTACTTTAATGCATCGAATGACTGCTGACACTCGTCAGTCCACGCCCGAGATTTTTCCTTCCTTAATAAATTTGTCAAATGGGATACTTTCTTTGAATAACCAACTATGAAACGCCGGTAATAGTTATCCAAACCCAAGAAATAACGAAGTTCTCCAAACTTCTTTGGCTCTGACCAATCCGTAATGGCATCTACCTTTTTCTGGTCCATATGCACGCACCCTTGCGATATCACATGGCCAAGGAAAGTTATCGTGGTCTGGGCAAACTCACAGTTTTCCTTCTTCACATACAAACTTGCTTCCTTAAGCTTTTCAAACACTTTGCGAAGATGCAACGCATGCTCTCCCAAAGTCTCACTGTAAATAAATATGTCGTCCAAGTATACTGCTACAAAACGGTTAATATATTCAAAGAATACGTCATTCATCGGGTTGCAAAAAGTTGCAGGAGCATTCGTCAAGCTAAATAACATTATACGGTACTCATACGAGCCATACCTGGCTACCATTGCTATCTTTGGTTCATTTCCTTCTTCTATGCGCACTTGGTAATAACCTGAGCGCAAATCCAACTTGGTGAAGAACTTAGCCTTCGATAATCTGTCGAACAAGTCGACCACTAGCGAAATTGGGTACTTTTTCTTTGTAGTTAGCTTATCCAAATCCCTATAGTCTACACACATACGAAGCGATCCATCTTGCTTCTTTTGGAACAGAACTCGAGCACCAAATGAAGCTTTAGACGGTTGCATATAACCTGCCTCCAACAGTTTAGAAATCTTCTTGCGCATTTCCTTGAGTTCTAACGGTGACATACGATATGGTGCTTGTGCAGGCGGCCTTGCCCCTGGCACCAACTCAATGATATGATCGATCCTACACCGTGGCGGTAGCGACTTAGGTAGTTCTGCAGACATTGTATCCACAAACTCTTCTAAGACCTAAGCTAATCCATCTTCAACTTCCACTACCTTTTGTGGTTTGATCTCAACCAACACGTCTAGGAAAGTTGTCAAGCCATTGCGTAGCCTTCCTTTACTAATTGAGTCGCAGACAAACATGGCTTAAGTGTCTTGTCTGGTTCATCACTTTTTCTCATCATTGGGAAAAAGCATGGGTATTGAGTGTGCTGAATCAATATCACATCTATATGAGGTAATGGCGACGCCTTCGCCACGCAAAAGAAATTTATGCCTAATATAAGGTCATAATCATCCATGACCATCACTAGAAAATCTAGTTTTCGTTTTCATTATCCAACTTGAACATCTGCATAACGAACTTTCCCTCGACTGGTTTGTGGTTCTGAGTTAACATCCTTGATGGTGCTAGCCGCGCTAGTGACTATTAAGTTCAATGCTAAGCTAACGTCTGGATGAATAAAGGACTTAGTAGCACCAGTATCATCCATTGCTAATACCCACTTTCCATTGATCTTCACATCAATGTATATCATTTCAGAAGGAATTTTCTTCTTGGTGTGTGCCTTACTCCTTAGTAACCCACTGATGTTGCGATGTTAGACTATACCAACATCATGTTGAACCTTCTCAGCATCGTGTTGTATCTCGTCATCACTTGTAGCGCACCCGGTACCCTTAGTGTAGTTATGATATGTAAAACAACTCGTTTCACCCTTATCAAGTTGTTCCGAGGACATCCTTCGTGTCTAATCATCGCTTAATGATTTCTGTATATAGGGTTCACATACATTTAATTTTAACCTTTGGCCTGATCTTCCTCCCATCCTTTCTAGGCCTTGTACTCTTAGTGTGGATCATTCACTTCAAATACAATTCAAAATCAACTTCAAGAACAACAACCAATTCAACCATCCTTCTATAATCCAACGTGAGCAGAGAGACCCTTAACCAGGGCTCTGATACCCTCAACCAGCCTCCACATCACAATCTCAGTCAATTCGCACTTAGCCAATTTCTTCACTTATTGACTAGAACTTTATTCAGCCCATACTAAATAGAGGTTCTGCTCACAATCATTCAAGCCAACAAACCATCACACACACTCCGCTTGATGCATAAAATAATAAGCCAAACAAAGGGGTAAACACCAACAAAACTTAGCTTTAATCTTGGTTGAAGCCATATTATTACCACACACTTAGGGTTACACAAACTCTTCTTGTTCCGGACACCCAACCCATCACAAGATCAGGCTTGTATAGCCTTACAAAAGCTATAGACAAATAACTTACTAGCAGTTACAAATTTACTTTACAAGGCAGTTGGCCAACCGTGCCAACATGCCTAAATTCTTAGGGGCAATGCCTAGCCTTTTATAAAGCATAAAGAAAACATCAAATCATGTAACCAATTTGGGCCAGGTGCCTGGCACATCTCATCTATCCTTGCTGCGCCATGGTAGCTTAAACCAGCCAACGTACGACCATCATAGATGTGCATCACTCCCCCAATGATGCAAGTATGCTAATGCAGCTCTGTATGCCTAATGCACACCGGCGCCATGTCCAAACATGTAGCGATAGAAGAAATATGTTGATTTTTTGTCGACTAACTTATGGCTAACTACTTCCAGACCCGGTCTACGCAACATTGACTTGTTAGGCCATTTTCATAGTGTCTTCAGGAAGCTGTCAGGCGGTGGTGTCCGAGCAATAAATGATTTTTGCAGTAATTGTTGTGGGTTCGCACTTTAGACTTCTGGAAAGAGAGAATTATAATGATTACCCATGAAGAAAAAAAAAAGAAAAGAAAAAGAGTATACTCAAACTGGGCAACAAAGATTTTTAAATTTTTTTTTCCTTGTACTTTTCATTCACAAATTCTGAAGAGAAATTGGTTTGATTTTTTTTTTAAATTTGATCATTAAAAGAGAAGTTTCACAGATGGTTTGATTTAAATCTTGCTGAAAGAAACATATAACTCAATGGATGCTTCAAAAAAGAATAATAAAAAATCAATCGAGTCTTCAGGGCTTGATCCTCCGTTGAATTATGCTCTAGTCATTTCTGATGGTATCATTTCTCGTTCTCAATCTCTGCTGTATGACTGAATGTTAACGAAAGTTTTATACTCTATTAATTTATATGATCATAAATATTTGGTATTATCACAGAGTCGGATGATGAAAATCAAACTAAGCAAAATCCCATTGATGATTACGTGAGTTTTGCCGATTGGCTTTATTTTAATATGAGCTCTTAATTTACTGTAAAAAGCTGATGTTTATTTGTGTGCGGCAGGAGCCGGAACCATCTGATATGTCAGAGTTTGAGGTGGTCAAATATGAAACCAAGATTGTTTCGCCGCGGAACGACATGCCAAATTGGATACGAGAGATGCTGGACTCGGCAATTGTGTTCACTGATGTTCCGAAATTGGAACATATGGCAATGTTGTTTACACTTTCTCGTAAAGGGAATAATAAGATTAAGGTAATATTGATTAGAATATTCTTACTTCTCTAATGAGATCTAGTTGGTCATCTAACGGAAAGTCATGTTTATGCCAATCAGTTTTATCCTGTTGTTGTTACTCATGAGTTAATTTGGCTGAATCTCAGTTTGATGACCCGCTGTGGAGTCCTTCACCAGAGCAGATAAGAATCCTATAAATGCTTTATAATGGTGGATTGCGTTCCCCCACTGTGCAACAAATCGAACAGATAACTAGTCAGCTCATTCAATATGGGAAGGTCGAACTTACGGATGTATGCATATGGTTTAAAACACGTGAAGATCAAGAGAGATGGGAGAAGTTGTCAAGTATGGAAGGATTGAAGGTAAGAAGATTGAATACAATATAGTCTTGGTATGTCGTTAATTACTATGATTACTTTGATTGTCTTTTTGATTCTTAGTACTTTATTTTGTTGCATCAATTTGTATTGAAAAAAACTGCACCACAAGGTTGTCCTAGCCCAGAAGGCGGAAGGACAGTTCAGCCATAATTTGTTTCAATGGTTCGGTGAATGCGCACATTGCCATTAACGAACGGTTGTAGAATTGTGCAACATACTCGGAGTTAATTGATACCTTTACAACCACTGAGTTAACATATATGTCAAATCCAAATTACCCAAAAAGAGCAGCTGTTCTCATTGTAGTAAGCCACTAATGCCTAATGGAGAATGGTAGTATCAGTTATAGAACCAATTTCTTCTGATTTTTTTCAAGTGCCACATGACCAACAAAAGATGCCACTCTTGGTTTCTAGATTCTAAAATAAGAGCTTATGCCTAAAAGTTTCTTTTTTCTTCTTGTCCTTTCGTTACAAGGTTAAACAGTGGAAATTGTAGCCCATTATTGTAAATTATAGGTACTTGTAATTTACAATAACCCATCACGGTCAAGCTAGGATATCAGCGATGCCGTTATGAGCCTATGTCTCAACCATATGTTGAAATTTCGTTTGGCAAATGGTGGTAATTACTACCGAATACTCTTGAAAACTGACACAACTGCCGCAGCTGTTCTTAGCATATATATACTTATCCCTGAGTAAGAAACTTAACGTTGTTGTGATGTGTCAGATTGCAGAAACTCCCACATCACCGAAAATCTGCCAGCGGGATAAAGGAAAAGCAGTTTCAATTGAAGGACAAAGTGGAACAGGAAAAGGGGTTAGCATGTCGTTGAAAATGCCTGATCCTGAAAGTCAAGAGAAAGAGGCAAGTGACAACTCAATGGTAAAGATATGAATTGCAAAATGTTTTATACACCATATGCATAAAAGTTTATCGCTTGAATTGATATTGTTTCTGATGCGGCAGATTGAAAAGTTTCCCACTTCACCTACAGTTAGTGTGCGCGATCAGGGCAAAACAGTTTCAGGTGAAGAAGAAAGTGGAATAGGAAAGGAGGTTAGTATGTCAACAGAAATATCTAGTCCTGTAAGTCAAGAGAAAGAAGGCAGTGACAACTCTAGGGTACGCAATGATTTTTCTTTTGCAACTTCTATCTTGAAGTCGTTTTATGTTGCGCTTAATGGATTATATAGGTTCATTCAGCTGTTCTAAGTGAAAAGTTGAACTAATGATATGCATTCACTTGTGTTTCAATCTTTTAGTATACTAGCATTTGATGATTATTATAAGTACAGTAAGCATGGTTGCAGTAGTAGTTTAAGTTCCACAACTTGAAATTCTAGCTTGCAACTTGTTTGCTAAGACTTTTATGTAATAAAATTTGTGCATAACATCATCCTAGTTCTTCTCTTCAAAAGAGTAGATGCATGATAGGATTTCTGATTTACATTGCAGTACGATAGCACTGGCAAATTGTTGTCAGTCGACTCCAAGAAACAAAGGGAGCAAATTCCTTCTGCCCAGGAAAACATTGATGTCAGGGCCAACATTATTTTCCTCGACAGGGATTTTTCTGAAGAGTCTGAACCTCACATTCCGAGTCAGCAACAAATTAGTTTACCGGCAGTGTCTTCTTCTACAAGTTCGAATCGAGAAGAAGAGTCTCGACCTGAAGGTCAGAACAACATGAAAATTGCCGATCCTAAGGTATCCATCGTTGACAAACTTTTCTCGGTATTCTAATTTGGTGTTTATTACTTTTCTCCTTTCATAAAGGACCAGTATTTCAATCCGTAGACCAATGCATTTTGGATTATGTAGAGCAAGGACTAAAATCTACTATTCTGCTCTAACTTTCAGAGGCGTAGATGGTTTAACTTGTTCCCATGGTGGCAGAAAAAATGATTTGTGAAATGGGAATTTCGACTTGGGCCATTTGCCAGTTAAAAGAGGGTCCTAAAAAGCGTTTTCTAGGCAATGAGGATTGTAGCTGCAACTGCACAGATATTCTAGTTACCAAAATCATTTTCACTCTTGAAGATGTAAGGCAAAATCCTGACTGTCATTTTCACTCTTGAACATGTGACTCACTCCTTTTATTAATTAAAAGGGCGTCATTCAACCCTTTAACTTAGTAGAAAATTACTCAGGCCGGACGGACCTGAGATTTTTATGCACAACGCAAAGCAAACAAAAAGAAAATTTGAGGCACTGGAAGCTCTTAGGACAAGCTCAAAGTTGAAACTTAGTAAGAAGCAAGCTCAAGACGAAAGCAAACATAAGATTGCTTCTCTAAATCTTGCTAGGAAATGGCATGCAAGATCTAAGGGTCAGTGGCTAATGGATGGGGAAAGAAATTCAAAAGAAATTCACAAAAATGCTTAGGGCTGCACATGGGACGGTACGGGCCGGTTCTCTTATGGAACCGGTCCATGTACTTGGTGTTGACCGGTACCTCATTTTGAGAACCGGTCCCTGTACTTGTACCTGGTGTTGTACCGGTACTCCAGTACCGGTCCGGTACCGGTTTTTTTTACCATTTGTGTGAATTCAATACATTTTCCATGTGAAGGTCATAGTGTCGCTCCAATTTTATTAAGATGCGAGTTGAGTGGTTCTGAGGAAAGTTGGTCCCAAAGGTAACAGATTTGATCATTCATTGAATCACTGCTAGTGAGGCTGGTACAGAGTGAGGTGTGCTCATGTATGGAAATCCGTGATGCTTCCAGGAAACTTCCTCTCTTTTAAGTCCATGGATAAACACCAAATGGGCTAACGCAATTCAATAATTCAAATCCCAACTCACTTCAATACTTAATGTTTAGCCTCATTTGAGACTAGAATTGATTTCATCAAGTATAAACACCAAACTTCCTCTCTTTCAGGTAATTAATTCTCTTGATCTTTTTTTTTGCCGGTCTGCTTCATCAAGTATATATGTAAGTTGATGAGTTAATTAGCAAAAAAAAGAAAATTCTTACCTAAAACATTTTTGTATTTTAGTTTAGTTTTATGTAACAAGAACCATCTTCTCCCCTGCAAACAATATCATACAACTCTTCAATAACAGATTTAGCAACCCGTAATTTTTATTTTCTTTCAAATCTTATATACTTCTGCTAATGTTGATGCAATTTCAATCTCTGCTTCTGTAATTGCTTGAATTTCAACGAGACGGTCCTAAACCATCCAGGAATTGAAACCCATAATTCTTCAATTCCTCATCTTAACGGCTGAACACCTCATCTTAACGGCTGAAATACACCGGTACATATGGGACGGTTCCCTCTGGTACTCCCCTAGAACCGGTGTTTATGCTTCTAGGTCTAGACCGGTTCTCAAATTCCAAGATCTTTAGGTGTTCTGTCACAGGCTAGGCCAGGTTCGGTTCGGTATTTCCGGTTCCTGGCCGGTCCAGGTACTCTCAACCGGTTCTTGTGCAGCCCTAAAAATGCTTCCTACTGATATTGAGCAAATGGCATTACTTCTTTGGTCATAAATGACACTATGTGTCATGATAAAGATTCTATTAATGCTGAAGCAAAGAGATTTTATAGTGTTATTCACAGAAGAATTTCCTCTAAGACCTACTTTTGATGACTTGATTATTCCTTCTTTAAGTGTGCAAAATAGTATCATGCTGGAGAGACCCTTTACTGAAGATGAGATTAGCAATGTGATTAAATGCTTTGGTTTAAACAAATCTCCAGGGCCTATTGGGTACACAATGGAATTTTTCAAAGCTACTTGGGATATCATCAAACCTGAGTTAATGAATGTTTTTAATGAATTTCATTCTACTGGTACTCTGGATTGGAGGCTCAACTGCACTAATATTATTCTTCTTCCAAAATGTGAGGGTGCAGTATCTATGCACAACTTCAGACCCATTAGTCTTATAGGAGGCATTTACAAAATTATCTCTAAGTGTCTTGCTGACAGAATGAAAATTATGATGCCATCTATAATATCTAAATTTCAAGGAGCTTTTGTTGATGAGAGACAGATCATAGATGGAATCCTGATTGCTTCTGAATTGATTGATGCAAGAGAAAGGTCACATTCTCCTGGTTTAGTGGTCAAAATGGATCTGCAAAAAGCTTTTGACAATATAAATTGGAGTTGTTTAGATTACACAATGACTAGATTTGGTTTTGGGAATTTTTGGAGGAAGTGGATTCACTGGTGCATTTCAAATGTCAGATTTTCTATCTCTTTGAATGGGTCTTGTTCTGAGTTATTTAGAAGCAGCAAAGGAATTAGACAAGGTGACCCTTTGTCACCTTTCCTCTTTATCTTGGTGGTTGAAATCCTTTCTTTGATGATTCAAAGAGAAGCTTATTCAAGGTTTCAAGCCCTCAGCTAATGGAGATATTATAAATCATCTGCAGTTTGATGATGATCTAATCATGTTTCTTGATGACAGTGAAGAACAGATAACAAATCTCAAAAATCTCTTAATTGCTTTTGAACTGATTTCAGGCTTAAAAGTGAATTTCAAGAAAAGTGCATTGGTGGCTGTTGGTAATGCTCAATATGCTGATTCTGGAGCTCTAATTTTTGGTTGCCCAAAAGTGCAATTCCCTTTGAACTATTTGGGAATTCCTTTAGGTAGTAAATCAAAATTAGTGACTGTGTGGGAGGTAATCTTACAAAAATTTCAACAAAGATTGAGTAATTGGCAGAGAAGATATTTGTCCAAAGGAAGAAGGCTTATGCTTATCAAGCATGTTCTCCGTAGCTTACCTATCTACTATCTTTCCTTGTTCCAGATACCTGCATCGGTGGAAAAGCAAATGGACAATATTATGAGAAATTTTCTTTGGGGCATTGGCAAAAAAAGAGGATGGGTAGGTTGGAGTAGAGTCAATTTATCTAAACAGAGAGGAGGTGTTGGTGTTAAGAGGCTGAGGCTAACCATTAGAGCTTTACATGCTAAGTGGATTTGGAGATACAATACTGAGAGAAAGCTTTCTAGAGGTCAATCATTCACCAAAAATTTGGCGGTTCTAATGATGTTTTGTAGGAAAAAGTTTGTGGGCAGGCATACTGAAATCTAAAAAGATTATTCAGCATCATTATACAGTTCATATTCAAAGTGGAAATAGGTGTTCCTTTTGGAATGATGTGTGGATAGGAGAGAACTCTCTAGCTATCTTATATCCTTCACTTTACAGGATTTCTAGAAACAAGTTTGCTTCCATAAGAGATATGGTTAAATTAACTGATAACAATGTTGCTTGGGATTTCAATTTCATAAGAATTCTAAAGGAGGATGAAGTGGAAATGGTTGCAGATTTACTGAATCAGATTAATGCTCCTGTTCTAGCTGAAACTGGAGATGATTTTATTTCTTGGAATCTAGGTAATAGCTTCTCAGTCAAATCTTGCTATGATGCTATTGAAGCTGCAGGTTTTTTAAGATTTCCACACAAAAGTCTATGGAATCCAAGAGTTCCGCAAAAAGTTATTTTCTTTACTTGGAACTTATGTTACAATGCTGCTCCAACATTAGACACTTTGCACAACTCTATTGTCATAAATGGTTGCATAATGTGCAAGAAGGCTGCTGAGTCAAATTCTCACTTGTTTCTTCACTGTGATGAGACAAGAAAATTATGGAACTTCTTTTTCAACAGCTTCAAGTTGGTTTGGGTCTTCACAGAAGATGTGAAAGCAACTATTTGGGAATGGAACAAGAAGAAAGGCACTACTATGAAGAATAAATTGTGGAGCATGATTCCCTTTGCTATCTGGTGGGTGGTTTGGAATGAGAGAAATGGAAGACTTTTTCAAGGAAAGTATAAGAATTTTCATCAGCTCTTGTGTGAAGTAAAGTGCTTGCTTTTCAACTGGTCTTTGGGTACAAAGATATTTGAAAACATCTCTTTAAACAGCTTACTTTTCAATTGGGAGGGAGTGATGGGATTAGCTTAATTTTAGCTACCGCTTATTGTTTTTTGCTCTCTGATTTCTTAGTTGCATTGTAACTTTCTGTTACTCTGCCATGAATGCCACTTCTTTGTGGTATACATGATTTCTTTTTAATATATTTAGCCATTTTTGAGTTTAAAAAAAAAAAAAAAAAAAAAGTTGATACATATAATAAGTATGGTTGCAAATACTGGCAAACTATATATCAAAAATACGCTAAGCAGATAAAAATGGCAGGGAATCCTCAGACTTTTTTTTTCTTTGAAGCAGGGAATTCTCAGATTATGTCACTACAAAACAGAAGGCCTCTAGGGACGGTCAGAAAGCGTTCCAAGAGGCCAAAAACCGTCCCAAATACTATAATGTCCGCCCTAATCTCAGCATCGAGCATTTCTCCTAGTTGAGTTTAAGGCCCATCAATAATAAACCATAACCACACTTGTTTTCTTACATCTACCATAAAAAAACTGGGGTTTTTGAGTTTACCCCTAAACGAATTAATGATTGGACTTTCCCCTAATTTGTTAACCTTAGCAACTTTTCCCCCCTAAAACAAAATTTTTCTCTAAAATACCCTTAGTGTACATCTGAGACCTTTATGTTTGCCCCATCAATCACCAACACCGTTGAACACCTCACCTAGCACCACCGTCAACAATAAAAACCACTAAAAGTTAGCAATAAAAATCTGATTGCAAACGAATAATATAAGAAATTAGATTTGATCAAAATCTATTGATTAATTGTGTGTGATATCTATGTATGTAAAGACCATTTACAATGATTTTTTAGTTCTACATATCATTGATGCGACAAATTTATGCATTTGATCTCTCTAACAAAGCGAAAATTCAGTTAAGTTTAGGGATCCGGATCTTGCAAGATTAGGTTTGTAGGGCGTGATTGGATGACGATGAAAGCATGTCTCGGAGATTTGAACAGTTTGTTTATCATTTTGTGATTTCTTTCTCAATTGCTTGTATTGAAATATGTAGCAGCTTTGTCGTACTAGCAAGATTGAACAAGGGTGTGATAGGTATGTTTTAATGTTGATTTTTATCTATTACGGAGGAATGACTTCCAAGTTTTGTTGTTGATGGTGGTTACGGGACGCTGTACTGATGAGGTGATTGGTACAATATGTATGGATCGCACATGTAAAATAAGGGTATTTTTGACAAAATAATTGTTATAGGGGGAAAGCTACTAAGGTTAATAATTTAGGGGGAAGCTCAATCACTAATTTGTTTAGGGGGTAAACTCAAAAACCCCTAAAAAACTATTAGAAGTTTAGAACAACAATATTGTCGACAACGGGTAAACCGCGGTAACACTTTGGTGCACATAAAACCCATTCTGCAGTCCTAGTTAGCAATTCGGTGTACACCGAAAATTCAGGATGGCAAACATACCAGCATTATTCCGTTAAATGTAATTCGGCCAACTATTTGGTTAATGGTTCATGATTCGGCATAAATTCGGGACGGCATGGCATACGTTAATTCCTTTCAGAAGTACAAATCGGAAAAATAAATTCCGCATACATTCACCAGTAGATCTGTGTGCTTAAATTACACATCTTACTAATATAAAGAAAATAGGTAATTGTTTGGTGAAGCCTTATTTTGGTGAAGCCTTTTCACATGACAAAAATGCCCCTCCTGATTTTTTATTTTTCTTCTTATAGTTACGTAAAAAAGGAAATGTACAGAGGTTGGATCTGTAAAACAGCGAGATAATGAATCGGTGTTCGAATCCCGCGTCCCCCTTTTTTCTTAACCTTTTTCCTCTTTCTTTTGCATCTTCCGAAGAAACTTCTTCGTTCAGAAATTGGGGATAGCAGAGTTCATCCATGAAGATCCTTAACAGGTATGTGGGAAATCTGTGAGGGGTTTCAATGTATGGGTCTATATTTAATTTGATTGAATCGCTGCAATTTATTAGAATTAGGTTTTGCTATTGATTTCTCCAAATGAATTAGGCGTAAATTTATGAATGAGGGAAGCAAATCAGATATATTTCTTGAGGATTTCAATGGTGATTCGTAAGTGTTTCATCATTCAACACAAATTTATAAACCTGCTAGAATGTTTATGAAATCTATCTGTTTGAGCAAATGCCAGAGAGAAAGTTCAGACTAGGTTTGGTTTGTCTCACTTTTAATGATCTATAATAATGTTTGTTGGTAAGGGGTCTTCAAAGTGTAAAACGTCATGTCTTCATGTCTAGCTATTGATTGGTACTAATTCTACTGTGCACATCTTCCATATTTAATGTTGGCGTAAACTTAATGATCCAATAATGTTTGCTCGCTATAGGAGTTCATTTGTTCACCTGAAATCTCAATCATGCAACAATTCTTTTGATTTCAGAAAGATGATGGTCTAACATTGCCAGATTGATTTTGGACAGGTGATGTTGCTCCACTTGCTCGGAATACGTAACTTATATCTGATTTGGATGTGCGCAAAATGTGCATAGATGTTTCCCTTTCCTTAATGTGCTTTTTCGTATGAGTTATATTCTTTTTCGTGCGTGGCTCTCTATTTAGGTATTTGTTTTTATGCCGAAAATGAATTCTAATTGATACCATCTTTGTAGTGTCTGACTCCAGAACCTTCGCAAGCAAAAAAGTGAAACAGGTAAGCGTTGTCATCTTTTCAAATTTTTCCTTCTCATCGTTTATGTGATTGCTTATTATATCTATGCTTCAATTAGTAAAAATATCAACTGGTGTTTGAGATTTTTTTATTTTATTTTTTTTTAACTTTGTTTGGTTTTCAAATCGTTATGGCTAAATTATGAGCAAAAACTATTAGTTTGAGTATGAGCAAAAACTATTAGTTTGAGATGTCCAAGACGGAGAGTCAGTAGGATTGAACTAAAGTTTCAGGCCACAGATCAGATTTTCAGATGATGCTGTGATAATTCCATTCCCTATTCCAGGTTAGTTTGAAATAATTGAGTCAGTAGTTTCAGTCCAACTATTTGGGTGCTAATTTTTTCGGTTATTTTGTCATCTCTCTGTTGCTACATCTGGAATAGAAAAATGACATGAAAAGTCAAATGGATTCATGAAAATGGATTCTTACAGATTTTGAACTAAAAATTTCCTTATGAATTGGAATTATCTCTTTGTGCAAATTAGTATGTAAGAAAATTTGGATTACACCGAATCAAGGCCTTAGTCTTGCAAGAAATTGTTCCCCCTTTGTTGTGATTTGCATTCTGAACCCTTATAGAAAGGAATGTTGTGATGTGCATTTTAGAACCTAATAGAAAGAAATAAGTGTGGTGAATTCTTGCAAACAGTTAACTATCTTCTATATTTTCGTTGTAATTGCTAATTACCAACAAAGCTAACAATGATCTCCCTAACAAGTTGCAGCATTTGTTTACAGACCCTAACATATTTATGCATTAAATAAGTGAAGCACAAGCTTGCTTGGAACTGCAAAGTTTGAGGTAAGCATCGTGTTGGTCATTTTTTATTTCCTTCTTCAGTCCCCTGTCAAACAAGGGGGTATACTACGTAGGATACAAATCAATTTTGCATTATTCTGTGAAGTGTTAGTGCAATCTATTTTGCAAACCTTTAGAAAGTAAAGAATCGACGTAGAAATATAAGAAGCTTATAGGTTAATAAATGAAAAAACGAAAATAGACATTTTACTATTGCGGGATGATCCAAGAGAGCTGATTTCATTCATTAGGGTTGGTTAAAAATCTTCGGTCTGAATTTCTATTGGCAACTTGCAGCTTACTTTTGATGCGAGTATACCTTTTAGAAGGGATTCTCGGATTGATATCTTTGGTAGGTAAAATTTGTTTCTTTTGAGTGTTTAATTTTCGATAAAATAGTAATTGAGCCTAGGGTGTTTAGTAAATACCCCAGACGTCGTTACCACAAGACCGATATTTTTTATCATTGGTATTGTCGCGTAACTTCAGATATAGCTGCAGCCACATCATAGTGGCTAGGTAACATCAATGTGTGACAACAACACTTAACAAAAGATTTTTTTCGGTGTACCATAGACATGTCGTGCTAGGTACCTGATGTTGACTGCTACAATGCACATATATGTATGAATTAAAGTCCATTGGAAATTGATAAGAGTTCTTTGGAGGGAAGTTTGAATTTCACTTTTGCAGAAAAACGTGGATGAAATGTTCACTGGCCGAGTTTATATTAGAATATTAATGTGGAGAATGTTTGTTTTTCACGGTCAGCGATTCAAGTCTTTTCTGACCAGTATCTTTGTATATGTGTAGTGATTGAATGCTTATTTTCTTCTTCTTCATTATGCAACAAAACATGGCACACTGATTTTAGCCCCTCGGCATCACCGTGGAAAAGATTGCGGTGGCGGCGTTTGAGGCAAAGGGGAGGTTGGGATGGTACAACGGGAGACCAAAAGACTGACATTTATGTCGTGAGTGTAGAGGTTCCCTCTGATCGCAGGTTGGCTGCAAAGAATGGGGGTTGGCCAACTTGGCCTACTTAAAGGGACATCATCATATGGTGGATCGAAGTTATTGGGGTTGTTTACCGAGATGATGTTGACAGTGGTGCTGTTATTCAGGTAACCCTAGACAGCACTGGGATATAATACTATTCAGTATGGGTGGATGATTTCCAACATTTTCCAAAAATGGATTCAGGCTTGCGTTTCTTGGCAAGGATTTGAAGATGTCTGGGTACTTCACAATAGAAGATAAGGTACAGTTTTCCAGGTACAAGAGGGAGTATGGTGTATGTATCGATGAGAACCTATTTACATCATTGTTTGTTGATATATAAGTTTCTTTTCAGCTATCTAGCTAGAGACATGGTCTTCTCGCCAGTTAAGGGCCAAAAAACTTCCATTTAATGTATCCAAAGGAACACGACTACTCCAACAGCTCGCATATTGAGTCCATTTATCAAGTAAATCAATGACTTTAATATATGTTAATTTTGTTAGAATTACCATCAACTGCATTTTACCGGAAGTTAGATATGTATATTTTAAGAACAGAATGGCAGGCGCATCGCGCGTGCATGTTATACTAGTGATGAATAAATGAAACGAGACATCTAAATCGGATTCCCAAGAACTCTAATCTTGTCTCGATAGAGTAATGATCCCATGGGAGCATGTTAACCAGTTGGCCAATGATCCCATGGGAGCATATTCACCACTATCTGGTTGCGCATGTTCGCACACAACTGCACAGAAGACTAGTTACACCTGACTGGGAGATATAAATTTCTGGACTAGACTTCGATTGGCCGAAAAATTACTTTATTTTCAGAAGCACCAATAGGACCTTATCTACAAAACAAATCTCTTATACTCCATACTAGTTCATCTCACATTTTAAGACACCCAAATATGTAAGTGGACCTACTTTCACATTATACCTCACACCAACAAGGGATACAAATAATACATTTTTCATCCTCAGTACATTAAGAGAAGAGTGATGTTTTCAAGAAAGACTCATAGATCGTGCATATTCAGATATCACTTTAAACTGAATCAAACCCTTCAACTTGCTGTCTAGCCAAGTATCTTTCCCTTCGCTCTTTCTGGAAAATACGAGACAGAATATCAATCAATGTAGCAAAATTCTAGAATGAAAAGAATAACACGAGGACTAGTTTACACTTTACCCATTCATCTATCACCAATCCTTCTCCAACGATCCGTGGACCAGTGTCTTCTGGAGGTTTCTTGCGCGTTTCAACAGCTTCCTCAGCCTCGGCCAACTGCCGTTTCAGTTTTTCCATTGCCTAGATACAGTATATATGAACAGAGATCATCTACCATTTACTTGTGTTGCCATATTAACACACCAAAAGAAGTATGTGACTAACTTACGGGGCTTGTTTTCTCAATGTCCAAGAACACGACTCGCAAAATTTGTTCAACTGCTACGTGATCCTTTTGCTCATCGAACTGGCTCAAAAGAAAATCAAGTGATTCGTACTGATTAGTGGGGAAGTACAACAAATCTCCGAGTCAAATGAGAAATAAGAAAATATGTGTCATGTCACTCCTGTTGTTTATATGTTAATCCTATCTTTCTTGTAATAATAAAAAGTAACGTCCTTCATTGGAGCAAAACAGTTCATTAAAATGAAATCACCTACTTCTGTCTAATTAAATTTGATACGAAATCTTCCGAGCTAAGCAGCTTTCAATTACACGGATACATGAGAACTCTAGCAACACCAAAAATTAGAAAAGAACATTTGATTAGAGCACACCACTCACCAGCTCAGGTACATATTCCATCCCTTCTGCAACTTTTAGGCTGACAATCTTAAACTTAACTTTGCACTTCTGCTCAGTTTGTTTCTCCTCCTCTGGATGCTCCACGAATTTGAAAACTAGCATTTTACAGCCCAAAGTTAGTAACCAAAAATGAACATCATAGATTACTACTATAGTTCAACACCAGGTATGATTAATTCTAGTTCAATACGTTGATTCTATCCTCCCAAGTTACTGAAGAATTAAATCCCCACTTATCTAAGTTAAGAAGAACGTTGGATAATGTGTTACAGACTCCAATTTAAGTAAATGATTTCATAACCTGGGAAAAGAAACAGACTGGCAAGGAATTAAATCATTCTATGTTGGTAGCATGGACTTCTAAATCCAAACCTAAATTCTATATTTATTACTTCTACCAAATCACTAACTACGCTAATTTTTTTCTTCACTATGTTTTCTGGACAGTGAATACTAGCATTAGCAAGAACATGAAACTTACCAGTTACAACAATACTTTCACCAGGAGCAAGTATACCACCAGGCGGTCGCATGAAGCAACTTTTTGGCGCATTTGTTTGAAACTAAAGACACACAAAACAGACAAAAATTAGGTGCCTAGATTGTCATCCGCTAACAAGATCATAGCTGGAATAAAGAATAACGAATATGTACTAAATTACTAGATACACAAGCTTAAACATGATACATAGACACACTCCCATACCTTGAAAGCTGCATGAGACTTGCTAGTGTTTTTAATCCTTATTGCACTTCTCACTTGTTTACCAGGCTCATCTTCAATATTAACAAAGTAATTAATCAGCAATTAAACTAAAAACAAAATAAACAAGCACTTAAAATCAATAATTTTGACAAGCCCAATTTGAAAAGTTCACTACGGAAACAAAACAAAAAAAAAAGAATAAAAAAATGGAATAAAATTCAAAGAAAACATACAGGGGAAGTAAAGCTTGTTAGCTGGATCAAGACGAAGCCTGCGCCTAGTAGGAAGAAGAGATCTCGCTACAGAAGAAACAGTATTCATAGAATGAGTTCCTTGATCAATTTGCTGCTGGTTGTGATTATGTTGTTGACGATTTTGTGAAGTCAACGAACTTGAAGTAGTAGTAGTAGTAGAAGATGAAGATGAGGAATTACCAGGTTGCCAGAAAGGCATTTTGCAGAGATTCCAAACCTTTCCTTCACTTGAAGGAGGTTTTCCATTAACTACTTCCATTTTATTTTGTTCTTTTTTTGCCGGCCGGAATCTGACCCACAACACACCCACCCACTTTTAACGCGGTTGTTACACCATCAGTCACTATATGATTGAACTTTTTTTCTCACTAATCCAGCCAGGATCGGATTTGGAAACTAAAAATCTGAAGAGATTTTGTCTCTCTTTTCTTTCTATTTCTCTCTCTCTGTCTGCTGCGTTGGAGATGGAGCTGGTTGGAGTGAGACGGGTCGGATTTTAAAGGGAAAGTAATTCACTTCAATTAATAACTTTAATTCAGGTCCGGTGTTTTTTTTTCAAATGTCAGAAACTCAGAGAGACTTCTCTTCTTCGGTCTCCTTACAATCTTGTCTCGGTGTAAATAGTCTTCTCTTTACATTCTCTTTAAAAAATGCCATTTTAAGTTTGACAAAGTTAGGTGTAAATGATGTTGGACACGCAAATGTTGCCTCATTAAAACCTTGACAAGGAAAACCCAAAGTGGGACAAAACCTTGACAAAGGAAAAAGAGTACAACGCGATAAAGTCCAAAGTGAATGCACCTTAATTTGATGATGGCGCTCCCCCGATAAATACTTCACCAAGTCTTAGTGTGCAAATCTTTGAGTCGAGACTTTCCAATTTTGAAGAACGAATTTCTTGAATGCAGAAGAGGATTGTTCTTTCATGAAGATGTCAGATAGTTGATGAAGTCTTCATTTGTGTTGCACAAGCAGTAATGCCTTCGATTAATACTTTGGAGTCTACATTCTTCTTCACATATTGAGAACTTGTGTTATGGATTACTAGCTTCCCGAGATGTTGTGCAGAAGTTGTTGATGTAGTCTCTTCAACATAGAGTCAAGATGTAAATAAATTACCACAAGTGAACAAAACTGAATTTGTGGTCATGCCTAATGACATCCAAATTCCTTAGGGCTTGTAACGTTGATTTGGTCTAACAAAGCCGACCTTGTTAATGGTGGGAATCCACCAAATAAACGAAATTATACAACTCCCCTTGGATGACCACCATGTTGAATTAATTTGGCTCACTAAAACCTTACCAATAAAACCCAATGGGAAAAAAATTTGGACAAAGGAAAAAGAGCACAATATCAACATTTTGAATTAAACGTCAGGGAGATGTTGCCTCGTTAAAACCTTGTCAAGAAAACCACATGGGACAAAACACGAACGAAGGAAAAGAGTACAACTTTTGACGTAAATATTGATGCTAACCCAACTATATGAGTTTTACGAAGACAAGCATCAAAAAAATAACTCTAGTCCATCTTAAATAAGAGTTTAAGCTAGCATAATTGTAATCTAGATTTAAGGGGAAAAATAGAATATATGCAGCTAAAGCGTGGATTTTTGTGTTTTTATGGACTCCTCAAGAGACCTATATATAAAGCTGATATCATCAACTAATTAATCCGGATTCTTGGTTTCACACCAAATTTCTAAAAACACATATATATATAAAGGATTGTTAAATCTGATATAATCGAGTCAGGTGGCTGCCATAATATAATTTGAATCCTTTAAGGGTTACAAATTTGAATATGTTCCTCGAGCATGTTTCTTGTGTGAATGCAATACGAGTCCTTCAAGATTACCACGCCAAATGCATTATATAAGAAGAACAAAGAGTTAATGAACCAATCCTAGGGTTTGAACATATAACCCCAAATCGCTTTTAAACGATTTATTTCTCTTAATACGCAATATGACTAACACCATCCCGTAATTTTCAAGCTTGGCAATTTTAAGATGTTGAGTCTATGTAGGATCCTTATATTGCGTCAATGGAGAAACTAAAATAATCCAATCTAATTTGGAATGTATGCCAACCAATCACATATATCGATATTTCCATACGGAGGGTTAATTAACAACCATCATTTAGTAGTTCTTGTAATATTCGACAATAAAATTAGCTTACTACGATCCACATAATTCTCATATGTATGCATACTTTTAAAGATTCAAAATTTATCGGTACTAGTGCCCCTGCGTTATAATCTCCTAATATTCAAATGAGAAGATAATAATTTTGAGAATGTGAATCGTATTATCATAGACTCTGTTGGCGCGTATTTGTAGCTTATATAAAAATGCTACATGCTTGCTAGATGTGATTGGATTTGCCTTTTCAAACGACATTAGCTTATGGAAAAGCTAAATGAGATAATTTCACGCATATTATTTAATGGCAGCATTTATCGATTTGATTTAATGGGAGAGAAATTGATATAACTTTAGTTAATTAACACCAGCTTTTGATAGTGTATATAGTCTCCCCCGATTATGGCGAAATAATTGTATCTCATATACGAAATCAAGTTTCATAAAGTATTATCCGATTAATTCGAGGACATATACTTAGAATAATTTACGATTTTAACAATACCAGTTGGACAATAGATACTTTTGATCCAAGAATCATTAAAAATTATCCGAAAAATATAATCCACTTGATATACAAATTCAACAAAGCATGGATTTTATTGGTTACAACCAAAAAGATATAAAATATGCAAATAAATATCCAAATAATTCCATGACCTCAACGACATGAGATTGTGGACACTTTATTTTCAAAAGAAAATTCAAGATCAATATAGTCACTACAAGGACTAATAATATTGGCTAACAAGCCGGTGCACCCTTTGATCTTTTATGTCCTTCGGTGTTCCAACTACAAGTGGAACAATCCGAATTTTGGAGATTATTATTACGAAGAAACAATAATTGCAATATCCTAAGGAATGCAACAATTCCTCGTTTTATTGGTATTTGTAATAATAACGATATTTTATCCCTTTAAGATGGATAGGGAAAACCAAGCTTAATTGGCTTATTGATTTCTTTGAGAAAATATAGAAATCATTATCGCTATGATTTTTTTGAGAAAATCCACTTGGTGGTTGGTGAATGGTTTCTTAGATAAATGGAAGCCAATGCTTTATTATTTGATAAAACCATATTTGATGGTGCAAGTTCGCTTTCGAAATCACACCATATTGGCAAAATTTAGAAAATATATATGACAAAATATTTTCTCTCATCTTAAAGAAGCGATGGAGAAAATCAACATCAATTAACGATTTACAAAATTGTGTCGACAAATTAAAGAATATTGTCGTTTTCAATATCGCATAGTTGGCTGACGGATGGTTTCTTATAAAAATAAGTAGAAAAATAGAAACCATTACTCACATGATCTTCGTCTAATATATACGAAGATACCAATTAAATTGGACGTAGGTTTTTCAACCATGCATGTGAATAACTAGTGTGAAGGGATAATCAAATTTCGATAATACCCCAAAAAAAAAATGGTGATTACAGTTTCATTAAGGGAATAGAAACTGTAAACCATCTATGGTCTTTTAGAGAAGGGAAAAAAAAATAATCAACCGATATAATCAGTCATGTCCCATTAATATAGAATTAACCAACGGATTTTAAGGGCACCAAAAAAATTGAGGATGACCATAATAGTATTCCCGTAGTTGCGAAGATGTATATAAAATCCATTTTATGGTTGACGAATGGTTTCTTGTAAAAAGAAAAATAGAAACCATATAGATAAATCACACGATCCTTGAATACAGGACAAGGATACCAAATTTAATTGGCCGTAGGTTTTTCAACCATGCATGTGATTGAGTTACCGTAAAGGTATAAAATTTGCGACAACACCAACTTTTGGTGATTACAGGTTTCATGAAAGGAATTGAAACTGTGGACCATCTTTCAATAGATTATTTTTATTTTCTACATAAAAAAAAATAATTAGAGAAAAAAAATGGAACATAGCTTGTGAAAATCGATCACCAAGGCTCCATAATTATGGACCATTCTTAGGATTAAACTAAAAGAATTCAATTGCACCCAAGAAATAAAACAAGTAATTAATAAAATAAATCAAGTAATTAATAAAATACTGTAAGATGCAAAAATGGAAAGAAGAAAGAGAACTCCACTTCATGAAAAAAAGTCGCCCTTTATGATAATGGCCTTGCACCCACATCATTACTGATGTTAATCAAACGTAAATCTACATAAAGGCAAAATAAGTGTTAGCAGAGATATACGTATTAAACATCCATAGACACATTTAGAGAATCCACCTTATATACTTCATATTCATATACGGTGTATGCAAAAGATTATAAGCGGATCGAAAACTAAAAAATGGATTAACACATATAATGGATTAACACATAGATTTAAGAGTAAAGTTAAAGGTATATCTCTGTGATGCTTTTGCGATTTCGAATGAAAGCTTATCCCGTTTGATCGATTCAGATCATATATTCTTCATGATTGGGATTGGACTTTAAGAGTAGATCGATATAGAAGGTGTGATTAGCTAGTAGAGCTACGTGCGTGATAACGTCTTATAAAAGGAGAAGGAGACACAAAGTGGTAGCACGGGAAATTTCAGGGTATCATTTTACAGCGTGTTTTGTGCTTTTATGTCCGACTCATCACATTCAAGTCCGTTATCCTTAAAAACAATAGTGCGCACTAAAGGAGTGTGTTATGCTCCAAAGACTTTGGTTTTAAATACTACCACGGTTTCTGGAAAAGAGGTATTTTCAGTTTTTTATTTTAGCCTAAAAATATGTTAAATTGAAAAAGTGAAAGTAACACTTTTCCAGAAACGGAGGGAGTATATTATTCTCCATGTGATTCTAGAATGGAAGGTTATGGACTTCAGGACCTGTGTGTATTTGCTGGTAATTTTAATGCAGGGGACTAAGCAAGTGAGGAACAAGCAAGTTGGCTAAGCCACGGGGAACAACCCAGTTGGCCAGGGATCGAACTTTCAAGTTATAAGTTGGGGGATCGATTCCGGCGTTGATCGTATCAAAAAAAAAAAAAAAGTTGGTTAAGCTCAAATTCAAAGATATACTATGACGATGATGTGTTTCCGGGTGATTCTAGGTATGCTGTGGGGCAGCCACAACGGTTTATCCCGTGTGAGACAACTGGTGGCATCCATGTCTAAGGATTTGTAGGGATGTGTGTTTGGAATGTCCGAGGGTCCCATTGGTTTGTTTCACATATGACAAATTGTTGTGACTGGCCCACAATACATATACGATATTATTTTGTGAATAAAGATTTTAATCCTCCTTTAAATGGAGGAACTTACATTTGGAGTAACACTTAGACTTAGTTTTATCATCTTCACAATTCAACATTCAATATTAGCCGCGTCACCTTGATTCAAGGTCTAAGCGCTATCGTGATTCAAGGTTGAATCAAAATAGCGCACAATGATTTGGCGTAGAAAATTAGAAACGTTAGACTTTTAACACTCAATGAAAATATGATGGTTAATAATAGAAGCGCCTAATGGTTGGGTGACTTTAAGGTTGAATCAAAATAGCACGTAATGATTTGGAGCAGAAGATTGGAGCCGTTATATATTTAGCATTCAAAGAAAATATGATGGTTAATAAAAGAAGTGCCCAATGGTTTGGCGCAAATAACATAACCATTAGATTTGAAATTATAAAATAAAATATGATGGTTCGGTTTTGTTGCGCCAAATTAAATTTTGAAGCGCTACATTATTTGGCGCCACAAAGTTGATTTAAGATCGCATTCAAGCAATCCATTCAACCCAAACTTGTATCAACGCTTTTTTCCTTGAATGTTGAATGTTGAATCTTGAAGGGTCATAAGACTAAGTATTATCATCCTTTGTAATTCAACATTCGACATTAATCATGTCACTTGATTCAAGATCTAATTTTTCGTTGCGCCTGCTTTCCAATGTCTAAGTGAAACTGTGATTCAAGGTTCAATCAAGAAAATGCCCAATGGTTTGGCGCAGAAGATTTGCAGCCATTAAATATTAATATATAAAAAAATCTAATGCTTAAGAATAGAAGTGCTCAATGGCTGGGCGCAAATAGCATAACCGTTAGATCTAGACTTCTAAAATAAAATATGACTGATCGGATTTATTACGCAAAAAATAAATTTTGAAGCGCCAAACCATTTGGTAGCACAAAGTTGATTCAAGATTTCATTCAAGCAATCCCTTGAACCCAACCATGAATCAACATTTTTGGCAACGTTTTTTTCTTTGATTTTTGAACTTTAAAGGGCCATAAGACTAAGTCTAATAAGCAAGAAAATCCTCTTCTTTATAGGTTGGACAAAAATTTTGTTTGCAAAGTTCTTAATGGGAAATTATTTTCAGCAACTTAAACAGATTTGGTTAGGTTCATACCTGCCCTTAATCTTTTGTTGCATGAATTGGAACCTTCTATCAAAATCAAACTTTTATTCAAGGTAGAAAATCATAGGATTTCTTAAAAAGATTGTTGACACTTGGTGAAGAACAATGAGTTTTACAGGATAACTTACACTTTTTTCTTCAATATGAAGTGGTGACATTCTTGTAGAATTATTTTTTTATCTTGCCGTGGTATTCACTTGATTTTTTTTTACTATGTCAGAAGTTTTCTTTGGGAATGGAGAAGTTAAAAGAGAAGAAAAAGAAATGCCAGCTTTGGGATCTGTTTCTATTTACAATTTGGTAGAACATGTGGCTTGAAAGGAATACGAGAGTATTTCTTGAAAAATATAGAATTACCAAATAGACTAATTAATGACGCTAAATGTACTTTTGTAATATGTATATTATTTTAGAAACCTTTGGAGGTTATTCTAGGAGCTTGGTGATCATAAACTGACAGGTAATTCTCATGTAAGTTGCTAGTTTGATCCCCTTGTAAATTTGCGATAGTTTGTTTCTTGTTTTGTGAAGCGGGCTATTTTTAAATAAAATTTAGCTTTTTTCCGTGTCAAAAAACTTAATTTGTATTTTTTTTTTTTAAATAATCAAAACTTGAAGTTATTTCTTTTTAAAAAATTGGAGCTCAGAGACATTTGAGTTTTTAAAATAAAATGAGACAAATCTAATTGCAAACACTGAAAGACCGAATATAAACGTCTCAGGTAGAGATTGTAACATCCCATATTCGGCAGTGAGAGTCCTAATGAAATATATTTTACGATATCGTAAACTAACACTAAGGCTTTTTCAGCACAATTGGCGTCAGAGTTGGAAAGAATTCTGCAGTTAAGTGTGCTGGGGTTGGAGCAATCCAGGGACGAATGAACTTCCAGGAAACTTTTGTTGGATGACTGTAGCGGTGCCAGTTGAAAGCCACACACATCTGGATGACAATAGTGTCTTAGGGGAATAATATTGGTGTACGGCTGGGTATTGTGAACAGAAATTGTATCAAATTCAATCGAGGGTGGGAAAGCGGATTGGACAGGTCGGGGCAGCAGAAATCGGAGATCTGGGCTTGTATATACCAGAGACGGATCCAAACTTAGGGCATCAGATTGTAACACCCCAGATATTCCAGAGCCACGGATGACTCCAATCTAAAGGTTTACATTATAACACCCCATATTCGGCAGTAGTTGGCCGAATGGAAAGAACTTTGCAGCTAAGTGTATTGGGCAGGGAGCAATCCAGAGATGAGTGATCTTCTGAGAAGATATTGATGAATGACAACAAAAGTGCTAGTTGAAACCCCCACATTGTTGGATGATTGTAGTGGCTAAGTATGGACAATATTGGTGGATGGTCGGGTCATTCAACTAAATATTTCAGAGAAAAGTTCTTTTCTAATTGTAACTCAAACAACTGAGGTATATCAAGATGTATGAGACTCAAAAATATGGACAATACAAGGGTAAAAATTTTGCTAGAAAGAGCTAACGTGAAAGGCTATATGGTGGAGGCAAAATTTCTTCCTATTTTCATAGATTTGTAAATGCCAAGTGAAGGATAAAACATATCACAATGTTATAATTGGGTGATGTTGATATCTTCGACCAAAATATGACCAAAAAAAGATTTGAGACTCGTATGACTGACATTTTACATGTACTAATTATTCTACTTCACCAACTTTTGAGTCTAGGGATTTTTTGTAGGTGAATTATGAAGAAACAATATGGCTTGAAAGACCTTTTAATGATAAGAAGTACACAATATTATCAAAAAAATTTGTTATAATAAAGTACATGGTCTTGGTAATTACATTATGGAATTCTATAAAGATTGTTGGGACATTTTAAAACCCGATTTGTTGCTTCTTCATAAAAAAATTGTTCAATAAAGGGTTCATTAGAGACAAATGTTTGTTTCCTCAAGTTGATCCCCACGAAGGATGACGCAACAACAATACAAGATTTTAAACCTTCAAGCCTAATTGGTAGTGTGTATAAGGATAATATTTATGCTTCTTGCAGATATACATGAAATTGGTAATGTGTCATTTAATGTCCGTAACTCAATGGGTTCATGGAAAATAATTTGTTGATTGGATGCTTGTTAAGTATACGCGTAGAATAATAAAATTCCAGGTATTTGGTGTAAAATTGGCATGATGAAATCATTTGATAATGTCAATTGGAACTATTAGTTTCAGATTTTAGTTATATAAATGGGTATGATAAATAAATTGGTATTTCACTACGGATTAATTTTCAATTTTGGTGAAAGGGTTTTCTAAAATCTTATTAAACCATAAAAAGGAGTGAGAAAAGGTGACCATTGTCATTATTCTTATATATTTTAGTGGTTGAAATTGTATCAAAACTTCTTAATGAGGTTGTTTGCATAGATAGAACTCATGGATGTCAAGTTGTTGAAGGTGATACTATGGTTTCTATTTTGCAGTTTGGAGATGATACCACCATTTTTTTAAATGCAGATAAATTTGAGGTAAGAAGACATCATGTAATTCTCTTGATATGTGGTAGGCCTGGAAAGTGTATGTAAATTTGACCTACGTGTAATACCGCAAGTGCACGGCGTCTATCGGAGACGCGGCAAGTACGGGTCGATCCCACAAGGACTTGTGGTGCTCTGATATTGATCTAAGGCTACTCTACTGACTTCAAATGATAGTAACATAGTGATAACAGATATTTTGTGCCGATACGGCTGATTTTGAAATGTGATCCTAAACTAAGGTAAAGGACAGAGATAAAAGGGGTGCTAAGGTCTGCAAATCCACCTCTGAATTCCTATTGTGTGCTCAACTGAGTTGAGGCTTTCTTATCCTTGACTGATAAGGGCAGGGTGTCAAACCCACCACCTATCTAAGGGGTTTCTCCAAGTTATGCTTCTAATAACAGCTAAAGTGCTAACCCAGAGCACTAGTTGTCTAATTAAGTACAACTAGTCAATGGAATTAGCTATTGTGCCTAAAGTATGAGCTGTGGCAATCTCACAACAGATGTAACCTAACTACAATGGATGCAAGACATCCATTGTGAGAGAAAAGTAGTGGAAGCCCTAATTGAAGACATAATTATAATTTTAATCATTTAAGAAAGTTCAACAGAGCTTAAACACACAATATGGCAACAGGGTTTCATTGAGACCCTAAAAAACTAATTAAAACATCATAAAATGATAAAGAACAGAATTAAAGCTAAATGACTGCACTGGCTAATCCAGGCGTGAGCAAAATCATATTCTACCTCTCTTATTTATACATGCACAAAAATTCCAAAACCCTAATTCCTTTAAAATAGAAATTAATTGAGAATACTCTCACCCACTCTAACCAATCCTCTCCGAATTGTTGTCTCCTCTTGTTCAATCGCCTCCGAGAACGCCATGCATCGATTGTTTAGGCCAAACCCTAGCTTTCAATCATCTCAACCCTAGCTTCTAGGTATGAGAGAAGCTAAAGGTGGAGATGGGTGAACCTAGGGTGGCGGAGAGAGCTGGTGGAGATGGCGACAAGAGAAGAAGGTGTTGTGGTGGTGATGATGTCTCTCGGGGTGGGAAGAGAAGAGGGAGGGTGATGGGTTTTGCAAAGTGCGGGTGGAGAAGAAAGAGAAGAAGGAAGAAAGAATGGGGTGTAGTCGATAGGTGTGGGGGTATGGGTCATTTTGATTTGGTGAGCGAGGTGCATCGATGGATGATGGAAATGCTGTAGCGAGCGTTGGATTTAGCTGGAGAAGATCTGCACGGTCGAGGGAGAACTGAGGTGATTTGCTGTGGAGCGGGACTATCAAGACATGATGTGAACGATGGAGTGACCGTAGGATGTAGCTAGAAAGCGATCTCAACGGCTCGGGATGAACGGGTTCGGATCCGGGGTCGTGGGTAGCTCTAGCCCAAGTCTTCCTTGTTGGGTTGCAACCGATTTGCGCGCGGCTTTGGCTATCTCTGCTCCATAGATGTTTGACTCCAATTCTTCGCTCTTTAGCTCCTCGGTTTCTCAGGACTTTATTTAGTACCTAAAAATACAAAATTAATTAATACAAATATTTATTCTTGAAAACAAGGAAAACACGAAATGGGGATAATATCTTATTTCTAAGCGCAAAAAATGAGTAAAATGCCAATAAAAAGGTGTATAAATATCCACTATTTGGCACTCATCAAATACCCCCAAACCTGAATTTTACTTGTCCTCAAGTGAAACAGAAATGAAGAAATCCTAACTATACCACCTCGTAGGTCTCTCGAATGCATTTAGCGTATGCACTAAGCCTTTAAACCCCTAGGTGTCCCTAGTGGACGAGTTGTAGTCTCGTGAGGGTTTACCAGAGGTGTACCCACAAAACCTTCTCCAACTTCGAGTGTAAGAGAGTCTCAAGCATCCTAGAAGCTATGAGGACATAGAGTTTCGCATGCTAGTAACATGAAGTTAGAACTATCAAAGAACGCATTCTCATCCTTAAGTGCTTGAGCGAGAAGTAACCATACCATATGAAAGAATTCGGATTCGATTGTGATCATAAGTCTCAACTTCGCCTCACCATTAGGGTTTTATGATAATTGCACTCAAAAAGATCGCTTTTTTAGTCTCTCATGTGTGCAGGCGGGGAATAAAGAGAGAAATCCTGCACACGTTGTAGGTAAGAAGGATAACCTTCCGAAATAAAATCTGAGACTCCACAGAGGTGGACAAAAAGAATCTTTTTCGATGATCTCTAAGAAGGAAATCAACCATTAGCAAGGGGTGGGAGTACTCACTCACTTCTCACCCGATCGGCAATTAATATCACTCTCTCATAAGAAACCATAGAAACGTCTTCAATCTTCGGTCTTCGGTCTTCAAATGTTGATGACGAACTTCTAAACTTCACAAAACTTGACAATTTTTAACTTTTCTACTCAAATTCCTTGTTGTTTGGATTTTTCTTTTTTGAACTCTTCTTTACCATGGTGGTAGCAAAAATAAGAAAATAAACTTTTTTATTTTTTTTTTTTTTTTTTTTTTTTTTTTTTTTTTCTTACAAAAAAAAAAAAAAATACAAATAATGAAACAACTAACTCCATGGACAAAGGACTTTATCACTCAATTTTTCCACAACTTGTATTGTCTTGATTTTATAAATTTTATTAATTCTCATCCTATTTTCTTTTCTTTGTTGCACATAAACCTTGGACTATCTCAACTTTTCTTTCAATATTCCGATTCTCGCTCCGGTTCTTGACGATGATGTGTTTCTATGGGTCTTGCTGATTGAGAGAGAGAGTGATGCTAACTACAAATCGGTATTTAGAAGGAGTTTTCATCTTTAGACGTCACCCTCATGATTGACAAAAACTAGCACTCAAGAGATCAAAAGTAGTCTTTGAAAATGGTGCGAAGTTGGGTAGCTCACCATTCCTACCCGGAGTTGACGTATGGTGACACACACTCTAAAAGCTTTTTAGAAAGTCACAAAAAATTGAAGGTTGGTGCCTCACTTGATGTAAAATGGGTAGTCTCCACTATGGTTGATCACAATTCTACTACCGAATATCTAAACAGCACCTAGTTCGCCCTCAGGTATGGTTAAATCCAAATTTAACGCTCTAATCAACTAAGAAACCCGATTGTGTTCTCCCAGTACTTCCAAGTTCATTATTTCGGTCAGATTCTCTATGTAAACATAGCTAGAAGCATGCTAGTGACTCTAAAATCTCTAAAAGTTGGAGGTTTTTATTTGGAAAAAGTTTTTGAATTTTTGAATTTTTTTTTTTTTTTTTTTTTTAGATAAGAAGGAAAACAAAAAGACTAAAATAAAAAGACTAAAAACTCTAAATGCAAATCACACCCCCAAACCTAAATCAAACATTGTCCTCAATGTGTCAACAGATAGGAAAAATTTAAACAGTCACATACCATGAGAACTATGCTGAAAAGAGAAAAGGGAAGAGATTACCGGATGTCGGCGGGAGCAAGGTTGAGCTTCTTTAGTCAAGGCTAGAATCCAACATTCTCAACGGAGATCATATCGGATTAGCACAAAATATGCACAAGAAGACTCAACCGATTCAAGAAAAGAAAAATTTAACAAGTCCTACTGGATATATACAATGAAAATTCACCATAAACCAACAATCTAAAGAGTTGAGGATCAACCCAAAAGACAATATGTACAAACATCAACAGTCTTACACAAATATAATATGAAAGTGCAAGTAAGATCAGAGATGTGAATGAGCTTCCCCAAACCTAAACTTGTGAACGGGTGTGTTTGGGAGCACAAAATCTTGCAAATTTAAAGGTATATCATGCAAAAGGTCTAACTCAAAATGAGTTTTACTAATAACAAAAGTGTATACACATTCCAACTGTGGCTCCTTAAGAGTGTTATACTTTGATGCAAAATAGTCCAAGAGGACTTGGGAAGCACAAAGTTCTAGGCCTAAGTTAGGCATTTTTAGAAAAGTTGGTTTTGCAATTTTGTGACAAACTACACCTAGGTTGGGTGAAGGAGTTTCAATTTGTGACTCAGGAGAGAGGTTAGGTACATCTACGTTATTTTCATTTATAAAATCATTTGTACCATCACACACTTTCCTAAAGTCAAAAGAGGGTAAATCATGTTCACTTTCACAGGACAATTCCACAGGATCCATATCAACATCACATGCATGAATATCGAAGAAGCATCATTCATAGGGTTCACGGGAGAGACACTTAATGTCTCTCGAACCTAAAGATTCTACTACATTTTCAAAATACACATGCTCTTCATATTCATCATCATCATCATCATAGCAATGCATTTCCTTATTAAAAATCATAGTATTTCTAGTCCGTCATTTAAAATAAGGTTCATATGCAATATCAATTGCACGAGTAAGACTAGGCATACTATTGACTTCATTATGGTTGATAAACATTTCATCTTGAAAGTCCTCCCTTTCCCGATTTAGTGCATCACGATTTGACTCAATTTGAGTTCTAAACTCTCAAACCTTTGCTCAAGGTTTTGATTCAATTCTAGAAATTCATTATGTTGTTCAATGAAAGGAGAGTTTTCAACAAAGTGGGAAATTCATAATCAATGCTATATGGATGGTCATGTATTGCATTCATTTCAAGCCTAGCATTTTGCTCCATGAGTGCTTCCATTGTTGATTGCAAACTAGGAGTTGGAGGAGTATAAAATTGTTCATCTCCCCACTTTGTGGTGAATGATGCATGTGTGCGGGTTGATTATGGTCCCAATAGTCACTTCTAGACACTTCGTACATTGGATTATCATGGTTTTCCTAGACTGTCTAAAAGCATGCAGAATATAACAAAGACTCGCGGGGTGGTCTAAGCCACCACATAAGGTGCAAGCATGCATTTCATATTGCCTAGAAAAACTAGATTCGACAGATTGCTTTTCTAAAGCGGATTGCCTATCTAAAGCGAGATAGTCGAGCTTCTAATTGATCTAAAAGTGATGACTGGGTATGAGAAAATTGTTCATTTTCAACTTTGTGGTGGATGATGTATGTGATCATAATGATTAGGGTATGTGAGTTCGGGGCCCGAGAAGGCTCATAAAATTCCCTAAAGTCACTATGGTATGTGGGGTGTTCATCTTGTGAAAGATGCCCGTAAGCAAGTTCTCTAAGGGATTTGTTTGAATCCCGGATTGCGAGACAAAATCGACATGATTTATCAACTCAAATTGAACTCAAAGCCCACATTAAGTGGACTAAGTTTGGTTTTGGTGGGAAAATTTGGTTTAAATGGGCTGATTTGGTTTATTGGGTTTTTGGTTGGTTGGGAAAGTCCAGCCCGATTGATGCTAAACACCCAACAGAATAGGTTCTAGCTTAGATGGTTTGGGCAGATGTGTATCCCGGGTTATGTGCCAATGCTCAACCCAGAAGTACTGTGGGCTCAGATTTTGTGAAACTTGCTCAGCCCAGTTTCACAGTTGGGTTCAAAAGGCTCAGCTCAGTTGTGTGTACAGCCCAGGTTGCTTGTGCAGCCCAGTGAGAAAGGGGTACAGCCCAGCAGACTCTGGGCTCAGTTTGGTTGCAGCCCAGGTTGTGTTGATCAGCCCAAAGATGTGGGTTATGTGGGCTCGATTTAGATTGATGGCCCGGTATGTGGGCTGGTTTACTCACAGAGCCCGGGGTGTGTGAATGCGCAGGCCAGTTTGTATGCAAGCCCATTTTTAGATGTTTAGATGTTGCAAGCCACAGGTTATATGTTTTTAGCCTAAGCAGCCCAGATGTTACAATTTGCACAGCTTGGTCAGGCCAAGCACAGAATAGGTGCACATTCAGGCAAGGCACAATGCAGCACAAATTTTTGTGCTCAGACAACCCAGAGCAATGAGACAGCCTAGGTTGCTAGCACGAGACTAAGCACAAATAAATTTTCAAATTCAAACACAGCATACAAGGTGCAGGGTAGCTCCACACTTGCTGCTTCAGGGGGCTAGCAAGGTGGTAAATGGCTCACAAGGCTCACAGGGCTCAACAGGCCCACAGCCGGGGTAGCTAGCAAGCACGGATTCACAATGCTATGTGGATCATCACGAGCACTGAGGCACGGGGCACGGCACTGGTGGCTCGGGTGGGGTTTGCGGCCAACTTGGATGTCGAGTTACAAATCACCCTTAACACTTCGAGGGGGGGGTTTTGGCACAACTTGGTACACGAAGAGCGAGAAGGCTCACGGGGCTTAGGGCTCATGCAAATGGCTCACTAAGGTTACGGCAAATGGCAAACAGGGCTCGGGGTTAACGAGTTGGCTCACAGGTCATAGCATGGCTATACAAGAATTCCAAATCTCGAAATAGTTTCAAAGAATGCACAAATAACAAGTCCAAAATGAAACTCGAATAACGACAAATGCTTGCACACGGATCATTCATGCAAGTATAGATTGTAACAAGATTTGAGAACAACCAACCAAGCACAGCCACCAAAATGGTTGTTTTGCTCTGTTCCGAGCCTTTCCACAGGTTGGCTCGGCCTTAACAGTTTGCAGCGGCACGGAGCTCGAGATCCGGGCTTTTCCTTTGGCTTCTTTCCTTTGGCTTGCTCGCGGCGATAAAGTAGCATAGAGGGTACTGTTGCTTAGAAGGAAAATTCGGTTCTCGGTTTGCAAATGCAGATTTGCATTAATATAAGCTGTGGCGCCTATGCAATGCCGATTTGCACCTTTGAGATGCAAATGATATGCGAGGATGTACGAGAGATAGGTGCAAGAATGCAATACAAATGGTATGCCTATAATGCAACGGATGGCGGGCTTGAGATGATGATGGTTAACAATTGTAAGTTACAAGATGCAAGAGTAACAATATGCTAAGTTATAATATGCTAGGACGGGCGATGATGCAATGAATACGACCAAGTTAACTACAATGCGGGGATGACAACGGCAAAATGTGAATATGTACAGGGATGGATGGATGATATGCACAGGTGATAGAAGTAATGCAATACTAATAAAATAAAAACTAAGAAAGAAAGACAATAAAATTAAAATTAACTAAAACAAAGTTATAAGCAAAAATGTAAATGAATAAAACAAGTTACAAGTGACGATGCAAGGGTGCAAAGAAATGAACTAAGTATAGACGGTGATTGGTAGCGAGATGTAAACAAGATTGAATGCAAAAAATGAGATAGAATATGTACGGGGTGAAAATCGGTAAAGCAAGCAATTGAACAACGGGGCACGCGCCAAGTCCCAAGAACGGCGCCAAAAACTTGGTAGGCCTCGGAAAGTGTATGTAAATTTGACCTACGTGTAATACCGCAAGAAGTGCACGGCGTCTATCGGAGACGCGACAAGTACGGGTCGATCCCACAAGGACTTGTGGTGCTCGATATTGATCTAAGGCTACTCTCTGACTTCAAATGATAGTAACATAGTGATAACAGATATTTTGTGCCGAAACGGCTGATTTTGAAATGTGATCCTAAACTAAGGTAAAGGACAGAGATAAAAGGGGTGCTAAGGTCTTCAAATCCACCTCTGAATTCCTATTGTGTGCTCAACCCGAGTTGAGGCTTTCTTATCCTTGACCGATAAGGGCGGGTGTCAAACCCACCACCTATCTAAGGGGTTTTCCAAGTTATGCTTCTAATAACAGCTAAAGTGCTAACTCCATAGCACTAGTTGTCTAATTAAGTACAACTAGTCAATGGAATTAGCTATTGTGCCTAAAGTATGAGTCAGGCAATCTCACAACAGATGTAACCTAACTACAATGGATGCAAGACATCCATTGTGAGAGAAAAGTAGTGGAAGCCCTAATTGAAGACATAATTATAATTTTAATCATTTAAGAAAGTTCAACAGAGCTTAAACACACAATATGGCAACAGGGTTTCATTGAGACCCTAACAAAACTAATTAAAACATCATAAAATGATAAAGAACAGAATTAAAGCTAAATGACTGCACTGGCTAATCCAGGCGTGAGCAAAATCATCTTCTACCTCTCTTATTTATACATGCACAAAAATTCCAAAACCCTAATCCTTTAAAAATAGAAATTAATTGAGAATACTCTCACCCACGTCGCCCAATCCTCTGAATCAGTGTCAGCTCTTGTTCAATCGCCTCTGAGAACGCCATGCATCGACTGTGGTACAAACCCTAGCTTTCAACCATCTCAACCCTAGCTTCTAGGTATGAGAGAAGCTAAAGGTGGAGATGGGTGAACCTAGGGTGGCGGATGAGAGCTGGTGGAGATGGCGACAAGAGAAGAAGGTGTTGTGGTGGTGATGATGTCTCTTCATCAGGCGTGGGAAGAGAAGAGGATGGTGATGGGTTTTGCAGGTGCGGGTGGAGAAGAAAGAGAAGAAGGAAGAAAGAATGGGGTGTAGTCGATAGGTGTAGGGGTATGGGTCATTTTGCTGCGGAGCGGACGCATCGATGGATGATGGAAATGCTGTAGCGAGCGTTGGATTTAGCTGGAGAAGATCTGCACGGTCGAGGGAGAACCGAGGTGATTTGCTGTGGAGCGGGACTATCAAGACATGATGTGAACGATGGAGCGACCGTAGGATGTAGCTAGACGCGATCTGAACGGCTCGGGATGAACGGGTTCGGATCCGGCGTGGGTAGCTCTAGCCCAAGTCTTCCTTGTTGGGTTGCAACTGATTTGCGCGCGGGCTTTGGCTATCTGCTCCATAGATGTTTGACTCCAATTCTTCGCTCTTTAGCTCCTAAGTTTCTCCGGACTTTATTTAGTACCTAAAAATACAAAATTAATTAATACAAATATTTATTCTTGAAAACAAGGAAAACACAGAATATGGGATAATATCTGATTTCTAAGCGCAAAAAATGAGTAAAATGCCAATAAAAAGGTGTATAAATATGCACTATTTGGCACTCATCAATATGTGAGGTTCTAACTAGGTAAAAACTTAATATATAAATGATCTTTATGGCAATCATTAGAACATATAATGTTGTGTCATATTTGGCTGGTGAAGTAAGATGTTAGCTTTCTTCTTTGCATGTTCGATACTCGGGATTACCAATGGACTCAACAAGACGAAATCAAGCAATTTAGGATAACGTAATTTAGAAAATGGATAAGAAGCTAGCAATATGAGAGGTTAAATTCCTTTATAAGGCAGGTAAAGTGACTTTTATTAGAAGCTGACTTGAAAATATTTCAACTGACTATATATCTATTTGATTCAAATTTCATCTACAGTAGAGTTAAAGAATAACAGAATCATGTGAAGATTTTTTTACATAACAAATCGGAGTATGCTCAAAACGTGTTTAGTTCCATGGGATAAACTATGATTGTGTGTATGAAATCATAGAGTATCGAATGATTCTTTGGTATCCGGTTGGATATGAAGATACCCAAATGAGAACGATACATCATGGAGAACAATATACAATAAAACAAAAAGACTGAACTTGATTTTCTTTTTTCCATTGTCAAAATACGCAACATGGGAGAGAAGTGTGGGTATCTATTATAAAGAGTGTGATTGAGATGGAAATTTTATTAAGATCAAAATATAAGAAGGAAGTCAAGGTGATATATTGGCAGGATGGCTAGTCAAGTTCGCAAGTTAATTTTAAAACAAGCACCCTAAATTATGAGAATTGAGCACACGAAAAATTTCAAATGTGTGAAATATAATATTGACCCGTATTGATTTCTAAGAAATAAACCCCTGAAAAATATTGATGAAAACGCAAGACCCACCACCAACTTTTTCGTTCGGCAACCTGTATGGACAAAACCTAATACAATTACAAGTATACCAACTGAATGATCATTGACAATGTATATGGAGTCTATATCTCTACCTCTTCTCAATCAGTATGTATATAGACAAAGAGTCCGTGAACATGATTGTTAAAAAGAGTACTGTTAGAGCATAGCTCGGTTGAACCCACCAAGCGTTGGTATGTCAAGTTTGGTTGTCATATTTTAGTGAATCAAAACTCATCTTAAGAGTCGCTTGATTATGTACTAGAGTCAACTTCGTATAGGTTATCTTGAAAGTATTAGGATATGATACATTACAAGTATTGCGAAGACTTGAAGAAGTGAAGAAGTAAGCAGCTACAACGACAACATCATCCTTCCACTTGAGGTTAGTGATATTTGACTTGAACTGTTTCATTCCCTAACGTATCTTTCAAGTCGTGCATATTGAAAATGAAACTGCGAAGCATGAACACTCTAGCTAGACATAGTATTAAGGAATACAATATGAAGTTTATTGCTTAACCATTAAACTTTGCTTAACCATTAAACTTTGTAGATAAGACATAATCGTTTGAATGTTATTGTGATTATGTATGGGTATGAGGTGAGGATTTCATCCTAGGAAACAATGTTTTACATGTGTTTTAAGGAAGTAAGTTCATAAACTTGTTTATGAATCGAAAAGGAAATCGCCATGCGTTATTGGGATTGTTATTCATTGCATATCTTGTGAACATCCAATATGTGTGATTTAGTATAGCTGCTCACAACTTGTTTGTGTTCTTGGTAAAACTATTCACAAAGGCCTGACTTATGTATTGGTATGACTTTTATTAGTGAAACCGATCTTAAGTAATTACCTGAGATGGTGTGATCGAGTTTGTGTTTTGTTGAACCAAATCTGGGTAAAGGGGAACCGATTCTATGAAGAGGTGCAACACATCACAAAGGGGAATCGATCCTTGTATGAGGTGCAACCAAGGTTTATAGCAGAAATGGGAACCGATCCTATGAACATGTGCAACACGTTTTTAGGCAAAGGGGAACCGATCCTATGGACATGTGCAACACATATAAGTTAGATACCATATATATGTGTGTAACCGATCCTAGTACCTAGTCAACCGAATTTTGGAAAGCTAGTGGGACTATGCATAGTACTCACATGGAGGTAGAACCGAAACTTGTTTTGGTAGAACCGTTAAACCCATGATTTGTGATTGAGTGTTTATTAATCAATCGCATAGTTCTTGAAAGTCAGATGAACCAATTCTAAACTTGTTTGGAAGTGTGGAAAATCGGTTTCAAGGTTGTAAGTATGAAAGAGGACTTACATACTTTGAACACGTGCAGTAATGTTTATATTTTATTGTTCAAAGTTATTCCTTAATAGCTACAGGAAGAAAATCCCAGGATCGAAATAAATAAGTTAAGAATCTTTTATTTAAGGTTGTTAATTTTATTTTAGGAAAATGAGAATTAGTAATGTGCATTTACTAGTTGAGATTTTCCAAAGAGATTTTCGACCATTATTTTGGACAGAGCATTTCCAGGAATTATGAAAACCGAATTTGGAATGTATTGAATATCTTTGAGAATATTTTCGGTTTTAGAAATTCCTTGGTGTCCAAACTTCCTTATCTATAAATACTTGAAGTTTGCATTTCTAGCAGACTAATCCTTCGTGACAAAGAAACTTCCTCACTGTGTTATTATCGTGTAGCCGCCTATTCGGAGAGGAGAGTAACCTAATTAGGCGAAATCTCTTACGGTAGCTCGCTTTAAAGTCTTCTTTGGGATTGAGAAGCTCTACGAGTACTGTTGGTGGGAAACTAGATAATTGCGGTTTATCTTTTGTTTTCGATTAATTTGATTGACTAACGGTGGTTGAACTTTGATTGCACCTAGTTTGTTTATGCTTGAGAATCTTCTCTTCTGATATAAGATTCACTCAAACTAGATCGAAGTTTCGACAAGGATCTTTAGACTGTTGTTAGTGCTAAAGATGATCTTGTGATAATCCATTGTTAACGAGCACTGCCTGTGCATGATTGATCACAAGAGATTCAAGTTGTTGTGTGCAGGTGTTTATTGAAGATCTAAGAAGATTTGAAGACAACGAAGATATTGAAGATTTCTTATTTGGGGCTCATAATCTTTGGTGTGCACAATACTTGTTTCGGTATAAGAGGATACAACTATAATCAGTTTATCCTTGTGGTAGATTGGATTGATTAGTTGTGTAGATCGGCATCAATACAATTCTTTGTGATTAAAAGTATTGATTGCAAAATCTTAACGATTACTTTGGTAATTGAGAATAAGATAGATCTAAGAACCTGACGAAGGAGTTTATGTTAAGATAAACAGAAGAGCCTTTGTCTAACTCACATCACTTGGTTGAAGAGAGTTAATACCAAACATATTTGTTGTTCCTTTACTGTTTGGAATACGAACCAAAGGAATTGTTCCAAGTACGTGACTTATTCATAAGTTGGAGTCGTGAGAATACAGGCGGAACTAGGTGAACTATAGGTTTAGTTTCTTGGTCTCAACTATACAAAGTTAGGTTTAATTTTGTGTAGCGGCTTAATCCTTAGAGTATTCAATTCTAGACAAGGTCCTGGGGTTTTTCTGCATTTACGGTTTCCTCGTTAACAAAATCTTGATGTGTCATTTACTTTATATTTCCGCATTGTAATTGTTTTATTATAATTAAAGTAAATTACACAAACGTTAATTCCTATTTACTTGATAATCAATCCTATTGTGTTTGGTTAAGTCCGAACCTTTGTATCAAGTAAACATACTTCGTTGTTGTATTGTCTCGATCTCGTATCCATAAACGATCACACGAAGTGTGAACCGATTAGTTGTATTGTCTCGACTCAGTCCATAGACAATCACTTTCGGAGAAAGGACTTATAGGTAGGAAAAGTTTTAGCTTGAGGTATATTTGGGTACCCTCGCCTTTTCAATTGGTATCAGAGCATGCAAACACGAAAATATCTAACAATCTGTGTTTGGTGCGATCCAACCTATAAGAAATTGAATCTATGTCTGATTCAGTTAACGTTATGCAAGAGTTTGATTACTCAAAAGCTGAAGATGTTATTACTTCGTTGACTTATGATCCAGGAGTTGCGAAAACATCTATGTCCATCTCTGATGGAAAGGAAGATGCTGATAAAGAGTTGGTAAAACTCTTGAAGCCTATAAAATCTCTGTCTCCTAAAGTGGTGTTATTAAAGACAAAGACAAATCTTCTTAAACAGGAGATCAGAGATAAAGACATCCAACTGAATTGTCTGGCCAAAGAGAATATGGATCTCACTGTCAAACGAGAAGCTCTTAGTAAATCTCTTACAGTACAAGAGACACATCCTATGACTCTGACGAATGATTCTGTTGTGATTTCTTCTGATGATGAAGGAAACTAAAATTCCTTGCTCGACTTTTACAGACTATGATAAAACCGGTTTAGTCACATCTGAAACAGATCAAGATGATGGTAGTCTGCCTAACTACATCAAGTCAGAAGAGGATGAAAAACCAGCTTCTAGATCTACTGATGATCAAACGAAATCTTGTACAAAAGAAACTTTGAACCGATTCCGTGAAGGTGATCTTAAGGAATACAATTTTTAGTCACTTGACAGTAAACTCATACTTCTTCAACATACGGTGGTAAAAATATTGAAGGAAGTTTCTTGTTTTAAAAAACTGAAAGACCATTCCTCAGTACAAAGATAGATCATACCACTACCCGATAAGATCAACTCAAAATTATTAGAGGAAATAGTTGATAATCTCTTCTGGAAAAAGGTACCTCCTCACCCATATCGAAACAATTCTAGTTTTGATGAAGTACGACTCCAGAAGGAAGGGAAAGAGAGAATCTCTGTCAAAAGAAACAATCAGGAGTTTCCGATAATTGTTTCAAATAATCACACTGATGTGAATCATAAGGAAGTCCTTAGAATGAGAAAATCTTATGAAAATCTCACTGAAAGAATTAAAAGAGATTTATCTATCTCCGAAAATTCTCACGTCAGTATAGTTTCTCCACATGATCATATCTCTAGAGTTAGAAAAGATCATCGTCTTGGGAGAAAATATATTGGGCAGAAATTCCCTAAGAGAAACATGAACTATGTTTCTGATATTCACTGTAAGCTAGAAAAACCTTACTCCGATGCAACCTAGTTGTATCAAAATTGTGCACTCTCATCCTTTCGTGCTCTTATTCATGGATGGGAAAGGCACAATAAATCTGGAGCACATTTGTTTGTGTAGTTGTTTATCAGAAAAATTGTGAAACTTTATGGATAGCTGCGAATCCATAGTTGTGTAAAAATGTTCATGTATATCATGATCTTCCAAAAACTTAGGTTTTATTTGAATTTTTCGGATTTTAATAAACCTTCCAACTTGGGAAGTTCGGACAAAGGAAACGAAATATATTGTCTAATATTTTCGGTTTCCCCTGATATCTTTCGGACCAGAAGTTGTCTCTTTTAAAGGGAAACTATCTCTTGTCTGTATTCTAATACCCTGGTTAATTCTTTATATATATAAATATATATTTGAGCAAGCATGCCTCCAATAACTCGCAGTATCTCAAAGGCTAATAAGGAGCAATCTCAAAAGGTTAAAGATTGTCAAGGAATCAATACAGAGAGGAAGAAGAAAATCATATCAAATATCATGTCTGATTATGATTCTGATAGTTCAGTTGGATCACAAGATGAGTCATGTCTGTTGGCTTACAACAAACAAGATCCAACCAAAGCCAAGTGGATTCGTTCTGACAGTATGTCTCAATATATCCAAGGTTTTGAAGAACTAGAAACCAATCTTGTTATGACTGTTCGACATCAAGATTGGGTAAAAGAAAAGATTGAAGGAACAATAGGAGTTCTTGCTGAACTCAAGGTTCTAATTGAACAGCTAGAGAAACAGGAAGTGGTTGCTAACAAGTCCATTGAGACATGCTTCAAAAGTTTGAACACTGATAAAACTTCAGTTAACAACAAGAGCACCACTAGAGATTAAGTTATATGTTGTAATACTTAATCTAAGAAAATAGACGTCAATTTTTGATTTCTTTCAATGGTTGTATTAAGTCTATTATGAATAAAAAACTATTATGAATAAAATTATTTGATTTATAATTTTCTTGTGATGGTTTTTGATTTACATAGCCTGTGCTTGAATGCTTTATTATTGCTATGGATGTTTATGGGATGTTTGATTTCAGTTTTATTACCTTGATATTCGATCTCATAATATTGTGAACCCTTATGGCTTGGGTGACTTTTTGATTTAGCAGGATTAAGTTCTAGCACATGTTGGTAGGCTTTATCAAAGGATCATGAGGGGTTCTGGTAGAAACAATATGTGAAAAAGTCACAATATGTTGAATCGGTTTTGGTTTAGCATAAAAGCATATGTGTTTCGACGGTTTTCAAGTTTTGCTTGCAATTGTTAAAACTGGTTTTCAACCTTTCTCTAGTAAAGGTTGGTTGTTGTTATTCTTTTTTTTTTTGCATAAGGATGACAACATAATGATATTTCGATATCAATTCTCCCTGGAAGAAGATGCAAACATATTGGAGAAGCGGATGCGAAATTTGAGGTAACAATGTTGTTAGTTAATTGTTTTCCTGTTTAAGAAAAGCCTGATTTTATTTCATATATATATATATATTGTTTTTGCTTAACAAAATTTCGGTTCAATTGATGTTTTATTCCATGATGTGTGTATGGATGTGTGTGTGATTCAATTGGTTCCGGTTAAGAAAAATTATTGTTATCTTGCTTTATTGTGTGGTATCAATTGTTTAGGCTTACAAAATTTCGGTGCAATTGCGGTGCTTTAATGTCTATGTTGATTCAATTGATTCCTGTTGAGGTGAATAATTTTACAAGTTGATTTATGTTGGTTTGTATGAATTATTTATGGCTTAGCGAAAGAAAAGGTTTACGGGATGAGTTGTTTAGTCCAATTCGATTCCGGATAAGAGAAACTAAGTTTATCTTAGTTAGACTTATCAAAGTGGAAGTTTTGGTTATTCAAGTTTAATCGAATGCCTTAACAAGAAATGCTAGTTAACTAACCTAGTACTTGTCTTGTTTAAAAGTGAAAGGTCTAAGTTATATGGATAATTAGAACCTGATGAGAAAAATAAAGTTATCTTTATTTTGGTCTTATCGAATGAAGCGATTGTTTTTGAACAATCGGTTTAGAAAAGGAACTAAGGTGCTTAGTTGATTTTTGGTTTGCTAAACTAAATTGGGAAAATTGCTTCGGACAATTATTTCCTTGGTAACATATCAAAACAAATTACTTTGTAGTTTCGGTTTTGATATTGGTTATGAAAAATGGTGTGTGGAACCCTCGTGCTTAAATCTATAGGTTTGCAAGTCTATTTTGAGATTTGTAAGATTCTTTTCGTGTTGTCCTTTATTTTTTCGTTTCTTTGTCATTTTGTGACAAAAAGGGGAAAAAATATATGGAGTAAACAAGTGATACTAGTATTGATTTTATATTGATAGGTATCACTAAGGAAAAGAACATTGTGCTTAAACGTTTATCTAACGAAAGAGTGAAAGCATAGACTAATGGGGAGTAGCATATCATATTGATTGGCATAACAAAGACGTGCGGATTGATGAAATCTACCTATCTTACCTTTAGGGGGAGTATTAGCTTTGTTATTATAATGTCAACAGCGGCATTTAAGGATTGAATGAATGCAGGTTATTGTGTTGTTGAATTCGGGAATCAAGCGTATGTGTAATGAATTCTTGTAATTTGTTTATCCATATGATTGTAAGAGTTTTGTCACTAAAATTGACAAAGGGGGAGATTGTTAGAGCATAGCTCGGTTGAACCCACCAAGCGTTGGTATGTAAAGTTTGGTTGTCATATTTTAGTGAATCAAAACTCATTTTAAGAGTCGCTTGATTATAAACTAGAGTCAACTTCGTATAAGTTAGCTTGAAAGTATTAGGATATGAGACATTACAAGTATTGCGAAGACTTGAAGAAGTGAAGAAGTAAGAAGCTACAACGACAACATCATCCTTCCACTTGAGGTTAGTGATATTTGACTTGAACTGTTTCATTCCCTAACGTATCTTTCAAGTCATGCATATTGAAAGCGAAACTGCGAAGCATGAACACTCTAGATAGACATAGTATTAAGGAATACAATATGAAGTTTATTGCTTAACCATTAAACTTTGTAGATAAGACATCGACATAATCGTTTGAATGCTATTGTGATTATGTATGGGTATGAGGTGAGGATTTCATCCTAGGAAACAATGTTTTACATGTGTTTTAAGGAAGTAAGTTCATAAACTTGTTTATGAATCGAAAAGGAAATCGCTAGGCGTTATTGGGATTGTTATTCATTGCATATCTTGTGAACATCCAATATGTGTGATTTAGTATAACCGCTCACAACTTGTTGTGTTCTTGGTAAAACTATTCACAAAGGCATGACTTATGTATTGGTAGACTTTTATTAGTGAAACCGATCTTAAGTAATCACCTGAGATGGTATGATCGAGTTTGTGTTTTGTTAAATCAAATATGGGTTAAGGGGAACCGATCCTATGAAGAGGTGCAACACATCACAAAGGGGAATCGATCCTTGTATGAGGTGCAGCAAGGTTTATAGCAGAAAGGGGAACCGATCCTATGAACATGTGCAACACGTTTTTAGGCAAAGGGGAACCGATCCTATGAACATGTGCAACACATATAAGTTAGATACCATATATATGTGGGGAACCGATCCTAGTACCTAGTCAACCGAATTTTGGAAATCTAGTGTGACTATGCATAGTACTCACATGGAGGTAGAACCGAAACTTGTTTTGGTAGAACCGTTAAACCCATGATTTGTGATTGAGTGTGTAAAGACCCTCAAGCTCGTCAACGCTATTTGACTAGTCTAGCAATGATCAAGAGACGAATTAGCCGCTAATAACTCGATTAGTTTAAGACGAACGTTAATTATTAGGAATTAATCTAACAACGACTTAGATATGAAACGAGTACCGTTGGATAGATCTCGAAAAGTTACGCAGAATGGACTACTCGAACGTGTCATTCGGATATCAGACGAAGAAGATATCATCGAAGGCTGCCCTTATCTTTTGGTCGAGTGCCTTGAGTAATTTGGGTTGGTCTTATCTAACCAAATCGGGAAGAGATATTCATTTTCTCTTATTCTTTCTCTTTCTTCTTCTTCTTTCTTCTTCTTCTCATCTGTTCTTCGTCTGCCGATACTCTGAGAATTAAAAGAGGGTTTTGAGATCGAATCAAGAGTAGAAATATCATGCAAGGGTTGATGGTGGTAGTTTTGGTTGATGTGGTAAAATCAAAACCCAATAGAAAAAGTGAAACAGAGAATTATAATTAGGGTTTGAGATTGATGTTGAGATTATTGAGAAATTGATAAGTTAAACGAGATGTTAACAGATGAAGAAAGCTTGGGTTGATATCTAATTGTTGTTTTGTAGTCGTTTTAGAGATGAATCAAAGAATTAGGGTTTCATGAGATTTGCAGAAGAGGATGAGAATATGAAATTGAAGGTCTAAAGAATGACGATTAGGGATGGGTTTAGTCTGAATTAGAGTTTGAAGTTGAAGAATAGCTTGGAATTTGTAGTTAGGGTTTGATGTTGTTTAGTGAAGATTTGAGAATTAAATTAGGGTTTGTAGACCGAATTGTATATTCGTATGGGTTTGATAAGTAAACAGAGTTGGTGGTGGATGAAGAATAACTAGGTTGTGACTTAATGGAAGATGTGAAGTGGTTTTGTTGGAAGACCGATGAGTTGGTTCTAAAGAGGATTGAGAATAAATGTTAGAGATGAAGATTTTGAAGATGTTTATGAAGCTAGGTCTCGATTTTGTTAATAAGAAGGTGATGGAGTTATCACTTGTATTGAACTGGTTGATGTTGAGCACGGCTGGTTGAGGTAATGATTCTTTTCTGTAATCTTAGTTTATCATAATTTCTAGTTATTGAAGTTATGAGATGCCATGAACTAAGATGTGTGATTGTTGAGATGAGTTTAGTTGTGGTGGTGAGGATGTTGATATTACAGAGAAGGTGAATTTGGTAAAGTATCAGTTGCAGATTATGGTGGTGTTGAATATATTCAGGGTGTAGTGGATTGGTTTGTTGGTGAATTGTGATTGTGTTAAACTGAATTGAAGTAGAAACATCTTGCATTGGTTGCAACTGTTGAAGTTTGGATGTGCAGGTAGAAGTTAAGTAATAGGAATTGGTCTTGCAGATTAGTGGATGGTTGTCTGTTTGAGAGATGTGAGATGAGTTTGATGTTGTATTGGTGAAAAAGTATGAATTGCAGTTAGTAATGAAACTGCAGATACTAGACTTGAGAAACTGAAATGTAATGGAGGGGGAATGGCATTCTTTTGAGATTTGCTGGCAGGGAAGGTGTAACTGAGATGGTAGTTGTAGGTTTATAGTTAGTGATTGCCGTAAAAAGCTTAAAGCTGCAATTGCAGGTAAACTCAGTTTGTAATTGTGTTTGAGTTATAAAGTTTTCTTTAAATGAATGTGTTTAGAATTGAGGTGTTAATGAATTAGGTTGGAAGTGAGACTATGGCAGGGAGGATTGGTTGCTCAGTTGAGCTTAGTGAGTGTGTTGAGTCTTGTGATGCACAATTATGGTACAGTTCAGCTTCTGGCCTGTGCAAGGGCCTTGGTTTGTTTAACCTGAATCAGTCTTGTGGACTGAGTCGACTCACCGATTTCCCTGACTTGACCTGAGTTGGACCCTTGACCCGATTTGACTCAGTTAACCATTCGACTAGACTTTGATCATTGACTTACGTTGACTGTTAGTTGACCTATGACCGTTAAGTTTGACCGTTAGTTGACTCTAACCGGGCCATAAATTAATAAGCTGGATTGGTGGATTTGGGCTTAAGGTTAGTTATCCTACTTTGATTATTTGGACCTCTTATGGTCTGAATCAACCCTTGACTTCTTCTACAAAGTTGTAGATATTCATAAGACTTAGATAATGAACTATAGAAACAATCTAATTGAATTAGTAAACCATAGATATGCAAAGATGGATAATAAAAGGTGTAAAGTCATAAATGGACCTAGAACCAGTAATCAGACTTGTATGATTCTTGTGTGAGCCATTTTGGCTAGTTTCTCAGACTTCTTGTCTGATTAACAGTTAGTCTGTATTAACAACGATCGATTCAAAGGATGAACCATTGGACCGTGGATCTCAAGGTAGGCGTGGCCTGTCATCAAAAGAGGTGGGAATCGATAACGAACTTTCTTGTATTCATTATGGTTTTACAAATCGTTAACATGCATATCTTTGTGTGCTTTGTGTGGTATGAGATGTGTGCCGACACAATATCCAGTATTCTATGGCTAGGGCGATACACCGTAATATTACATGGCCAAAATTATCTTCCTTTATATCTTATTCTATGGCTAGGGCGATACACCGCAATATTACCTAATCGGTGCGGAATTGGCATCAATATTACTCTTCCCATGTGCGGCAACACACATCTCATACATGGATGTTTACTGTTATTTATGAATGTCTTTGAAGAAGTTTCTACATTATTTTTACTTGTCTTTCCGTGTATTATCGTTTTTCGATAAAACCTGCATTGTCTTCGAATCATATTAATGTTTACTTGAAAGCTAGTTGTTATTCCTACGGGGCACCCCTTCTAGGGATGATGTGCTCACCCTTTCCCACTTTCGAGTTTCGAGACGATTGAGTTGCGCAATGAAGCTTTGTGGCGTTGAGTCTTCTGTTATGTTTATTACGTTGTATATTTTATTCGCAAACCAAATGACTATTGTATATGTATCACTTGAGAGGAGTACTTGTATATATATTTCTGAGCGGGGTGAGTTTTGGGTTAAGTTTTTGTAGCAGATTTATAAATTGAATGTTTAAGTAAATGATTTAGATTCTTAGTGCCTCTTTATTTAGTTAATCTCTTGGATTAGTCAGCTGCTAGCTTAGGGGGCGCTACAATGTTGGTATCAGAGCTCACTATTAGATCTTATATGGGAAAAGATAGGAATAGCCAGTGCCAATTAGCGAAGTAAATTAGCTTAGAACTAGGTTGGGTTGTGAGATAAATCTTAATTACTAAAAGCTATTAATAATTAAAAGAATTATTAGATTGATTGGTTTGTTTGTTTGATTTGTCTATTTGGTTGTTTATATGTAATGAAGTAAAAATTGTAGGGTACACCAATAACTTAGGCTAATAAATATTAGAGAGTAATTAGGCTAAATAATATGAACACGTATACAATACAATACAAAAAAAAAATATAGTAAGATTAGGATTATTGATAGATCTTGAAAGTCACATATAAACTTAATGAGCACCTTGACTTATACGTAGAATCAACGATTATTTGTAATTACATGATGTTAGTAATATTTTTGGGACTTAACAATATTGGAAGAGTAGTTAGAATAATAGTTCGACCATCGATGATAATAACGGTAATAATAATTTTAATAAAGTAGTGTTAGCATTTATCAATTAGTACCATATTAAAGTTAACTAAAATCTCAATAAGGATATATAAGGATTAAAATAATAATTATGATTAAATAATTATGGAAAGTTGATAACGCTTATTTACGATTAAGTTTTGTAAATTTAACTAATTATATGTTTTGCGTTAAACTAGATAATTAATATAATAGTTATTATGTGTTAGACTTAAGAAAGTGAGGATATAATGTACAAAAAAATAAAAAGACTCAACTTGTTAGTAATCTTGAAACTAAAATATCTTTAGGCTAACAAATGATCCAGTAAATCTTTAAAATGGAACAAATTTATGTGAAGTAGTAATAATAGCATTCAGATACTTAGTATAATATTAGGAATAAAAGAAAATAAATTTTTATACTAAGAGGATGCTTCTTCATAAATAAATTTAATCATCTTTTGAAATGAAAAATTAGGATGACGAACTTAAACTGTTAGAATTTAAATTAATATAATATTGAACACAATTTAAATTAAAATCTCGTTAACAAATATATAGTGATAAAATAATGATTAGATTTAAATATCTATGGAAAATTATTAGTGTTCATATACGGTTAAGTTTTAGAAGTTAACTAATAACAAATTAGAGTTATGTATTTTTGCGTTCAAACCAGATAGATAATATAAGAATTATTGGGTAGGATTAAAAACGTGAGGTCATATAAAGCATACAAATTAAGACTAAACTTGTTAACGATCTTATACCCAGATTATCTATAATCCAATAAATGATTCACTACATCACTAAATTATACACATGAAGCGATATTTATAGTACTTGAATGCTTAATACAAAATTAAACTTAAAGGAGAATAAAATTGTCTATGAATAGGATACTTATTATTAATACCAAAACCTAAAGATTATTAGGATATAATATAATTTTAAATTTTTATGCAGACTCAAATACAAAACATATTAAATTATCAACGCCAATATTTAACAAGAGTTAGTATACATATTTGATCTTAACAAATAAAATCTATTATATCAACCTTTACATGAATGTAGAATTATATTTTCACAAGATTAAAGCTTAGTGTATCAACCAGACTATCAACTTAAGAATAATGAAAGTAATAATACAGTTGATAATAGTATTCGAATAATTAGACTAGTAGGAAATTTATAGTAGGTTATGTTTGGAAAATTTATATAAAGGTAATACATTAAAGTTAAAATTATCAGATACTATAAATTGACGTGAAACCGAAATTGGATTACTTATATAGATAAAATAAATAAATAAAAATATTAATACATAAAAATAAAATAAAATAAATTTTGAGGACTAAATTGTTTAAAATGTTGTGAACCATTTATATATTTACGAAGTAAATTTATAAGACTTACAATAAAAGTTTAGAGACTAATTAATCTTAATAAATTAATACTTAGTTAATCCAGCACTGGGGAATAGTGAGGTTTGTAATTCCGATATGTTTGTGTTGTCTTTTGGCCGTAGGAAAGCATTGTCAGGTCTGATCAGCCTAGACAGGGCAACTACATGCATGGATTACCATTCGTAAAAAGATAACTTGCTTCTATTAGTGGACTGCTATCCCAAATTTTACTTAGAAACTTTTTTATAGAATATTTTCTCTCGTAAATAGAACCAGTAATTTATTGAAATGGAAATTAGTCAATTGAACCTAGAGCCACAAATCGTAGTTGTAGAAAGCCATATAGGTTTGTGCTTTGTTTCATGATGTTTGCGGTTAGTTGAGAGATAGTAGTTCTCTATAAGGTGGGGAGTTTTTGAAGACCATAAGGTGGTTCGATTTTCGAGGACGAAAATGAATAAGGTGGGGAGAATGTAAAGACCCTCAAGCTCGTCAACGCTATTTGACTGGTCTAGCAATGATCAAGAGACGAAATAGCCGCTAATAACTCGATTAGTTTAAGACGAACGTTAATTATTAGGAATTAATCTAACAACGACTTAGATATGAAACGAGTACCGTTGGATAGATCTCGAAAAGTTACGTAGAATGGACTACTCGAACGTGTCATTCAGATATCAGACGAAGAAGATATCATCGAAAGCTGCCCTTATCTTTTGGTCGAGTGCCTTTAGCAATTTGGGTTGGTCTTATCTAACCAAATCGGGAAGAGATATTCATTTTCTCTTGTTCTTTCTCTTTCTTCTTCTTCTTTCTTCTTCTTATCATCTGTTCTTTGTCTGCCGATACTCTGAGAATTAAAAGAGGGTTTTGAGATCGAATCAAGAGTAGAAATATCATGCAAGGGTTGATGGTGGTAGTTTGGTTGATGTGGTAAAATCAAAACCCAACAGAAAAAGTGAAACAGAGAATTATAATTAGGGTTTGAGATTGATGTTGAGATTATTGAGAAATTGATAAGTTAAACGAGATGTTAACAGATGAAGAAAGCTTGGGTTGATATCTAATTGTAGTTCTGTAGTCGTTTTAGAGATGAATCAAAGAATTAGGGTTTCATGAGATTTGCAGAAGAGGATGAGAATATGAAATTGAAGGTCTAAAGAATGACGATTAGGGATGGGTTTAGGCTGAATTAGAGTTTGAAGTTGAAGAATAGCTTGGAATTTGTAGTTAGGGTTTGATGCTGTTTAGTGAAGATTTGAGAATTAAATTAGGGTTTGTAGACCGAATTGTATATTCGTATGGGTTTGATAAGTAAACAGAGTTGGTGGTGGATGAAGAATAACTAGGTTGTGACTTAATGGAAGATGTGAAGTGGTTTTGTTGGAAGACCGGTGAGTTGGTTCTAAGAGGATTGAGAATAAATATTAGAGATGAAGATTTTGAAGATGTTTATGAAGTTAGGTCTCGATTCTGTTAATAAGAAGGTAATGGAGTTATCACTTGTATTGAACTGGTTGATGTTGAGCACGGATGGTTGAGGTAATGATTCTTCTCTGTAATCTTAGTTTATCATAATTTCTAGTTATTGAAGTTATGAGATGCCATGAACTAAGATGTGTGATTGTTGAGATGAGTTTAGTTGTGGTGGTGAGGATGTTGATATTACAGAGAAGGTGAATTTGGTAAAGTATCGGGTTGGCATTATGGTGGTGTTGAATATATTCGGGGTGTAGTGGATTGGTTTGTTGGTGAATTGTGATTGTGTTAAATGAATTAAAGTAGAAACATCTTGCATTGGTTGCAATCAAGAAGTTTGGATGTGCAGGTAGAAGTTAAGTAATAGGAATTGGTCTTGCAGATTAGTGGATGGTTGTCCTGTTTGAGAGATGTGAGATGAGTTTGATGTTGTATTGGTGAAAAAGTATGAATTGCAGTTAGTAATGAAACCTGAGATACTAGACTTGAGAAACGAAATGTAATGGAGGGGGAATGGCATTCTTTTGAGAGTTGTTTGGCGGGGAAGGTGTAACGAGATGGTAGTTGTAGGTTTATAGTTAGTGATTTCCGTAAAAGCTTAAAGTCGCAATTGCGTAAACTCGGTTTGTAATTGTGTTTGAGTTATAAAGTTTTCTTTAAATGAATGTGTTTAGAATTGAGGTGTTAATGAATTAGAGTTGGAAGTGAGACTATGGCAGGGGAGGATTGGTTGCTCGGTTGAGCTTAGTGAGTGTGTTAAGTCTTGTGATGCACATTATGGTACGGTTCGACTTCTGGCCCGTGCAAGGGCCTTGGTTTGTTTAACCCGAATCGCCTTGTGGACCGAGTCGACTCACCGATTTCCCCGACTTGACCCGAGTTGGACCCTTGACCCGATTTGACTCAGTTAACCATTTGACTAGACTTTGATCATTGACTTACGTTGGATCGTTAGTTGACCTATGACCGTTAAGTTTGACCGTTAGTTGACTCTAACCGGGCCATAAATTAATAAGCTGGATTGGTGGATTTGGGCTTAAGGTTAGTTATCCTACTTTGATGATTTGGACCTCTTATGGTCTGAATCAACCCTTGACTTCTTCTACAAAGTTGTAGATATTCATAAGACTTAGATAATGAACTATATAAACAATCTAATTGAATTAGTAAACCATAGATATGCAAAGATGGATAATAAAAGGTGTAAAGTCATAAATGGACCTAGAACCAGTAATCAAACTTGTATGATTCTTGTGTGAGCCATTTTGGCTAGTTTCTCAAACTTCTTGTGTGATTAACAGTTAGTCTGTATTAACAACGATCGATTCAAAGGATGAACCATTGGACCGTGGATCTCAAGGTAGGCGTGGCCTGTCATCAAAAGAGGTGGGAATCGATAACGAACTTTCTTGTATTCATTATGGTTTTACAAATCGTTAACATGCATATCTTTGTGTGCTTTGTGTGGTATGAGATGTGTGCCGACACAATATCCAGTATTCTATGGCTAGGGCGATACACCGTAATATTACATGGCCAAAATTATCCTCCTTTATATCTTATTCTATGGCTAGGGCGATACACCGCAATATTACCTAATCGGTGCGGAATTGGCATCAATATTACTCTTCCCATGTGCGGCAACACACATCTCATACATGGATGTTTACTGCTATTTATTAATGTCTTTGAAGAAGTTTCTACATTATGTTTACTTGTCTTTCCGTGTATTATCGTTTTTCGATAAAACCTGCATTGTCTTCGAATCATATTAATGTTTACTTGAAAGCTAGTTGTTATTCCTACGGGGCACCCCTTCTAGGGATGATGTGCTCACCCTTTCCCACTTTCAGTTTCAGAGACAGTTCAGAGTTGCGCAGCGGAAGCTTTGTGGTGTTGAGTCTTCTGTTATGTTTATTACGTTGTATATTGTATTCGCAAACCAAATGACTATTGTATATGTATCACTTGAGAGGAGTACTTGTATATATATTTCTGAGCGGGGTGAGTTTTGGTTAAGTTTTTGTAGCAGATTTATAAATTGAATGTTTAAGTAAATGATTTAGATTCTTAGTGCCTCTTTATTTAGTTAATCTCTTGGATTAGTCAGCTGCTAGCTTAGGGGGCGCTAAAGAGTGTTTCTTAATCAATCGCATAGTTCTTGAAAGTCAGCTAATGAACCAATTCTAAACTTGTTTGGAAGTGTGGCAAATCAGTTTCAAGGTTGTAAGTATGAAAGAGGACTTACAAAGTAAGGATGTCGGCATACTTTGAACACGTGCAGTAATGTTTATATTTTATTGTTCAAAGTTATTCCTTAATAGCTACAGGAAGAAAATCCCAGGATCGAAACAAATAAGTTAAGAATCTTTTATTTAAGGTTGTTAATTTTATTTTAGGAAAATGAGAATTAGTAATGTGCATTTACTAGTTGAGATTTTCCAGAGAGGTTTTCGATTATTATTTTGGACAGAGCATTTCCAGGAATTATGAAAACCGAATTTGGAATGTATTGAATATCTTTGAGAATATTTTCGGTTTTGGAAATTCCTTGGTGTCCAAACTTCCTTGTCTATAAATACTTGAAGTTTGCATTTCTAGCAAACTAATCCTTCGTGAAAACAAACTTCCTCGGTTGTGTTGTTACTGGTGTAGCCGCCTATTCGGAGAGGAGAGTAACCTAATTAGGCGAAATCTCTTACGGCCGCTCAGTTTAAAGTCTTCTTTGGGATTGAGAAGCTCTACGAGTACCGTTGGTGGGAAACTAGATAATTGCGGTTTATCTTTTGTTTTCGATTGATTTGATTGACTAACGGTGGTTGAACTTTGATTGCACCTAGTTTGTTTATGCTTGAGAATCTTCTCTTCTGATATAAGATTCACTCAAACTAGATCGAAGTTTCGACATGGATCTTTAGACTGTTGTTAGTGCTAAAGACGATCTTGTGATAATACATTGTTAACAGACTCCGTTCTATGCGTGATTGATCACAAGAGATTCAAGTTTTTGTGTGCAGGTGTTTATTGAAGATCTAAGAAGATTTGAAGACAAAGAAGATATTGAAGATTTCTGATTTGGGGTTCATAATCTTTAGTGTGCACAATACTTGTTTAGGTATAAGAGGATCCAACTATAATCAGTTTATCCTTGTGGTAGATTGGATTGATTAGTTGTGTAGATCAGCATCAATACAATTCTTTGTGATTAAAAGTATTGATTGCAAAATCTTAACGATTACTTTGGTAATTGAGAATAAGATAGATCTAAGAACTGGATCAAGGAGTTTATGTTAAGATAAACGAGAAGAGCCTTTGTCTAACTCACATCACTTGGTTGAAGAGAGTTGATAACAAACAGATTTGTTGTTCCTTTACTGTTTGGAATACGAACCAAATGAATTGTTCCAAGTACGTGACTTATTCATAAGTTGGAGGCGTGGGAATACAGACGGAACTCGGTGAACTATAGGTTTAGTTGCTTGGTCTCAACTATACGAAGTTAGGTTTAATTTTGTGTAGCGGCTTAATCCTGAGAGTATTCAATTCTGGACAAGGTCCCGGGGTTTTTCTGCATTTGCGGGTTCCTCGTTAACAAAATCTTGTTGTGTCATTTACTTTATATTTCCGCTTTGTAATTGTTTTATTATAATTAAAGTAAATTACACAAACGTTAATTCCTATTTACTTGATAAGAAATCCTATTGTGTTTGGTTAAGTCCGAACATTTGTATCAAGTAAACATACTTCGTTGTTTTATTGTCTCGATCTCGTATCCATAGACGATCACACAAAGTGTGAACCGATTTGTTTTATTGTCTCGACTTAGTCCATAGACGATCAGTTTCGGATTATAGGTAGGAAAAGTTTTAGCTTGAGGTATATTTGGGTACCCTCGCCTTTTCAAGTACTTAGACGATCTCAAAAAATCAATATCCAAGATCTAGTCGTATCCAAATAATACAATCGGAATTCTGCCAAGTAATTAAACTTGTTATCTATCTTTTAAGATACGAATTTTACAAGAAACGAGTCTGGTAATCGATCACAATTAGATGGATGTATCTACTAAGATTGAATATGTACAAATTGCGTAAATACAATTATAAGGATAAATAATATAATGTGGAGAAGGAAAAACACAATACACCATAAGTTTTGTTAACGAGGAAACCACAATTGCAGAAAAACCCCGGGACCTCGTCCATCTTTGAACATCCAACTGTATTAAGCCGCTGCAGACACTAGCCTACTATCAGAGTTCGGTCTGGAATATAGTTAATAACGAATCCACCCTATGAGTGGTTCAGTTACAGTCATGCTCCCTACGTCTCTTGAACCTCGCAAGGCTCTACGCAATTGATTCCTTTAGCTGGCGTCATTTACAACCTAAGAGTTGTTTCATCCGAAGTGAAGACTTTTGATACCAATCTGCCTCTAACAAATAAGTCTATTTGGCTTCTGTTTAGATCAAAGATCGAGGTAAGAAAATCTTTTTGTAATAGACAAAGCTCGCAAACTGAAAAAGCGGGGGTACAACAACCACAACTAATATTTCGCTTAGCAATCTGTATGGACAAACTCCAATATACTTTCTAGAGAATCAACTAGACAGTCAGACTCAATCTAGACAAAAGTATATCAAAGAGTTTATATCTCAATCTCTCGATTTGATATATACTCAAGCAAATAGAAATCATGAGTCTTTATCAAATACTAGAGAGATAACTTGATGGTACCAAAGACCAATATCCAAGTGCCAATCAATTTAAATCAACAACCAAAAGGCCTGATATTCTAATTGATTGAACAACGCACAACCTGTGGTATTTCAATTATATAACAAAATATAATGCGGAAAAGAAATAACACGACACCAGAATTTTGTTAACGAGAAACCGAAATGCGTAAAAACCCGGACCTAGTCCAGATTGAACACACACCGTATTAAGCCGCTACGACTCTAGCCTACTCCAAATTAACTTTGGCCTGGACTGTAGTTGAACCCCAATCAATCTCACACGATCCAAGGTACGCTTATGCTCCTATGCCTCGATCCTAGCAGATGTTACGTACTTGATTCCCTTAGTTGATCTCACCCACAACTAAGAGTTGCACGACCCAAAGTCAAGACTTTAATAAACAAATCCGTATCACATAAAAAAGTCTATAAAATAGATAAACCTCGTCTCCCACGAATAAACCTATGAGTTTTGTTCCGTCTTTTGATAAATCAAGGTGAACAGAACCAATCAATAATCCAGACTTATATTCCTAAGAACAACCTAGTATTATTGATCACCTCACAATAATCTTAATCGACGCAATAAAAGATATTGCTAATCACAAAC